>CM068364.1:10683070-11185570 GCA_034769755.1 Odontamblyopus lacepedii | reverse complement strand
AAATCATAAAATAAATAAATTAAATACGAAATTACTTTTTGAAAAAACATTTTTTTAATATTTTTGAAAATTTAAAAATATAGAGAAAAAAGTCCAGTTTACACTTTTTTAGCGTTCTATCCTCTTTGCATCTTGTTATTTTGAATTCTTTGTGCTGTGTTTTAGAATTGTCCGGTTTTAACTAACACTGTCTTTAATTGTGAGTTGTGTGTCATTTGTGTGTGTTTAGCCAAATTATTCATCATATTGTGTTGTCTTTTAGACCTGTACTTGATAAGAAACACCTCCGTGTGCTCAGACTGCACAGCGTTCAGGCTCCATCCAGGAGAAGTGTGAAATAAACCCTTCACTTTTTTTTTTTGCCGAATCTTCACTCGAACGCACCTCTCGTCGTTAACAGGATCTGCTCTCAGCGCTGTGCCTAAATGTGGCGTTTACAGACTCACCGGAAAAAGCAGCGTTAAATACGGCGTGCGGGGACAAACGCGCTTAATGTTCCCGGCGTTCCCCATCCGAAGAAAACCCAAATCGCCACATTATAGCGTGAAGCTCGGGGTGCCTATGAAATGCATTGGAAACAGGGTCGTGTGTGTGTGTGTGCGTGTGTGTGAGTGTGTGTGTGTGTGCGTGTGTGTGTCCGCTCTCTGATTAGCTTAATCCCAGCGTCACAGCCTCGCTCCCCTGATGTGAAGTCGAGATTCAGATGGTAAAGATAGCCAAAAGACACGCCGTAAAGCAATCTAAAATTCCTCTGCTTTATATACCGGCGAAGAGAAAGAAAGAAAACAAAAAAAACGAGTGAAAGACAGTGAGAGGGAGTGGAAAAAACGGGGGGAAAAAAGGGTGAAGACGGGAGACAGCGGGGACGTGTGAAGGAACGCTTTCAATCCCAAATGCTACAAATCAATTTAAGGGAGGAGAAGAGTTGGAGCTGGCGTTCAGTCACACAGTAGAAGAAAAGAGGTGTTTTGCAATACACAGAGTAGTTATAACACATTTAAGTCAAAGAACTGACCCTTACCAAACTAAATTCACCTGTAAAAATGCCCAATATCGCAAATTATTATGAGTATTGTATATGTTTTGAAGATTTCCTCGATTTGAATTCCACACTGTGCCCAAAGAGCTGATCCAAAATGGAAAAAAAAATACAATAACTAGCTTAAAAAAGTGACGTTCCTGGACGTTAATGAGACTTAAGTGAGGATAGTTTCACAGTCCTTTCATTCCCATTCGTCTAATAAACTCTTTTTGACATTTTCTTGTTGAATTGTGATCATATTTTCTGGGATGCTCCAAAAATAAGGCGGACGAAAGAGTTTTTTGGAAATTCAGCCCATCCCGACTGTAAAATGAGCTGCCAGCTGCGGTTTTTTTGGTGCTGTATCAAATTTTTTTTAACGTTTTCTGCACCGACTCAACCCAAAGCAGGCGAAAAATCCAGCTATAGGAACTCCTGCCCAAGATTCCGGCCCATATCTGAGGTTTAAACTGATCTCTGTCAAAATTCCCTCGCAGCATTTGATTAGCAAAAGAAAAATCCATTTACGTTTTAAAAAGTTGTATTATACTTTACGTTGGTGTTTGCTTCAGTACAATTTGAAAATGACTTTTTGCAGAATTCAAATTTTGTTGACACTAACACCACTGTTGGAGATAAGCTGCTTACAATTTGAAATTTCTAAACTCCAAATGTGATTATTATTATTTATTTATTATTTTTTTTTGCTGTTCTTGCGATTGTATCTGCAAGGAATCACTTTAGAACGCAATTTTGCATGAATATTTTAACTCATTTGTGTATTAAAACTCAACTATGCATAAAAAAAAGAAATTTGTTTATAATATCGCGATATCTTTGTGATTATTCAGTCGTCCAGGTGGAGTCCATAGCAAAATATAAATTAATTTTGAGTGAAAAATGTAAAAAAAAGGCACGATTTTTCGTCAATATCACCCATTCCAGCCGTCTTTTAACCCATTTTTATTTCCATACTTTCCACATGTCTTATAATTATCTTTTTATTTACAATTTTGAAATATTTTGACATGTATTTTTTTAATATATTTAATTTGTGTTTTTTGTAACACACACATACTGGTAGATACGTGATTTGTGGATTTTGGAGTAAAATTTGAAGTATTTCCACAATGTTTAGGGAATTTTGCTGGGAAATCTGATGCAGTGACCAATTTTTGAAGTGAAGCTACAATTTCATTTTGTTATTTAATTTTTGTATTATTTATTTTTTGAATTTTGCATTTGTTATTTATTTTTGTATTATTATTTTTTATTTACTAGTCCACTTACAGATGCACTGGGCGAGCAGGTTTCTAGAGTCCACTCCACAATGCTTATTTTCTGCGTGAAGTCAGTGTTTCTTAAAAATATCTATATATGTAGAACTGTATTATATCTATCAATTTTATTTTTCATTTTCGCCCTATTTTTTTTTTTTTTTTCCCTGCTAGTCCACTCTAAACCCCACTTACAGATGCATAAGGTGAGCGGGTTTCTAGAGTCCACTCCACTCCTGCTCTATCTCCCAAACAAATCAACTATCAGTGTAAACAGAAGAGCCCCGCTATCCAAATCCCACCCCATTTTACCCCTGTCCCGATCTCGTGATGCCTTCAAGGAACACTCACGGTCTCGGCGTTTTGGGTTTTTCAATCTGCATGGGTGACATCAGCACTATCACAGCGTGGGGGCTCTCCTCTTTATTCGGATTGGCTAATCTTGGAAGCAAATAGCTGCAGAGAGGGCCCGGCTGCATGGTAATAAATGGAATATGCCAGTCAAATTAAGAAGAGGGTGTCAGAATGGACGGAGGAGAGACTGATGGGAGGATGGGAGGATATAGGGCCAGGGCCGTACCTTATTTTATAGGTCATTGGACTCCGAAACTATGTGAGCGAAGGGCAGAGAGTGGAAGAAGACATGGCTCTGAATATGCAATCCAACAGAGAGACAGTAAAAAGTCAAATATATGCACTACTTTTGCAAATTAAACTGTAAATATGACTTTTTTAAATGCAAAAAGGTCTTGTTTACACTTTTTAACACTGTTATTTTTATATTATGTCTTATTGAAATGTTTGTGGTGCCTTGTAGAGAGGAGAAGAAGACACGGTTAAGTAAAAAGTAAAAATATATATCCACTACCGTATTTTCCGGACTATAGAGGCACCGGTATATAAGCTGTATCCACTCTATTTTAAAAAAAAAAAAAGAAGAAAAAAGTTATACAAGCTGCAACCGGGCTATAAGCCGCTGATATCTATGTTGAAAAATGAGATATTTACTGCATATACAGAACGATTTTGTGCTGTAAATGTACATTTATGTACCTGAACAGATTCTTTCTGAACAGTGCCTTTTAACACGGAAGCAACTGTGCTGATTAAAACGAGGTCAAAAACAGAAAAAAACCGGTACCTGATTTACCTTCATTTTTCCTGTGCAGTGAAACCACAAGTCACTTTAATCATCTCCGCTGAAATTGACGCCGAGTTTATGTGCAGCAGCAGGACGGTAGAGGTCTGAGCGGGACAGAATTTTCAGTCCCGCTCCCGCCTGCTCCCGCGCCGTAAGCTTTCAGAATGTTCCTTCAGAATGTTCCTTCAGAATGTTCTTTCAGATGCTCTTATTACATCCATGGTCCAGCGCTGCACTGTTTTGTGTTGGGTCCCGCGGGTGCAGGGCTCTACAGCGGTTTCCTTCCTGGAGCAAGATCGATGCCTTCAACTTAAAACTTGCATCATACAAACTCCTTCGTGTACTTTTCATGATGAAGGGGCGAGGATTTGAAAATAATTACCAGTTAGTAATTTGTCATGAGTGTTATATCTGCTAAATAAAAAGTAGCATATTCTTCTTTGTATTAATTTTCCGTCTATCTTGTTTTTGAAATTCAGGTTAGAGCGCCCCTAGTGGTGGAAAAAAGTCCCCATTTGGATCTTGTTTACAATTTTTTCACACCTTTTTTTTACACTTTTAACAGTGTTTTCTTACAGTTTTTAACACTATCTTCTTACACTTTTTAACACTATCTTCTTACACTTTTTAACCCTATTTTCTTACACTTTTAACACTATCTTCTTACACTTTTTTACACTATGTTCTTACACTTTTTAACACTATCTTCTTACACTTTTTAACACTATCTTCTTACACTTTTTAACACTATCTTCTTACACTTTTTTACACTATCTTCTTACACTTTTTAACACTATTTTCTTACACTTTTTAACACTAACTGCTTACACTTTTTAACACTAACTGCTTACACTTTTTACACTATCTTCTTACACTTTTTTACATTATCTTCTTACACTTTTTACACTATCTTCTTACACTTTTTTACACTATCTTCTTACACTTTTTAACACTATTTTCTTACACTTTTTAACACTAACTGCTTACACTTTTTAACACTAACTGCTTACACTTTTTACACTATCTTCTTACACTTTTTTACATTATCTTCTTACACTTTTTACACTATCTTCTTACACTTTTTAACACTATCTTCTTACACTTTTTTACACTATCTTCTTACACTTTTTTACACTATCTTCTTACACTTTTTACATTATCTTCTTACACTTTTTAACACTAACTGCTTACACTTTTTAACACTATTTTCTTACACTTTTTAACACTAACTGCTTACACTTTTTAACACTATCTTCTTACACTTTTTTACATTATCTTCTTACACTTTTTACATTATCTTCTTACACTTTTTTACACAATCTTCTTACACTTTTTACACTATCTTACACTTTTTTACACAATCTTCTTACACTTTTTACACTATCTTACACTTTTTTACACTATCTTCTTACACTTTTTACACTATCTTCTTACACTTTTTTACACTATCTTCTTACACTTTTTTACAATATTTTCTTACACTTTTTAACACTCACTGCTTACACTTTTTAACACTATTTTCTTAC
Source organism: Odontamblyopus lacepedii (assembly GCA_034769755.1). Lineage (NCBI taxonomy): Eukaryota > Metazoa > Chordata > Actinopteri > Gobiiformes > Gobiidae > Odontamblyopus > Odontamblyopus lacepedii. The sequence goes on along the minus strand of CM068364.1, from coordinate 11,180,605 downwards.
ACTTTTTTACAATATTTTCTTACACTTTTTAACACTCACTGCTTACACTTTTTAACACTATTTTCTTACACTTTTTAACACTATTTTCTTACACTTTTTTACATTATCTTCTTACACTTTTTAACACTATTTTCTTACACTTTTTACACTATCTTCTTACACTTTTTTACATTATCTTCTTACACTTTTTACACTATCTTCTTACACTTTTTAACACTATCTTCTTACACTTTTTTACAATATTTTCTTACACTTTTTAACACTATCTTCTTACACTTTTTAACACTATTTTCTTACACTTTTTAACACTAACTGCTTACACTTTTTAACACTATTTTCTTACACTTTTTTACATTATCCATCCATCCATCCATCCATCTTCTTACACTTTTTTACACTGTCTTACGCTTTTTTACACTAACTTCTTACACTTTTTACACTATCTACTTACACTTTTTACACTATCTTACACTTTTTACACTATCTTACACTTTTTACACTATCTTACACTTTTTTACACTATCTTCTTACACTTTTTTACACTAACTTCTTACACTTTTTACACTATCTACTTACACTTTTTACACTATCTTCTTACACTTTTTAACACTATTTTCTTACACTTTTTACACTTTCTTCTTTCTATCTTGTCTCATTGAAATGCTTGTAACACTTGACGAAAATACTTCTCTATACTCACAATATACTTACAGGAAAAGTGTTGTGAAATAAACTTCTCAAATTTTATTCTGTCGACTCTTAACTTGAGTCATTAACAAATTAAGAAGAGAGTGTCAGAGTGTCCTGGGCTGCACCTTTTTATATGTCACTGGGCTTATTTGGTGTAGGGCTCTGAAACTATGTAAGAAAATGAAAGAAATACATATTTAAAAGAGTTTATTTTAGTTTCTATTACACAGTTTAGGAATGTTCAAGTGGTTGCAAGATGAAAAAATGCCAACATTTCTATATCTGCGTTATGTTTTGAAAAAAAAAAAAAGACTTGTAAAAATCAAAGAAAATTAAGACATACATTGACTTAGTGTTGTTGTGCCGCTGAGCAAGACACTGCACCAACACTGGCAACTCCATTCACTCACAATATATGACATACTGCACCAAGAAGACCTCTACAATATGATGGTTACTGATGCTGCTACTGCTGTTACTGCCACTACTACTACTACTACTACTACTACTACTACTACTACTGCGATTACTACGATTACTACTATCATTACTGTCATTACTACTACTGTTATTACTGCTACTGCTACTTCTACTAATACTGCTACTAATACTACTACACTTACATATCTACACTCACAAAATAATGTGTTTTGAGTTCCTTCTACTACAATTACTACTACTAATACTACAACCGCTGCTACTGCTACTACTGCACTTATACATCAAATTATTTTCGCAAAACCTTTCTTAAGTTTATCCTACTATTACTGCCATTACTACTACTATTATTACTGCTGCTGCTGCTACTACTACTAATGCTACTAATATTACTACACTTACATATCTACATTCACAAAATAATGCGTTTTGAGTTGCTACTACTGCATTTACTACTGCTATACTACTTCTGCTACTATAACTACTACTACTACTACTACTACTACTACTACTACTACTACTACTACTACTACTACTACTACTACATTTACAGTATATATCTAAATTCACCAAATTATTTTGTAAATCTTTTGTATGTTTTTACTACTTTTTTATTACTGCTATTACTACTATTATTACTGCTGCTACTTCTACTACTACTGCTACACTTACATGTCTACATTCAAAAAATAATGTGTTTTGTGTTCCTACTACTACAATTACTACCACTAATACTACTACGACTGCTACTACACTTATACATCTAAATTTACAAAATTATTTTCGTTAAACCTTTTTACATTTTTACTACTATTACTGCCACCACTGGTACTACTACTACTACTACTACTACTACTACTACTACTACTACTACTACTACTACTACTATTACTACACTAACAAATCCAAATTCACAAAATATTTCTGCTCACATCTTTTTAATATTCTAATAATTCAAAAACTATTGTGTCTTGGTTAACACTTGGTCAAGATTAGGCCTGAATTGCATTATGTTATTTTTGTTTGTTAAAATTGAAACAGACATTTGAATTATGACTACTACTACTATTACTACTACTACTACTACACTTACAGATCATTCATGAAATATTTCTGGTCAGATCTTTCATTCTAAAATTTCAATTAAAATTTCTTGGTTAACACTTGTGGTTAACACTGTAGCCCTTTTTTATTAGTGTTTATTAAATTATATAAAAGGTGCATTTAAATTATGGTAAAAAATAAATAAATAAATCAACAAAATAAAATAAAATAAAATAAAATAAAATAAAATAAAATAAAATAAAATAAAATAAAATAAAATAAAATAAAATAAAATAAAATTAAATTAAATTAAATTAAATTAAATTAAATTAAATTAAATTAAATTAAATTAAATTAAATTAAATTATAAATAAGTCAGTCAGTCTGCCCCAGGGCAACTGTGGCTATAACAGTAGCTTACCACCACCGGGTATGGAATGAAGAATGCTCTGTAAAATGCTGTGTAAAGCGCTTTGGGGACATGTGTCTGTGTAAAGCGCTATATAAAAAAATAAACCTTAAACCTTAAATAAATAAATAAATAAATAAAACAAATAAAATAAATAAAATAAAAATTGTAGGTGTATCTCCTCAACTTTTCAGAAATACTAACCCTTCTTTACACAAGATTTCAATTTCCCTCCGGGTCAATACAGGATCTCTCTCTCTGTTACAAAGTTAAGTCACTTCACAGATAACGCTAAAATCCAACACGTACAAACCCGCGACTGAGCCGGGCCTCCCCCTGCACCTGCCAGCACCTGCCAGCCCCCGCCAGGCACTCTGCGACCCCCCCGATCTGTCACAGAGCGCCTTATTTATATGAATCCAACAGCATATCTAAAGACAATACCATCTGTCAAACGATAATTGAAGAACTGTCTCAGCAAACAAGACTCTACTCCCTTCCAAATCCTTTATGAACCCGCCGACCAAACAAACACAGACTTCCACCTATATATATTTTTTTATTTTTTTCACCACTTTTTTTTTTCCATGACACAAGCAAAACCGAGTTAATCATTCGAAATAGGCCGGCGTATTTCATTTAGAGTCGACAGCTGATGGCGCCTTCCTTTTCCGATGACGAATCTCCAACTCCAGCTCATCAGAATTGCGTTAAGCTTATATGTTTTTTTTTTTTTTTATTCTTTCGCAAAAGAGGGGGAAGAGGGAGTCGTCGGGGAGGGGGGTCTGGCTGTTGTTGTTGTTGCTCGGAGGCAAAAATGGAGTGACAAATGAGAGAGAGGAGAAGATAGACAGCGGAGTGGGGAAAGGAGGATAGCAGTTTGTTTTAATGGCGTACGTATGGGTGATTCTTCCAACTGACACGCGGCGCCGCTTTGTTAATTTATTTCGGCTCTTCGGATGAGGAAGGCGGCGAAAATGAAGCGCGTGAACGGGACGAGACAAAAGGAAGATGTAAAGGAAAGACGGAAAGGTGGGCAGAGAAAGAGGGAGATGGTGAAAGTGTAACTCAATCAGGGCAAGTTTGCGTAGATTAAAATGGGAACGTATTTACAGTTTACGCTATTTTCTATATCTGTGTTATAATGTTGTTTCCGCATCAAAAACAGACCCGGAGTTGTGTTTTGTTTCGGGAATCAGGAAAAGTTGAGAGATTTATGAGGTAAAAATGGACTTACATACTAGTAGATACATGATTTGTGGAATTTTTAGGATTAAATTTAAATTATTTCCACAATGTTTAGGGAATTTTGCTGGAAAATCTTGTGCAGTTACCAGTTTTTGAAGTGAAGCGACATTTTCGTTTTGAACAAACATCAACAAATCTTAAAATTCAGAAGTGTATGCATACCCCATAGTAATAAGCAATAGTTAAAAATAAATAAATACATAAAAACTTTTCTTTAAACAAATACTACAATTTATAGGCCTACATTTAAATATTTTCATCAGTGAAAAAATTGATTCTCACACTGAATCCATGCAAAAAACAAAAAAACTAAACTAAACTAAATTAAAAAGAGAAACATAACATAACATAACATAACATATTAAAAATGTGTTTAAAGAATATAACATGCAGAAAATGAAGCTACATTTTCATTTGGAACGAACATGAGCAAATCTTAAAATTCTGAAATGTTTGCATACCCCTTAGCAATAAGAAATAGTAGAAATAAATACATAAAATAAATAAAAATGGTCTTTAAAACAAATAATGCAACTAAAGGCCTAAAAAAACAACAACAAAAAGTTAGTGGTAAAATATACACAACACACATACACAAATCAGTAATAATAAACCCTTAATAACAAGTAATTACACATATAACGCCTATTGTTTCAATTACAAAATGTGAATAGAGCTACACAATAAACCCAATGATAATTCATATATATGATAAACACTCAGAGAAAGGCTGAGTTCACTTGGCCCTGGTTTGGTCCTGGTTTTAGTCCAGTTTAGTCCTGATGTAGACTTGGTTTAGTCCTCTTCAATGATACTGAAGAGGACTAGACCAAGTTCTACTCAGTTTTGTTAATTAACTAAAAGTACAGAAACCAGCGCAAAAATAAATAAATAATAATAATAATAATAATAATAATAATAATAATAATAATAATAATAATAATAATAAAAACTAAGGTAAAAATCTAAGTAAAAGTATTAAAGTTCCTGTTTAAAAATGTACTTAAACAGTAAAAAGTAAAAGTATTTCGCATAGTTTTTGTGATCTAATAAAGCTTCAATTGTGCTGCAATTTGATCAGTAGAAACAACTGAATCAGTATTTTTGCTGAGCTGTTTTATTTGTATATTTTTATTTCGTACTCTTATAGTCCTCGTTTAGTCCTGGTTTAGTCTTGGTCTAGTCCTGGTCTAGTCCTGGTTTAGTCCTGAATTAGTCCCGATTTAGTCCTGGTGTAGTCCTGGCTCAGTCCTTGTTTAGTCCTGGTCTAGTCCTGGTTTAGTCCTGGGTAGTCCTGCTTTAGCCCTTCTTTAGTCCTGGTTTAGTCCTGGCTTAGTCCTGGTGTAATCCTGGTTTAGTCCTGGTCTAGTCCTGGTTTAGTCCTGGTTTAGTCCTGGTCTAGTCCTGGTTTAGTCCTGGTTCAGTCCTGGTTTAGTCATGGTCTAGTCCTGGTTTAGTCCTGGTTTAGTCATGGTTTAGTCCTGGTTTAGTTCTGATTTAGTCCTGAATTAGTCCTAATTTAGTCCTGGTGTAGTCCTGGCTTAGTCCTGGTGTAGTCCTGGTTTAGTCCTGGTCTAGTCCTGGTTTAGTCATGGTTTAGTCCTGGTCTAGTCCTGGTGTAGTCCTGGTCTAGTCCTGGTTTAGTCCTGGTCTAGTCCTGGTGTAGTCCTGGTTTAGTCCTGGTTTAGTCCTGGTCTAGTCCTGGTTTAGTCATGGTTTAGTCCTGGTCTATTCCTGGTTTAGTCCTGGTTTAGTCCTGGTTTAGTCATGGTTTAGTCCTGGTTTAGTCCTGGTTTAGTCCTGGTTTAGTCCTGGTCTAGTCCTGGTGTAGTCCTGGTTTAGTCCTGGTCTAGTCCTGGTTTAGTCCTGGTTTAGTCTTGGTCTAGTCCTGGTCTAGTCCTGGTGTAGTCCTGGTTTAGTCCTGGTCTAAACTTGGTCTAGTCCTGGTTTAGTCCTGGTCTAGTCCTGGATTAGTTCTGATTTAGTCCTGATTTAGTCCTGGTCTAGTCCTGGTTTGGTCATGGTGTAGTCCTGGTTTAGTCCTGGTTTAGTCTTGGTTTAGTCCTGGTCTAGTCCTGGTGTAGTCCTGGTTTAGTCCTGGTTTAGTCCTGGTTTAGTCCTGGTTTGGTCATCGTTTAGTCCTGGTCAAGTCCTGGTTTAGTCTTGGTGTAGTCCTGGTTTAGTTTTGGTTTAGTCCTGGTTTAGTCCTGGTTTAGTCATGGTTTAGTCCTGGTTTAGTCCTGGTTTAGTCCTGGTCTAGTCCTGGTGTAGTCCTGGTTTAGTCCTGGTCTAGTCCTGGTTTAGTCCTGGTTTAGTCCTGGTCTAAACTTGGTCTAGTCCTGGTTTAGTCCTGGATTAGTTCTGATTTAGTCCTGATTTAGTCCTGGTCTAGTCCTGGTTTGGTCATGGTGTAGTCCTGGTTTAGTCTTGGTTTAGTCCTGGTCTAGTCCTGGTGTAGTCCTGGTTTAGTCCTGGTTTAGTCCTGGTTTGGTCATGGTTTAGTCCTGGTCGAGTCCTGGTCGAGTCTTGGTGTAGTCCTGGTGTAGTCCTGGTTTAGTCCTGGTTTGGTCATGGTTTAGTCCTGGTCGAGTCCTGGTTTAGTCTTGGTGTAGTCCTGGTTTAGTTTTGGTTTAGTCCTGGTCTAGTCCTGGTCTAGTCCTGGTTCGGTTTATTCACAGTATCAGTGCAATAAATACATGTATCTCGCTCCAAACAGTCTGAATTCTTCTCCGCTTTTTCCTGACACAAAATCACTTTATTTTTACTTTGACTTTTCGACCTTCACTTTGCAGGAAGAGAAATGCCGACTGCCGCGCTGCGTCGAAGTTTGAGGAACATTTGGCTCCTCTCCTCCTCCTCCTCCTCTTCCTCTTCCTCTTCCTCCCCCTCTTCCTCTCCTCCGTCTCGTACCTGCGCCGAAGGAACAGTCGTCGCAACTTCAAATGCAAAGACGAGACGGGGCAAACCGAGAGACAAGAAACTGCCGGGACCTTTCATCGAGGGGGGAACCAATTCAGCGGGGAGGACGGCTTTAGACGTGACACCGGCGCGGTATCAGAGGGGGCTGCACACGTTTGAACACTGCTGATGCGAAAAGGGACGGAGGGAAAAGGAGAAGAAGAGACGAGGAAAGAGGAAAGAGGAGGTGGAACTTCTCGCTTTGTTTAGAAGGAGGTTGGGCGTCTAGAGGGATTATGGGTGAACGGTAAAAAAAAGTTCTATTAATATCAGAACTGGGATTAAACCGGGACTGAACCCAGAACTGAACCTGGACTTTACCAGAAGTAAACCAGGACTAGAACCGGACTAAACCAAACCAGGGTGAGTTCACTTAGTTATTTTAAACCGGTGAACAAAAGAATCATCGTCACAAACAGACCTGGAGTTGCGTTTTGTTTCATTCACACATGTTTAACACACAAATTATGCAGATTTAGGCTTTAGAGTTCTTCTCTCAAGCAGAAAACACTCAGTTCCACCTTGTGATGTCATCTGGTAATACAGGAAGTGCTCCAATGTGTTTTGAAACTCCACGCAACTTCTCTACAATCATTTGGATGATCTCAGCCCTGGACTTGCCCATTTCTACCGAACAAAAGGTAAAAGGAGCTGTTCACTTGAAAACTATACCACTACATGACATCACAAGGTGGAACAGAGCATTTTGCAGATGTTGACAGACTAACGCCCTGTTTACACGTACACAGGTATTTTTTAAAAATGGAGACATTTCCTTCGTTTGTACCCATCTTTTACATGCAAACAGCAAATTCGCACCTGAAAATGAATCTTCCTCAAAACTCCGGCTAAAGTGGAGATCCTGGAAAACTACGGTTTGGCGTTTACGTGTAAAGTGAGATAAACGGAGCTTTAGGCAGATGACGCGCCAAAAGTGTGACCAGTGTTGACCTTTCGCTACGATAATGATCATGGAAGCATATTCAAAGTAGTAGCCGCATTTCTTTTGGTGCCAACACTTTTCTTGTGTTTGCATTTGCACACAGCTGATGGATCTTATCGATGACCACACACGAATGAGGCTCGGAGGTCAACGTTTTGACACTTCTCCCTCCTATTGAAAGACCCAGTCGCCATCGGTTTTGGGGGGGTCAGCCCTATGTTCCCACGGCCCATTGGTCCCACGGCGTTAGGGTTGGGTTAGGGTTAGGGTTAGGGTTGGGTTTGGGTTAGGGTTAGGGTTGGGTTAGGGTTAGGGTTAGGGTTGGGTTAGGGTTGGGTTAGGGTTGGGTTAGGGTTAGGGTTAGGGTTGGGTTAGGGTTGGGTTAGGGTTAGGGTTGGGTTAGGGTTAGGGTTAGGGTTGGGTTAGGGTTGGGTTAGGGTTAGGGTTGGGTTAGGGTTAGTTGTGGAACATAGGGCCTGAATTTAATTTTTTTCTTAGAAATGTGGGAACATGGAACATTGGGAATATGCCGTGGGACCATTGGGCCGTGGGACCATTGGGCCGCGGGACCATTGGGCCGCGGGACCATTGGGCCGCGGGACCATTGGGCCGCGGGAACATAGGTACGCTCCCGTTTTGGGTCTGACCTGGGCGGACTGGTCTGGTGGGATAATTCTGAAAATGAAGTGGTTTTCCCGGAGGAGTGGCGTGAAAATTTTAATCACTGCTTCAAAAAATTGTTTCAGAGGCGGGTTTGTGTGTAAAAGATGGGCATAAACAAAGGGAAATGTCTCAGTTTTTTTAAATATCTGTGTACGTTTAAACAAAAACTTTTGTTAAAGTGACGCTATGTGCACAGTGTTATTTTGGTAAACAGAGCGAGAGAAACTGAAAGAAATATGTGTAAACGTGGCCTAATAATAAAGGGTTACTCAAGCAACAAAAACAACTTGAGTTTTTAACATTATAACATGGCTTAAAGCTTACAAGGGTCCAATTTGTATAATACTGAACCTTTAAAGATGGGTCAAATGCACAGGACAAACTCGCCAACTGTAAAAAACAACTTAACTTCACAGTGTTTTCTCAGTTTTTGGAGATTTTGTCCCAACCAGATGCTGCGTGACCAACTCAAAACTCCCCAACTCCTCACTATTTTTGCAAGACTGAAAACACAAGACAAGTGAACTCCAAACGCCTTCACTGCAAACGGTAAAAGGCGGTTGTTATCTTGAAAACTACCACTTCATGAAAATACAAAGTGTCTTGCTCATGGACACGATGGCAGTTTGCAGTATTGCCCACATACTCTTGGGTTGAACAGTAAGACTTAGACTTAGACAAACTTTATTGATCCACGAGGAAAATTATTTGTACACAGCTGCTCACAGTAGAATATAATAACAAAGAGTAAAAATATAAATGGTAATAATAAATTCTAAATAAGTCGCAAAAAAGAGCAAGAGACAAGTGAAATAAGACATAATTATATAAATGTACTTGCACAAGTCAAAATAAAAGAGCAAATTAAGTAATAAAATATCAAATCTTTGTGTCAGCATAGAAAAGATAATGAGTGTTATTGAGTGTTATTATTAAAAAAAACATACAAGGCAACTGAATTAATCCAGAAAGTTCATTAAAAAGTGTGGATTTTCTGTATATTAAACTTCTGCGTTGATATAATGATATAATATAAGAAAATAAGAACATTTTTGCTAATAACGATGCATAAGTAGTTGTCAGAACTTCTTAAATTATTTCTAAATGTGTAACTCCAAACCCGTTTCTCCCTTCGCTCTCTCAGACTCACTGCCGTCACCGCCGCTCACCCCGCAGTTTCCTCCCTGTGCGTTTACTTCCTGTTTCCTGTCTTCCCGCCCCCTCATTGGCTCCCGTGGCCTGGAGCTGCTGGGGGGGAAGCGTGTTCTCCCTCCTCTTCCTCCTCAAACCCCAAAAATGACAAATAACATCTGTGCTTACGACTCGCTCTCAAACGTACTGCAGATTTCCTTGTTATCCACACACCCACTTAGAGTTAAAAGTGCTTTACCTGTTTTACGGTCTAAAAAATGCTAACGTAAAATAGCCTTACATACTTCTAGATGCATGATTTGTGGATTTTGGAGTAAAATTTTAAGTATTTCCACAATGTTTAGGGAATTCTGCTGGAAAATCTCATGCAGTTACCAGTTTTCGAAGTGAAGCTATGTTTTTATTTTGAACAAACATCAGCAAATCTTAGTGTATGCATACCCCGTAGTGATAAGTAATAGTAAAAAAAACAGAAAAAGAAAAGAAAAAAAGACATCAAAACAGGTTAAATTAAATTTTTTTCTTTAAATAAATCATGCAGCTAATGGGATGGAACAGTCTGAATATTTTAAAGGTGCATTATGTCACTTTTTGGTCGGGGTTCGTCGCCTTCTTGTTTCGATGCACGTCATTTCTCTGCTTCAAATGTTCCGCAGTATGACTTTAAACAGCTCTACTTTACATTTATTCATTTACATGTGGTTTTATAGCTAAAAATGCCTAGAAAAACAGATATTCTGACTGTGGGTGTGGTCGCCTCTCCACAGATCTGACCTGTAACTTGGCCTGATTTGGTTTCAGTGAGGATAGAAACCCTTAAGCCCTTTGGGTTGCAATTTTTTGGAATGAAAAGCGCTCTATGAATAAAAATTGATTGATGGATTGAAAGCCACACTGTGAAACTTTCTAAAGCAATAACATCTCCAGGGAGAAAAGTTTTTGATAGAGAAAAGTTACACAAATCCATGTCATTTTTAACAATTTGCAGTGGTCCGAAGTTATTCCTCACTTACCTTATGCATTCTGAACATCCTAATGATTCACCATGATGAGTTGATAATAATAATAATAATAATAATAATAATAATAATAATAATAATAATAATAATAATAATAATAATAATAATAATGCATTTTATTTATTTGGCGCCTTTCGGGACACCCAAGGTCGCCTTACAACAACAGCTATAGCGCTTTTTTACAGAGACATAAGCACTTGATAAGCACTTTTCGCAATTCTCTAAGCAGAATTTTGACGGTGAAACTAATAACAATCAGCACACACTTCCTGATTATCCAACAGATTATCTGAGAATAAAACACTTTTTAATTAGATGCAGACAGCACGCAGCACGCTCATTTTGACCTCAAGAGCTGCAAGGACTTTTAATAAAGGACCTATATTACGCAAATCGGAGTCTTGTGAGCTTTAAGCCACGTTATAAAGCTGTTACCTCCTCAAAAACATAAAAACAGTTGTCTTTTGTTTCATTCACACGTGTTTGAGTAACACGTTATTATTCGTCTGTCCATATCTCCAAAGCTCAAAATGTTCTGTTCCACCTTGTGATGTCATGAAGCGGTAGTTTTCGGGTTAACAGCTACGTTTTTAACTTTTGTTCAGTAAAGATTGGCAATTCCGAGGCTGAAATGATCCAGATGATTTTAGTGAAGGTGCGTGGAGGCTAAAAACACAAGGCGGAACAGAGTGAAGAGCGTCCGAGAGAAGAACTTGGCTTAAATATGCAGGGTTTGTGTGTTAAACGTGTGCGAACGAAACAAAACGCAACTCCGGGTACGTTTTTTGACGAAGAAACGACATTATAACGGAGCGCGACGCGGGCCCTTTAAGATAAAAGAGGGAAGCGGCACAAAGTTTCACAGAGTTGCGTCTAACAGTGAAAAATGTCATGGCATTTCTCCATTAGGTGTAATCGCTCAAATAGTGTTTAGGATAAGTATCGATTTTCATTAGCCGGGTTTAATTGCGCATATAAGAAATAATTAAATTTGCTCAGTGATAAAGCAAAAGGAAGCAGCAGATGTTGGGAGCTGGTGGACATTTATCACATTATATCCACCTATGGAACAGTGCACTTTTCAATATTCTGCTATTCTCACACACCCTGCTCGTTTTAGGTTTGAAAAAGATTCGTCAACTTGTTCTGCTTTTTTTTTCTCCGCACGTTTTCATCGGTGTATCGTAGTTTGTTTAGTTTACGAGTTACAAAACAATCTGGCGACTCACATGCTTTTTTTTTCGGAGGACGGCAGCTCAGTTGGGAGAGCGTTTGTCCACTGATCCGAAGGTTAGTGGTTCAAAGGCCGATCTCGACATAAACATCATTGGTTGAGCGGTCAGCGGTGGTTGTTGTTGTTATGTCCTTGAGCATCTCCGCCTCAGCAGAACCACCAACCTCCTCAACCTCTCCAGCTCCTCTTTTCCTCCGTTTTGTAGGTGTTTTCAGGACAGACAGAATGGTGCTGGTGCCAGTTCCCACAGCAGTTACAGTGGGAACCAAAATGCTCACCGGTGAACTACAACAGAGGGTATAAATAAAAACAAGGCCATACGGAATAACAAACATGAATCGCCTCATCGACACCAGCGAGCGTTTGTAACAAATCATTATTGATCTGTGCCAAGCTCTGCTACAACATCTGCGGCGGCATCGAATCCAAAGATGGAACGTCACCAGGCGAACACGGATATTTGTGAGACGGACGGTACGTTATGTTCTGTAGATTTAAAACTTTTCGTGTCATACGTGAAGATTGTGCTGGGAGACACGATAAATCTCCTTGTAACGTCATGTCCAGATGTGCCATCCACGTGGTGTTTGTTTATTTTACCGCGTGTGACCTGAATGAACCAACCTTTCGGTTCCTGAACGCTCTGATTGTCGGCGCGAACACGTCAGACGGTTCAAGATTAGGTGCAGGAACCAACACTGGCACAGTTCTCTGTTGGCCTGAAAATGTCTTCATCACGCCATGAACAGCTCTATCACTATAAAGAAATGAACTAAAGGAGAGACATCTGCAAAAAATAATTTTCTAGCATAGTTAAACTGACTTGAATTAAGCAGATTCATCTTAAAAGATCAATTTTAAGATTTTTTTTTACTTAATTAGATGAGATTTTTTTTTAGTTGTTTCAAGATATTCCATCCTGATATATCTTATCTAGATATTACAACTTATTCTAAGCACTTTTTATATTAAATCAAGCCAGGTTAAGCCTCTTTAACTTCCTTCTCAAACCAATAAGGTGAAAAATCTTGCCATAAATACTTGAAACTAGTGTTTTCTGCTTAGAACAAGATTCGTATTTCATCTTGTTTTAAGAAAACTTGGTAAGTGAAAATTTCTTACTGCACTGGCAGAAAATTTCACTTAAAATAGGACATTTTTACCTCAAAATTGTTTTTTGTTTTTTTTCTTATTTTTGATAGGCCTTTTTTGCAGTGCTTAGTATCTGGCTCCACTCAAATAAAGAAACTCATGAGGCTTACGGATTAAACAGTGAAATAAAAACACCAGGATCATGTAGAGTGGGTTAATAAATTAATAAGTTTTCTTCTTCCCACTTAACTTTTCTTCATCCCACTCCTTTTTTGGGCAAATGTTTGTTATTATTTCTGTTATAATTGCATGAATGTCATATGAATAATACTCTGTTCCATTGTAAGCGAATGTAAACTGATGACTTGCCCCAAAATAAATCCATTCATGAACATTTAAAGACCACAATGACAAATTTTGGAGTTGAAGTCCATTGAGCCGGATACGCCCACGTGCTCAGTTTCTACCTGGAAATCGGCAGCTATTGGGTCGGCCATGTCCATTTGTATATAAAGTCGGCGATCTCTACCTGCCTCGGTCTAAGCACCTCGGTTTATTCCATCCTTAAACTCTTCAGGCTGCTCCTCCATTAACCTGCTATAAACAAGACAAACAAAAGCCAGACTTCAAACACACAGACAGCTCCGCGTTCAGATACGCGCCAATTATTCTCTGCATTTTCCCAGCGATCTCTTTCCCTTTTTTTTTTAAACATCAGAGAAGCTGGATGGCAATTCCTGCTTTGCCTGCATACATCACACACTAAACCCCAGACTTCTTCAATAATTTATCAACTGTGGATATTCCCAAAAATAAACACCTTGTGAATGTATTTTGGTGTGAATATTAAAGATGGACTATGTCGCTTCTTGGTTGGGGGTCTGTCACCTGCTTGTTTCTATGGAGATGTCATCGCTCCGCCTGGAATGTTCCACAGTGTGACATTAAACAGCTCTGCTTCACATTTACTCAGCTATAAGTGTTTGTAAAGCTCAAAAATACCTAGAAAAACAGGCATTCTGACTGGGAGCGGGGTCGCCTCTCCACAGATCTGACCTGTAACTTGGTCGGATTTGGTCGCCACGAAGATAGAAAGGTTTAATGCCATACTGCGAAACATTCCAGACAAAGCGATAACATCTGCATGGAGAAAAGCAGACCGGAAAAGTTACACAATGCACTTTTTTTTTTTACATTTCAGTGTCACAAGAAGCAATGTGTATATAGGAAAATACATAAATAAATACATAAAAACAATAATAAAAAAATAAAAACTTCCTATTTTTTATGTGCTTCTTTATTTTATTATTTATTTATTTGTATACTCCTAATTATCTGATTGCTGTAGTAGTACTAGTAGTTACAGCAGCAGTACTGTAGTAGTGGTGGTACTCGCAGTAGTAGTAGTCGTAGTCGTCATCGTTGTTGCATATTGAATATTTAGACAAATAAGATACATTTAAAATAAAAAAAATAAATTAAAAAAAACATCTCCATCACCAGGAATAATTACGCGCGAAAACAATGCATATTTTTAAGGTCAGGAAATCAAAAGTGTGAGACAGTTTGATTAGGAATGCGTAAAAAAAAAAAAGAAAAAGAGAATTAATTAAATAAATAAAAATAATAACGTGTCAGGAAGCAGGAAGTAGTCGTGTCTGTGGTTGATTGATCCAATTAGCACAACATACATAATTAATACTGGCTTATAACTATAAATACAACTCCAGCGTGTTTTTTTTGGTTTTTTTTCCCATCAGGAGTATGCACAGATGTAATTTAGGTGAAAAAAAAACACAATATTTCTTTATGCGCTGGAAAACAGTCAATTAAATATTAATAAATGGCTGCTAAACTTCAGAGGCAAAGACAATATTTACAATGGGCATAATTAGCCTGTTATTGTAGTTATTTTAAGGAGCGCGTTTGCAGAAGAATGGATCAAAGCTGAGGACACGGATTAGGAAATGAAACAGGACTGATTTTGGGGCGCCTGCTTTGTTTACGCACCATTTATTTTTAATGTGGAGTTTACTTTTGTCTCACAGCTACAAGAAACATGTATATATAGGACCAAAGCAGGGATAAGGAGGACTTGTACTTTTTAGGGTTTAATGTGAAGCTAGAAATATGCAAAGTAGTTTTGGCAATTTTTAAATATTTGAAGTAGTAGTAGTAGTAGTAGTAGTGGTAGCAGTTATTGATGGTGTTGTACAGTGGTAGTACACTAGTACTACCAATAGAAATGAATGAATGAATGAATTATTGCATTTATATAGCGTCTTTTAAGGCACCCAAAGCTCTTTACATTCATTATTCATTCACTCCAGACTCGGTGGTGTTAAACTCCTACTGTAGCCACAGCTGCCCTGGCGGAGGCTGCCAATCTGCCCCATCGGCCCCTCTGACCACCACCATCACTCACACACGCCACTTTCTTACTAGGTGTTATATGTGAAGTGTCTTGCCTAAGAACACAAGCACAGTTTTTACCTCTGGCGCACCACTGTGGCACCTGGAGTTTCCTGTGGTCTCCCGTAATACTAGCGGTAGTTATAGTAGTGATGGTGGTGGTAGTAGCAGTAGGAGTAGTAGTAGTTGTAGTAGTAGTAGTAGTAGTTGTAGTAGCAAAAGCCTAGGACATGGACTAGAACCTACCTGTAGTAGTTGTAGTAGTGGTGGTAGTAATAGTAGTAGTAGCAGTAATTGCCGTTGTATAGTAGTAGGTAGTAAAGTCAATGTCAAATTTATAATAGTGACAGTAGCAGTAGTACTTAGTACTGGTACTACATGACTAATAGTAATACTAGCGGTAGTTGTAGTAGTGATGGTGGTGGTAGTAGTAGTAGTAGTAGTAGCAACAGCCTAGGACATGGCCTAAAAACATGAAACAGGACTGATTAGGAGGTACCTGTGGTAGTTGTGGTAGTGGTAACAGTAGTAGTAGTAGTAGTAGTAGTAGTAGTAGTAGCAAAAGCCTAGGACATGGACTAGAAAAATGAAACAAGATTGATTATGAGGCACCTGTGGTAGTTGTAGTAGTAGTAGTAGTAGTAGTAGTAGTAGTAGTAGTAGTCATAATAGTAGTAATAGTAGTAGTAGCAGTAATTTCCATTGTATAGTAGTAGGTAGTAGAAAAGTCAATGTCAAATTTATTATAGTGGCAGCAGCAGTAGTACTTAGTACTAATACTACATGACTAATAGTAATACTAGCGGTAGTTGTAGTAGTGATGGTGGTGGTAGTAGCAGTAGTAGTAGTAGTAATAGTGGTAGTAGTGGTAGTAATAGTAGTAGTACTGGGTTAGGAAATGAAACAGGATTGATTACGAGGCATCTGTGGCAGTTGTAGTAGTGGAAGTAGTATTAGTAGTAGTAGTAGTTGTGGAAGCAGTATTAGTAGTAGTAGTAGTAGTAGTAGTAGTAGTAGTAGTAGTCGTAGTAGTCGTAATAGTAGTAATCGTAGTAGTAGCAGTAGTTGCCATTGTGTAATAGTAGGTAGTAGAAAAGTCAATGTCAAATGCATTATAGTGGGAGTAACAGTAGCACTTAGTACTAGTACTAAGTAGACTTATATGAAGTAGTACTTAGTAGTTGTATTAGATGCAACAAAAGCAAATCATGTCTTATAAAACTATGCAGTAATGTAGTAATTTTTGTAGTAGTAGTAGTTTTTGTAGAGCCTTTGCACTGAAAGTATTTTATAACATACATTTCTGTTCTTTCTAAACCATCAAACCGTTGTGTTTCCTCTTGCAGTTACACAAATACATAACTTCACCCTCACAGCTCGTCCCCCGCCCTCCTCTAAAATCACACAGGATTCATCTTGTTCTTTTTTTTCTTCTTTTTTTCAGTTTTGGGGATAAGCATCTCGGTGAAGGTTTTGCTGATTTCCTGTAATGACTGGCAGGCGTAGCACCTGTCTCTGTGAAATCCAGAAATTAGCACTGCACGCCGGGGAAACAAATTGCTTTGTTGATGCCGAATGTAAAACGAGAAGAGGAAAAAAAAAGAAGAGGTTTGATGACTGTCGGAGGTGTAGACAATTTAGCATGTTTTACAACTTTATTTTATTTGGTATATTTCCTTCACTTTGTCTTGCTGGAGCTGCACTGTGTACGGAGGGTCTAGTTTTCTCCAAATTCTCTCCTTTTCTGTCGCTCTTTCCCTCTTTTTCCCCTCTTTTCCATGTCTGCTGTCTTTCTCCCTCTCTCTCTCTCCCTCTATTCTCTCTTCTTTACCATGTCTGTCTCCTGCTCTCTCTCATCCCTCTCTTTCTCTCCCCTCTCTATCCCTCTCTTTCTCTGTCTTTCTCTTCTCCCTTCTCTCTCTCTCTCCCACTCACTTTCATATCTGTCTCTGCCCCCCCTTCTTTTCCATGTCCGTTTCTTGCTCTCTCCCTCTTTTTATCTGTTTCTCTGACCCCTCTCTCTTCCACTTTCTATCTCTTCCACTCTCTTCTATTTGTCTACCCTTCTCACTCTCTTCTGTCTTTCTCTCCCTCTTTCTCTCCCTATCTGTCTCTCTTTCTCTCTATTCTCCCTCTTTTCCATGTCCGTTTCTCACGCTCTCTCCCTCTCTCCATCCCTCTCATCCCGTCTAATGCATTTGTCCACCTAGCTCTCTCTCTTTCTGTTTCTTTTTCTCTTTTTCTATTATGTATTTCTCCCCAATTGTCTCTCTCTCCCCTCTATTCTCCTTCTTTCTTTCTCTTTCTCTCCTCTCTTCTATCTTTTCAATTTGTCCACTCCTCTCTCTCTTCTGTCTTTCTCTCTTCCTCATTTTCTCCTCCGTCTCTCCCCCTATCTGTCTCTCTTTCCCTCTATTCTCCCTCTTTTCCATGTCTGTTTCGTGTCCTCTCCCTCTCTCTACCACTCTCTTGCATTTATCTACTACTCTCTCTCTTCTATCTTCCTCGCATCCTCTTTTTCTATTCTACCTCTTTCCCCCTCTAGTCTCCCTCTTTTTCTCTCTCTTATCTCTCTTCTATGTGTCTTCGCCTCTCTCTCTCTTCTGTCTGTCTCTCTTCCTATCTGTCTCTATTTCCCTCTGTTCTCCCTCTTTTCCATGTCTGTTTCTTGCTCTCTTCCTCTCTCTATGCCTCTCTTCCCCTCTCTTGCATTTGTCTACCACTCTCTCTCTTCTATCTTTCTCTCTTCCTCTTTTTCTACTCTACCTCTCTCCCCCTCTATTCTCCCTCTTTCTCTCTCTCTTCTATTAGTATTCCCCTCTCTCTCTTCTTTCTTTCTGTCTTCTGTCTTTCTCTTTCTATCTGTCTCTCTTTCCCTCTATTCTCCCTTTTTTCCATGTCCGTTTCTTGCTCTCTCCCTCTCTTTCTCTCTCTCCCTCTCTCTTCCATATGTCTACCCCTCTCTCTCTGTCTCTTCTGTCTTTCTCTCTCCATCATTTTTCATCCATCTCTCTGCATATCTGTCTCTCTTTCCCTCTATTCTCTTTTGCTTGTTTCTTGCTCTCTCCTTCTCTCTATCCCTCTCTTTCTTTGCCCCCCTCTAACTTCTCCTCCTCTCTTCCATTTGTGCGCTCCTCTCTCTCTTCTGTCTTTCTCTCTCTATCCCTCTCCACCCCCTTCCTCTTTCTCTTTCTTCCCCTCTCTGGCCCATCTCTTCTGTCACTCTCTCTGTCCTCCAATGAACAATTCACGATAAAACCTCTGTAAAATGGTGGAAAAGTCCTCAAAATGGCGCCCGTAACAGGAAGCAGCGTCACGTGAAAATCTCATGTTTAAGTTTGTCAAAAGTTCTGTGCTTTTTCTTTTCCTTGATTCTTAATAATGTCCGACGCAGGGAGTCCCTTTTCCCCCGGAGCTCTTTTCCTTTTCTGTTCCAAGACGGTCGCTGCTGTAACACACTTTCTCTGTCAGATAAAGATCTTTCACTCCTCTTTCTCTCTCCCTTTCATATCCTGATTCTCTCTCACTCTCTTCTGACTCTCTCCCTTTATTTCTCTTCTATCTCTCTCCTTATCTGTCTCTCTACACCTCTAATCTTCCTCTGTCACTCTCTTTTACCTTCATGTTTCTCCATCTCTTCTTTCCTATATCTTTCTTCCATCTCCCTTCTATCTTTATCCCTCTCTCTTCTGTCGCTCTCTCCCTCTCTCTGCCCAATCTCACCTTCTCTTTCTCTCTCTCTCTCCCTCTTCTCTCTCTATCCCTCCCTCTTCTGTCTCTTTCTTCTGTCTCTCCTTATCTCTCTTTTCAGTCTCTTTCCCTCTCTCTGTTTTCTTTTGCTCTCTTCTTCTCTCTCTTCTGTCTCCCTCCCTTTCTCTCTGCTTTCTCTCTTTCTGTGAGCTCTTTTTCCTATTCTGTTCTCTCTGTCAGATAAAGAGCTTTTGTTCCTCTTCTTTTCTCTCTCCTCTCTTTCATACCTTTCACTCTCTTCTATCTCCCCTTTCTCTCTTCTGTGTCTCCCTCTCCCTATTTGTTTCTCTCTGCCCCTAATCTTTTTCTTTTTATCTCTTTTCTCTTCCCATTTCTTACTCTCTCTCTCTCTTAGTCTCTCTATCTCTTTTCCCTCTTTCTCTCTTCTATCTCTCTCTCTATCTGTCTCACTCTGCATCCAATCTTATTCTTTTTCTCTCTTTTCCCTTCCTGGTTATTTCTCCCTCACTTTCTCTCTCCCTCTCTATCTCTTCTCTCATCCTCCCCATATCTCTCTTCTCTTTCTTCTATCACTAACCCTCTCTTTTTTCTATCTCTTCTCTCTGTTCTGTCTCTCTCCCTGTCCTCTTCTACCTCTCACCTTCGTTTTCTTTCGCTCTTCTTCTTTCTTCTCTCTTTCTCCTTTCTCTGTTCTGTCTCCCTCCCTTACTTCTTTATCTTTTCCTCTACTCCCCTCCCTCCCTCTCTCTCCCTGTCCTCTTCCACCTCTCACCTCTATCTTTCTTGCTTCCTCTCTTTTCTAGCTCTCTTTCTTTTTCTCTCCTCTGTGCCTTCTCACTCCCTCATCTCTCCTCCCTCTCCATCTTTTCTCTCATTCTCTCCATCTCTCTTCCTTCTTTTTTCTATCTCTATCACTCTCTCTTCTCTCTCTCTCCTGGTCCTCTTTCCTCCTCTTGCCCTCTTTTCTCTCTCTCTCTCTCTTCTAACCCCGTCTCCTTTCTCTTTTTCTCTGTCTCTCTCCCTTTCTCCTGTATCTTTCCCTCTATTCTCCCTCCCTCTCTTTGCCCTCCATCTCTACCTCTCTCTGTCCTCTTCCACCTCTCAACTTCTCTTTCTCTCTTGCTTCCTCTTTTCTTTCAGCCTTCTCACTCCCCAATCTCTCCTTCCTCTCTATCTTTTCTCTCATTCTCTCTTATCTCTCTCTCCCCTCTTTCTTCTATCTTTATCCCTCTCTTGCCTGTCCTCTTTCCTCCTCTCATACTCCTTTTCTCTTTCTCTTCTATCCCTCTCTCCTTTCTCTGTTCTGCCTCTCCCTTTCTTCTGTATTTTTTCTTCTATTCTCCCTCCCTCCCTCTCTCTCTTTGCCCTTCGTCTCTACCTCTCCCTGTCCTCTTCCACCTCTCACCTTCTCTTTCTCTCTTGCTTCCCCTCTTTCCTTTCTGCCTACTCACTCCCCAGTCTCTCCTCCCTATCTCTTCTCTCACTCTCTCCTGTTTCTTTCTCCCTTATTTCTTCTTTCTCTCTTCTGTCTCTCTCTCCATGTCCTCTTTCCTCCTCTCACCCTCTTTTTCTCTCTCTCTTCTATCCCTCTCTCCTTTCTCTCCCTGTCCTCTCCCACCTCTCACCTTCGCTTCAAGCTCTCTCTTGCCTCTCTTTCTCCTCTCTCTCGCTCTCCCTGCCTTCTATATTTCCCTCTCCTCCCTCCTCCCTCTCTTCTTCCCCTCCGCATCCCTCCTTCTCCTCTGTATGTCTGTAGTCAGCAGTGGGTCGGGCGAGCAGCTTGGCGCAGACACAGGAGCCATGATGAGGACTCGTGGAGGGACGTCGCAGGGTTCCTCCTCATCAACATCTGAACAAAGGGGGGCTGGTCCGCACGGCTGCTCTAAATACAGACGCAACATGCCCCCGCCAACTGCTTTTAGCGCACACACACACACACACACACACACACACACACACACACATGCACACACACACACACATGCACAATTAAGTTAAGTTAGTGCGGGACTTGAGCAGGAGAAAAAGTTTATTTGCGCTCAAAACTGTCGTCTAACCTGTGATACGTAGTTGCTTTTTGCCTTTAAAAAGGCTATTTTAGTGCGGAGCGACATTCAGCCCTTGTTAAAGCCGGGGAAGCGATTGGCTGGAAGTGAAAGTGTAAGAGTGTAATTGGTTTCACGCTGAAGTTCAGGCACCGACACGTGGATTCGTTAGCACAAGTTTACCTTGAAAACCGTCTGCACCTTTAGATTCTACGGGGATCAACTGTGATCATCCATTTTGAGGTTCTGGAAGTAAATGTTCCATATTTTCAAAGTTTTAGGACTGAAGACAACATTAGTACACAACTGGTTAGACTCCATTGTGTCTTTAAACTTTTAATATTTAGTCTACCGTATTTTTCGGACTATAAGTCGCACTGGACTACAAGTCGCACCAGCCACAAAATGCACAATGAAGAAGAAAGAAACATGTATAAGTCACACTGTACTATAAGTTGCACTTTTTGGGGGAAATTTATTTTATAAAATCAGTGACCAAGAACTGACATTTCATCTTAAAAGGCGAGTTATAGAAGTTATAGTAATAAAAACAACAAAATAGAGAAGAATCTGTGTATCGTTCGTTCATTAGTTTTTCAATATAGAACCAAAAATAAGAAAACAAAAAAACAACTCTTTTCTTTATTATTTGTCTCTAAAACCAAAATGAAAAAGCAGATTCTTTTTTTTTTTTTTTTAATTTTTTATTCATATATACAATTCATATATATGGACTATGGGTTGTCAGTGTGAAAAATGCAAAATATAAGTTGCACCTGAGTTTAAGTCGCAGGAACCACCCAAATCCTGAAAAAAAAGTGTGACTTATATTCAGAAAAATACGATACATGAAAAATGTAAGTAGTAGGACCAGTACCTGTGCAAACTTCGAAATGTAGACTTAGACTTAGGCAAACTTTATTGATCCACAAGGGAAATAATTTGGACACAGTAGCTCACACATCACAATATAATATAATAACAAAGAGAAAAAAATGTATAAATGGCAATAATATATTCTAAATAAGTAGCAAAAAAGATAGCAAGAGACTGGTGTCAAATAAGACATAATTATATACAGTAAATGTGTATGTACAAGTCAAAATCAAATAGAAAAATAAGTAGTAGCCAACATATTTTGGGTGGTTCAGGCACTAGTTTTGCAAATCACTTGTGACTTTATAGTGTAACATCAAAATGATTGGAAGGTCCCAATCAGCCCAAATAACAAAGAGAAATCAATAAATCCCTGCAAGAGTTTGGGTCCTTGGAGGATAAAATATAAAATCTTAGCTATATACAAGAGGTCATAGGAAGACAGTGCAACAATGACATGATTACTGAGGTTATCTATGACATAAGGGTGAGTTGTACAGTTGTAGGGAGTATTATCCGTTGCATAAGGGTGAGTTGTTGCACTTGTATGGAGTATGGTATGAGTGTCGTCCTGTATCTCTCACACAGGAATTGCTTTATTTTACTAAGAAAGTTGAACTCAGATTTATTGCATGTCATTTTAAAAGGAGTCCTGGCCCTAAAAGACACTACACGTTTTTTTATCGAAGGAGGAAATATACACAGACACATGTAGAACGTGCAAACTCCACAAAATGGACCTTTTTGTTAAGAAGCTGAAGCACGAACCACCTCTTCCCTTTTACGTCCCCACCTCTTACCACTGAACCCTTCAGAGCCCCTCCTCTCCACATGTGTTAACAAATGAGCAACAACACAACAAAACACTCCTCTTTTCATCCTCTTCTTCATCCCACTCTTCTTCTTCTTCATCCTCCTTTTCTTCATTCTCTTCTTCAAATCCAAATCCACTTTATTTCTATAGCTCATTGCACAAACAAAGCAGCTTGTCCTGCACAAGATCATGAAGTGAAGACAACAAAAAGGTAAATTGCTAAAATTTGATCATACCAGTCCTAAAACAATAAAACCAGTGAGACCAATAAAAGCAAAACCATAAAAATCATCAAATAGCAGTAAATAAGTAATAAAAGACACAGAGGACCACACAACTCACATGGTGTTAAAATCCAAAGATTAAAAGTGGGTTTTAAGACGAGACTTAAAACACTTGTGGGGGCGGTTTGGACATAAGGCGGCGCAGAGTGTTCCAGAGTCTGGGGCCAACCACAGAGAAGGTCTGGATCTCCCCCAGTTTTAAGTCTCGTCTTCGGCACCACGAGCTGGACCTGGAGCCCTCTGACCTCAGTGGGCACACAGGGGAGTAAGTCTGGATGAAGTCCGAGACGTACTGTGGGGCCAGTGCATTCACAGCTTTAAAAACCAACAATAAAATCTTAAAACCAACTCTAAAACGAACTGGAAGCCTCCTACTTCTTCATCCTTCTCTTCCAATGTGCTCTAATGTGACAGGGCGGCGTCAAACGGACTCCACTTTGGACATCACATCTGCTAAACTGTCAAAACCCCATCCTCTCCTCCTTCTCCCATCCTGGGGCAAATATTCTACCCCCTCTCTTCCCCTCTACCCCCATCAGGCCAACAAAGAGCGACGCCAGGACAGCTTCAACTCCAACCCTCGCTACTCTCCTGTATCTCTCTCCGGGGCAGCTCGTGTGTCACCTCTAACTAAACAGACGTCTTTACTAATATGCTAATGCTCATCAACAAATGTAGCTCTTCATGTTGGGACGGTGTAGTTGTCAGTGGCGGCCGTCGCGCTGCGGGGCTGTTGACGCTGTCGCCATCACGTTGATTTATATGGGCCCCACATAAACCGTCCATTTGATGAGCCGGAGTGGTTCTTTGTGCGAGCCTATTCGGAGCATAATGAGATTACAAATGTGGAGACAAATGCGTTCTACCACTGCCAAAAACAATTAAAGGGGATGTCTTATCTTCTTACGTCGTATTTAGGGCACTCGAAGAGACACTAGAAAAACAGAAAAACACTGGTAATGGCGAATATGAAGCGCAAAAGATCTGTTCAGAGAAGATTGTCCATTTTCGAAGGAAGTCGGTATTTAAATATACTATATGTAACTGTCTTTTCTTTGCATTTCTAGTATTCATTTCTAGTAGTGGCGGGACTTTCGGCTCTTTTAGGAGATCTGAATCTTCTGGATCTGTTTATTTCAAAGAGCCGTTAAAAAGACTGGCTCTTTTTATATTTATTTGTAAGACAGAAGCCAATGTGGGAGTTCAATTTAACAGCAAACTAATCACAGAGGGATGACGATTTGTTTAAAGATGCATTGTGTAGCTTTTCAGGTAGAGTGCAATAAAGGTGAGGATATACACACTTAAATCTATCTGAAATTGACTTAAAAGTAGTGAAATTGTCTGTTCATGCAGCAAGATCATTTTACTTGACACGTTATCTTAAAATAAACGACCTCTAGACTAAAATGAAGCGGTCTCAGAACAAAACAAGATGAATAACCTGATATAAGTTATAAAATCTTGGCCAAATCGGAGAAATTTGCCGTGTAGAGCATCCACCATCTGCTGTGTATCCATGGAGATGATATTACTTTATCTGAAATGTTTCACAATGTGGCATTTAAACAATGACGAGTATTTCATTGCTCAAAGAAGATGCACACCTACAGTGAGTGAGAGACTACCTTCAGATCTGACCGGTGTCTTGGTCTTGTGGCATCTCCTGCTCGTTTCCATGGAGACAGTTAGGTTTAATACTGTGAAACATTCCAAGCAAAACAATAGCATCATCACGGAGACAAAAAATGTAGGCAAACTGTCCACCAGAAAAGTTACATAGTGCGCGTTTAACATGGTTCTTAGTGTGAATGTATTTACATTTTGAAATCATGAAAATCGAAATAAAATGTTGCACTACAATAATAATAATAATAATTTTTAAAACGTAAAATGTTATTACGATGCCAAATATGTTTTCATTTGTGAACAAAGCTCTCGTTCGCGTTGTCTGAGCTGCTTCTGTACTGATTCTGATCGATGTAAACGTCCATAAAAATCAGAAAGACAAAGATTTATCCAGCAGACGACCACTGACACAGAAGGACTATTGGTTTCTGAGTTCTTCTCAAAACAGAAAACACTCTGTTCCACCTTGTGATGTCATGTGGTAATCCAGGAAGTGCTCCACTGTGTTTTTACACTCCACATATCTTCACTAAAACCATTTGGATGATTTCAGAACTAGATTTGCTGTTCTCTACTGAACTAAAGGTAAAAGGAGCTGTTGTTACATATTATAGGATCTAAAGGTGTAACTTGTTGGTTGGGGTTCCTTAACCTGCTTGTTTCTATGGATATTTCACTGCTCTACCTGGAATGTTCCACAGTATGACATTAAACAGCTCTACTATAGCTCAAAAATACCTAAAAAAAACAAAACAGGAATTCTGGCTGTGAGCGGATTGCCTCTCCATAGATCTGACCTGTAACTCGATCTGCTTTGGTTTCCACAAAGATAGAAAGGTTTAATGCCATACTGTGACACATTCCAGGTAAATTAACAACATCTGACGGGCCTTTCACCAAAAAAAGTTGCACAATGCACCTTTAAACACAACTTTCGCAATAAGATATCAAAATTGTCAGAAGTCTTTACCACATCCAAGTCGTCGTGACAAGGTGCAGGTTTTACAAATGTCTCAGTGTTTTGGCCCATCTGGAACATGCAGAGGATTTTGGACTTAAAACATCTGTCTGCTTCTCAAATGTTTCGTGTAATGGGCACCACTCACCAAAATGTGCCACTTTTGCCAGGTATAAATCTCCTTTAGAGCCGGCCCAAGGAACTCTGTGTTTTGGGGGGCAATTAAGGTAAAGCCAAGATGTTATTTGGAAACATTTGGATTAAAATTTAAATATTAACTGCTTTTTCATGACGACATTGAAATTTCGCCCCGGGTGACTTGTCTTGTGTTTTCAGTCTCTAGCAAAATAGTGAGAAGTTGAGTCGTTTTGAGTTGGTCACGCAGCATCTGGTTAGGTCAAAATCTCCAAAAACTGAGGAAACACTGTGAATTTAAGTTGAGAATACTTTGTTTTTACACTTGGTGAGTTTGTCCTGTGCATGTGACCCGTTTTTAAAGGCCCTATATTAGACAACATGGGTTTTTGTGAGCTTTAAGCCATGTTGTAATGTTGTCACCTCATCAAAAACATACCTGGAGTTGTGTTTTATTTCATTCACACATGTTTGAGTGACCATCACTGGAAAAAAACAACATCTAGATAAGTTAAAAGGACTTAATTTATTAACATTTTACTTTATTTGAGTAGATTCATCTTGACAAGTGAAATTATCTGCCAGTGGAATAAGTGTTTTTTTAATTCAAGCAACATTTCATTTTGTTTCTTACTTTAAGTGCATAAAGTTGTTGTTTTTCTTATTTTAAGTGTAGAAAGATTTATTAAAAATCTTACTGCACTGGCAGATCTTTTTTGTTTTGTTCTGTTGCACCTTGTGGTGTCATGAAACTGTAGTTAGTTAAAAAATACCTTTTACATTTTTTTTTTTTCAGTAGAAATCATAAATTCCAGGGCTGAAATCATCCAAATGATTCTAGTGAAGGTGTATGGAGTTGAAAAACACAGTGGAGCATGGCATGACATGTTTTTCTGGAAGAACTCAGCCTAAATATGCAGGTTTGTGCGTTAAACATGTGTGAATGAAACAAAACACAACTCCAGGTATGTTTTTGATGAGTTAACAACATTATACTGTATCATAGATATGAAAATAGCCGTTTATTTAGTAAGATATTCACAATTTGAGTCCATATTTCAAAATGAAATAAAACTGGATTAAAAAGACTTCAATCCATAGCTACGATTACCCATGGCTAACCACTCTGCCAAACTGAATCTTTTCAAATGAACTAAAAGAACATGAAGTGTACTGGTATTTTCACAACTGCTCCTTTAGTTAACGCACTAAGTACCTGCTCCTGCACAGATGGTGATTCAAATACCGCTAAACCCGTCGGAGAGGGAGCTGGAAGCAACTCTTTTATCATAAAGGTAAGGAGTATTCTTAGCAGAGCCGGAACTGGATTCAAATAGACAGTTTAACATAGGAAAAGATAATACAGCGATGGTAAAGTTGGCTGGAGATATGGGGCCCGTCGCCAAGAGTTACTAGTATTTTTATCTTTTAGTTGGAGCTGGTTCAAGGTGCTGGCAGACGGCGGAGTGTGGTGGGTGGTGTCTGGCCTTAGTGACATGAGCAGTGCCTCTCACTACATAACATTATCTGACTTCTATATTAGTTCTGACAGGGGCGGCTATTTTCGATTATGTTTCCAGTTTCTATTTAAGTCTCAAAATGGGTTTAAAGATGCACTGTGTAACTTTTCGGAAGGGGGTCGGCTCCCTGAATGTTCCACAGATAATAGTATCTCCGTTGGTGGAGTGTTTGTCCACTGATCTGAAAATTGTTGGTTCGAATCCCGTTCTCGACGTAAACATCACTGGTTTAGCGGGCAGATCCATTGACCCACAGGTTGGGGGTGCGATTCCAGCTCCCACAGATGAATGCTGTCGTTTTGCCCTTGATATAAAGCTCTTTGAGTGCTTTAAGGTGGAAATGTGCTCTATAAAAACACCACATTAAACTTATCTACCTTTCATTTGGTCAATTAGTGTATTTATTGTTTAAAAAGTACAGTAATACATGCAGAACATGGATATAAACACTTAAATCTATCAGAAAATGACCTAAAAGCAGTGAACTTGTATGTCCATGCAACAAGATAATTATCCAGTCATGTCATTGTTTTGTCTTACATTGGTCAGTGTCAAATTTGGACTTATGGCCTTTTGACTTTGTAAAGATTAGCGTGCACAACTCTTTTAACTCTTATTTAAAGGTACCAGCTATATTTACAGATATAAAATAAAAATAAACTTAAAATAAACTAACTCCAGACTAGAATTAAGCAAACTCAGAACTAGTAAATTGATAATAAATCTGAAAACAAGATGAATAACCTGATATGAGTTTTAAAATCTTGGCCAAATCAGAGAAATTTGCAGTGTGAACTTGCCTCTCTTCAAACCTAGCCTATAATTTGGCCTAAGACTATAGGCTACGTTTAATGCCATATTGTGGAATATCTCTGGCAATGCCACATCTCCATGGAGACAAGCAAAGTGAAAGGATGTGTGGCTGGACTGTGTATTCAAGCAGAGCAGAGCGTTGAAGCAGAAGATTTACTTGCAATAAGACGTATTTCTTCAGGGACTTTAAGTTGATCAGTCTAAAGCTGCATTTGGCCACAAACTTTATCCAACTTTTTATCAACAATCAGCCACTGGAAACTTATGGTTCACGTCTTATGGTAATTATCGTAAATACCAAAAAACAACATCAAAATCGCACATGAACACCCACTCATGTTGTAATTTCCACTGGAAAGCTGGAAGATTTTTATGCACGAGCTGCTGCGACGAGATAAACTTTGACCTTTCAACATGGTGGAGAGCAGCGAAAGTGTGAACGGTGAGCACTGCGTTCTGTTCCACCTTCTCTGCTGCTGTTGGCTGGTTTGAGCCTACATAAATAAAAGAAACATTTAAAAAATATAATAAATAATATATATTTAAAAAACATTCAAATGTACCTTGTTTTACCCACTTAACAGGTCAGGGTCTGCAGCGTTTCACTATGACGACAAAAGCACTTGAACACAGCACACATGTAATTTCCACTTCACTACTGGAAAGAATCATGTTTCCCATATCACCTGAAAGCAGCATTAAATTACAACACTGACCTGCAACCGGGACATGATTATGACCAAGTGACTAAAAACGACTTTTTTAATTCTTTGTGCATACGTGGATTTATTTATTATGATTGATTTGGTAGAGTTTTAGTCTGAAGTCATTAAATCCAAATCCACTTTATTTCTATAGCACATTTTACAAACAGAGCAGTTTCCAAAGCACTGCACAGAGATAAAACAAAAAGAACGTTAAAATTTGGTCATACCAGTCCTAAAACAATAAAACCAGTAAAATCAAATTAAAGCAACACCATAAAAATCACAACGTAGATTTTACAATAACATTACAATAAGAATTTTTATATGAGTTGAGTATACACATTGTCTATTCGCGGGTCTCAGCTTCCTGTTATATGGTGCCATTCTGAGGATGTTTGACCATTGAAAAGATATCACATTTTATTTTGAATAGTTACTGTATTTTTCGGACTATAAGGCACACTTAAAATCGACAGTGTGGCTTGTAAACCGATTTTATGTAGTCCACGGTAAATATCTGTCAAACTGTTTTCGTACGACTTCGGTAAACTACAAAGGTGCGCCGCTTGAGGGATTGTCGGAGCTTTGCGGCTACCGTAGTGAGGAGCCTCGCGGTGTAATACGTACTGTGCTTCAACATCATTTTACGGTGTGTGTATAAGGACTCCAAAATGTTAAGGAACATGCTGACTCACGTGTCACTGAAGCGAACTAATTCTGTGCTGCCGTAATTCCAGGTGGATTAACCAAAGAACTCCAACCACTTGATATTGGTGTCAACAGGTCGTTCAGAGTTAAATTGCGAACTGCGCGGGAGCGTTGGACGACAGAAGGCGAACACATGAGTTACGCCGCCATCTGACAATGGATCTTGGACGCCTGGGCTAAGATATCAGTCTTTCTTAATGCACCTTATAATCCGGTGCGTCTTATGTATGAAAATAGACCCGTTCATTGATAATGTGCTGTATTATGCAGTGCGCTTTATAGTCTCAAAAATACGGTAATTTCTATGGTAACGGTCCTAACTTTTCATCATATTGAAACACGTGTAGCTTATTCCATTATGTTATGTTTACTTACGTTTGTTCATACAGGTCTAGTCTGTACGTCTGTCTTTAATCTCAGGTGAAAACCACCACAGCGACTGAAGACACATGTGAATCACTCGTCCGTCTACATATCCATCCGTCTATCTACCTCTCCATCTCTTTCTTCCTGTCTGCGTCCGTCCCATCTCTCTAAAAAAGGCATCACTCTCCACTCCACTGCTATAACTCCGCCGCGCAACAACTGTACAATTAAAACCTGATTCCTGCCGTGGATTTAATGAACGGCGAGCTCGGGCTACAACAGATGGCTGGTGTTATTGGAGGTACAAAGATAGACTGCGCTGTTTGAACGCCTTCAGATCAAATGCCAGTAGTTATCAATTAGGAGCCGAGGTAAAGCTGGTGACAACATGAAACTGTGGCCCTCACCTTCGCTGCAGACGTTAGCGGCGTTAGCGATGTTAGCCGCGAGACGGAGCTAGTCCATATGTTGGTGTCAGCGACTTTGCGCGCAGCCCAGATGTTGCATAATGACATTGTGGACTAATAAATAAGAATTAACTTTACAAAGAGTCCAGATCTAATTTAAACTATTGCGAAGCCCCATTTCCATACTGCCAAAACAGAGTGAGGATTTAAGTCCAA
Organism: Odontamblyopus lacepedii; assembly: GCA_034769755.1. Taxonomy (NCBI): domain Eukaryota; kingdom Metazoa; phylum Chordata; class Actinopteri; order Gobiiformes; family Gobiidae; genus Odontamblyopus; species Odontamblyopus lacepedii. Next base: position 11,150,114 of record CM068364.1, on the reverse strand, counting down.
TTTCCTCAGCGAGCTTAATGTAGTCTTAATCATATAGGAAATAGCAATAATTAGAAAATGTAAAATTTGGGGACTTTTGGGAAAGGCTACTTTGGTGCCGTCATCCTGCTTCAAAGAAAAAAGATAAATGATGATGCCATTAAAAGTGAACTAATTAAGGAAGGCTTCTTTTAAGAACTCATTAACTGCAGCCTCATTTACATAATGATGCATATTAATTAAGTTTTAATGAATCTGAATTTCCAGCAAGCCGCATTTCTTTGGCTGTGGAACAAATTGAACAAATTATTTAAAAGTGTTCTTGAATCTACTTTTCACACCAAAGGGTAGAAAGAATGCAATCATTTGTATGGATTCATATTTTCCTCCTCCCCAGCCTGTGCCCATCTGTTAATTTACTTTAAATGTAATCGCTTAGCCTTTTGTTTCCCAAACCGCAGAGGCTTCACTCGCTCACAGCTCAACGAGGAGGTAAGGGACGGAAGAGAGGACTGCAGAGAGAAAAAAGAGATAGAGAAAGAGAGAGAGCAAGAGAAATCGCAGACTTCACTCCCAGCTAAACTAGGAGGTAAGAGGACTGCAGAGAGAGGGAGAAAAAGAGAGAGAGCAAGAGAAACTGCAGACTTCACTCCTTCACAGCTCAACTGGGAGATAAGGGAAGGAAGAGAGGAGGACGGCAGAGAGAGAAAGGGACAGAGGGAGGGGAGAAATAGAGAGAGAAACTGCAGACTTTACTCGTTCACAGCTGAACTGGGATGTAACGGACGGAAGAGAGGAGGATTGCAGAAAGAGAGAGAAAGACAAGAGACAGAGAGAGAGAGGGAAAGAAACCGCAGAGACTTCACTCACTCACAGCTCAATTGGGAGGGAATGGATAGAAGAGAAGAGGACTACAGAGAGAAAGAGTGACAGAAAGAGACAGAAAAAGAGAGAGAGCAGGAGAAACCATGGAGGCTTCACTCGCTCACAGCTCAACTGGGAGGTAAAGGACGACAGACTGCAGAGAGAAAGAGGGAGAGAAAGAGAAACAGAAAGAGACTGCACAGACTTGACTCACAGTTGAACTAGTAAGAATGGGATGGAGGAGAGGAAGAATACAGAGAGAAAGAGAGGGAGAAAGAGAGAGTAAGAGAAACCGTAGAGGCTTCACTCATTCACAGCTCAATTTTGAGGTAAGGGATAGAAGAGAGGACGACTGCAGAGAGAAAGAGGGTCAGAGAGAGGGAGAAAGAGAGAGACAGAAACTGCAGCGACTTCACTCGCTCACAGCTGAACTGGGAGGTAAGGGCTGGAAGACTGCAGAGAGAAAGAAGGGCAGAGAGAAAGAGAAAGGGAGGAAGAGAGAGACTTCACTCGCTCACAACTCAGCTGGGAGGTAAGGGACAAAAGACTGCAGAGAGAAAGAGAGAAACTGCAAAGACTTCACTCGCTCACAGATGAACTGGAAGTAAGAGAAAGAGAAAAAGGAAGAGAAAGAGAGAAAAAGAGAGAAAGTGCAAAGACTTCACTTGCTCACAGCTGAACTGGAAGGTAAGGGAAGGTAAGACGGCAGAGAGAAAGAGACAGAGATAGATAGAGAGAGAAACTGCAGAGACTTTAGTCACGGATGAACTGGGAGGTAAGAGAAAGAGAGAGAAAGAGAGAAACTGCAAAGACTTCAGGCGCTCACAGATGAACTGGGAGGTAAGAGAAAGGGAAAATGGAAGAGAAAGAGACAGAGAAAAAGAGAGAAACTGCAAAACTGAACTGGAAGGTAAGGGACTTAAGATGGCAGAGAGAAAGATTAATAGAAAGAGACAGAGAAAAAGAGAGAAACTGAAAAAAAAGAGACTGGGGAGATAACGGACGGTGGTGAAGAGGAGGAAGTCTCCAGAGAGAAAGAAACAGATATAAGAGGTAGAGATGGAAAGAGAAGAAACACTGAACCTTGTTTTTTGGAGCAGGACTGAAAGGTACACTGAGGAACTTTTCTGATATAGGCCCCGCCGGTTACTCGTCTCCATGGAGATGTTACCTTCAATATGTTAAAATACGGCATTAAACATTTCAATCTCCATTGAAACAAGCAGGAGACACCACCAGGCCAATTTACAGGTGGGATCTATGAAGAGGCGAGCCCACTCACAGTAAGAATGCATGTTTTTAAAGGTATTTTTGAGCTATAAAACCACCCGTAACTGAAAAAAAAATCATCTCATATAAGTTTAATACCACAATAACCTAAAAAAAAACTGGGACATAATCTTCAGTCTCATGTACAGACTCTGAAATGACAGAAATATAAATGTGTTTAGACAGTTAAAAGTAAGAAAAAACCTAATAGACCTAATTTAGATTTATTTCTTTATTTTATGTAAATTGTTTGTTTTTTTACGTCAACCAAATACTGACAGTGCAGCAGTTTGAAAACGGTAAACCCCAAATCCAAAGTGTGTCCGTGTGCCGTATAGAGCAGTCAACAGCTGGTATGTTTCTAATGTCCCTGTGTTTTGAGGCAGAAAAATACACAAACTCTCCACGCCCAGCTCGGTTTTCCTGGAGGATCCTGCGTGCAGCCTTCACACCTGTTTCTCTCCACGACTGGGAATACGACTCCGGCCTCTCCGTACCTCCAGAGATATCCAGGCCCCGCTGCTGCTCAGGACATCCCAGAGGAGAAGCACCTCGGGGGGGTTAAACTTACACCGCACTGACCCCCCTCTTCCTCCTCGCTTCTCCGCGCACAGCGACCTCTACAGGAGAAACGAGGAATGAGAAAAGCTTTGGCTGCGTATTCCTTATAGCAGCTTTTCCCCTCTCTCTCTATCTCTCGCTTCTTCACTCTCCCCTTCTTCTTTCTCTCCCTCTTTCCCCTCTTCTTGCCTTTTTCCTCTCCCTTCTCTGTTGTTTAAAGTCTCTCTCCCGCTCTTCTTGTTTTCTCTCACTTCTTCACTCTCTTCCTCTCTCTTTGTCCCTCTCTCACCCCCTCTTCTCTCACTTTCTCGCTCTCTCTTGATTTAACTCACCCCACTACTTGTTTTCGCTTTCTCCCCTTCTTCTTTCTCTCCTTCCCTCTCTCTCTCTTGCTTTCTTCCCCTCTCTCTCACCCCCTCTCCTTGCTTGCTTTTGCTTTCCCCCTCTTCTTGCTTTCTCTCTGTCTCCCCTCTTCTTCTGTCTCACCCTCCCTCTTCCCTCTTCTTTCTTTCTTCTTCTTTCTCCCCTTCTCTCTCTTTCTCAAGCCCTCTCCTTGCTTTCTCTCTTTCTCTCCTCTTCTTGCTTTCTCTCCCCCTCTCTCACACCCTCTCTCTGCTTTCTCTCTGTCTCCCCTCTTCTTCTGTCTCTCCCTTTCTCCTCTTCTTTCTTTCTTTCTTTCTTTCTCTCTCTACCCTTCTTCTTTCTCCCCTTCCCTCTTTCTCTCTCTCTCCTGTTTTTGCTTTCTCTGTCTCCCTCTCTTCTTTCTCTCTCCCCTTCTTCTTTCTCCCCTTCTCTCTCTCTTTCTCACCTCTCTCCTTGCTTTCTCTCTCTCTCCCCTTCTTGCTTTCTCTCCCCCCCTCTCTCTCACCCCCTCTCCTTGGTTTCTCTCTGTCTCCACCTCTTCTGTCTCTCCCTCTCCCCTCTTCTTACTTTCTCTCTATCCTTCTTCTTTCTCCCCTTCCCTCTCTCTCCTCCTCTCCTTGCTTTTTCTTAACCCGTCTCCTTGCTTTCTCTCTTTCTCTTCCTTGCTCTTACACTCTCTCCCTCTTCTTATTTTCTGTCTGTCCTCTCCTCTTCTTCTGTCGCTCCCTCTCTCCTCTTCTTTCTTTCTCTCTCTTCTTCCCCCTTCCCTCCTCTCCTTGCTTTCTCTTATGCCCTCTCCCTGCTTTCTCTCCTTCTCTTCCTTGCTCTTACCCCCTCTCCTCATTTCTTCCCCTCCCTCTTCTTTTTTTCTCTCTACCCTTCCTCTTCTTTCTCCCCTTCCCTACATCTCTCTCACCTTCTCTCCTTGCTTTCTCTCTCTCTAATCCTGTCCTTGGTTTCTCTCCCTCTCTCTTCCTCCCTCTCCTGACTTTCTCTCTTTCTCTCCCTCTTCTTTCTCCCCCTTTCTTCCCCCTTCCCTCCTCTCCTTGCTTTCTCTTAGGCCCTCTCCTTGCTTTCTCTCCTTCTCTTCCTTGCTCTTACCCCCTCTCCTCATTTCTCCCCCTCCCTCTTCTTTTTTTCTCTCTACCCTTCTTCTTCTTTCTCCCCTTCCCTCCTCACCTCCTCTCCTTGCTTTCTCTCTCTTTAATCCTGTTCTTGGTTTCTCTCCCTCTCTCTTCCTCCCTCTCCTGACTTTCTCTCTGTCCCCCCCTCCTCTCCTCTCCACACACAGCGCCCTCTACAGGAGACTGGAGGAACAGCAGAGAAGCGCAGTGGCAGGGGGAGAGTGGGGGTCAGAAGTCACTGATTCATATGAGACAAGCTGGCGGTGCAGTGTGAGGGAAAGAGAAGCAGATGTTGGTTAATTAGGGGAGATGTGAGTGACAAGATTGGAGCTGGAGGTGCAGAGGCGTCCATCGACTGCAGATGTTTTATGGCGCTTCTTTGTCAGTCAGAGAACCCCACTGAGCTGCACCCAGAGAGACGCTGCTTTTCCACCGTTACCGGAAGATAATTCAACCTGATTCCATCTTCAGTGGGAAAAGAAGAGTTTTGCTGGACTGTTTTTGTGTTCCAATTGGCCGTCCTGATCCCAAAAGTCAATGCCGGGCCATATTTTTGACATAAACTCTAAAAAATAATCATCAAATCGCACAAACTTTGGCCAAATTCACTCAAATTTTAATCGTGAGTGCAGACCTCGACCCTGAACAGATTTCTATAATGCAAAAAAAAAATAAAATAATACAAAATTTATGCAATAGAGCCCCCTTTTTTGACAATTTGTATGGAACAATAACATTTTATTTGTTATAAATATACAAAATTTGAAAGCTGCGCCCAGACACGTCTCTTATCCAATAGATTTAAACCTGATTCCATCCACAAAGAGAAAAGAAGAGTTTCGCTGGACTATTTTTGTGTTCCACTTTGCCGTCCTGATCCAAAAACTCAATGCTAGGCGATATTTTTGATATAAACTAAAAAAAAAATCGCTAAATTGCACAAAGTTTGGCCGATTTCACTCAAATTTTAATCATGAGTGCAGACCCCGACCATGAACAGATTTCTATAATACAAAAAAGAAAAGAAAATACAAAAATGGTGCAATAGAGCCCCCATTTTTGACAATTTGTATGGAACAATAACGTTTTATTTGTTATAAATATACAAAATTTGAGAGCTGCACCCAGAGACACGTCTCTTATCCACAGTTATTCCAGTAGATTTGAACCTGTTTCCATCCACAACGAGAAAAGATGAGTTTCCCTGGACTATTTTTGGGTTGGGTTGGTGTTTTGTCTCTCTCTTTCTCTCCGCGCCTTCTTCTCTCTTTCCCTCACATCTCTCCTTCTCTCTGTTGCTTTTTTATTTTTGTGTTCTTGTGTGAATGAGCAGCATCACCTTCTTCCTCCATTTTTCTTTTCGTCTCTCTCCTTCATCCCCCTACACCTCTCCTTCTCTGTTCCTCTCTCACCCCCTTTTCGCTTTTGCTCTCTCTATCTCACCCCCTCTTCCAAAGCTCTCTTTCCTCCTCTTCCTACCCCCCTGCCTTCTCTCTTGTTTTTATTTTTGTGGCGTGTGTTTTGTGTGAATGAGAAGTCCCACCTTCTTCCTCTATATACGTTTTCCTCGCTCCCTCTCTCACTTTCTCTCCCTTCTTTCTCTCTCTTCACAGCAACTTTCACACTTCTATTACCCTGCCAGTGTCATTTTTTCCTTCTCTCTATCTCTGTCCTCTCTTTTTGTTCATCGTCTCTCTTTCTCTGTATCTCTCTCTCTCCTTTTTGCTCTCTGTCCAACTTTCACTCCCTCTATCTTGCTTCTTGCTCTCTCCCTTTCTCCTCCTCTTTCCTCCTCTTCCTCTCGCTTTCCCCCTCTCTCATTTTTTTCTCTTTATCTCTCTTGCCTTCACTCATTCCCTCTCCTTGCTTTCCCTCATTTCTTCACTCTCTTCCCTTCTCTCTCTTGCTGCCCCTCTTCTTGCTCTCTCCCTTTTTCCTCCTCTCTTTCATCCTCTTCCTTTTGCTTTTTCCCTTCACTCTCTCACCCTTTCTCATCCCTCTTCTCTCTCTATAACTCTTTCCCTGTAACTTCATCCTTTTCTCTCCCTATCCTTGCTTTCTCTCTCTTTTTTCTTCTTTCTCCCTCTTTCTCTCTCTGTCTCCTGCTCTCCTTGGTTTCTCTCTCTCTTCTTTTTTCCCTCTGTCTCCTGCTCTCCTTGCTTTCTCTCTCTTCTTCTTCTTTCACCCTCTTTCTCTCTCTGCCTCCTGCTCTCCTTGGTTTCTCTCTCTTCTTCTTTTTCCCTCTTTCTCTCTCTATCGCCTGCTCTCCTTGCTTTCTCTCTGTGTTCTTTCACCCTCTTTCTCTGTCTCCTGCTCTGCTTGGTTTCTCTCTCTTCTTCTTTCTCTCTGTCTCCTGCTCTCCTTGGTTTCTCTCTCTTCTTCTTTTTCCCTCTTTCTCTCTCTGTTGTCTGCTCTCCTTGCTTTCTCTCTGTCTTCTTTCACCCTCTTTCTCTGTCTCCTGCTCTGCTTGGTTTCTCTCTCTTCTTCTTTCTCTCTGTCTCCTGCTCTCCTTGCTTTCTCTCTTCTTCTTCTTTCTCCCTCTTTCTCTCTCTGTCTCCCGCTGTCCTTGCTTTCTCCCTTCTCCCTCCTTCACTCTTCTTCTTTCTCCCTCTCACCCCTCTTCTTCTTTCTCCTCTCCCCTTCCCTCCATCCCCCATCTCCTCCTCTTCCTCCTCCCTCCCTTCCTCCCTCCTCCTCCACTCCTCTGCCTCAGCTGCTGTAGACGACAGAGCTTCAGTCATTTACCCAAAACAAACACAAAGCGATTCCTCATTTGGGAGCGTCGTACATTTCCTTGGATCGCTTTCCTGTCTGATAAAAAACTACATTTTCGCCCGGCTGAAAATTGCTCATATACAATTGTTGATGAATCGAGCGAGTTCATCTGCATTTCAGTGCCTCCTGTGTTTGTGGAAGCTCCGTCTCTTTATTTCCACGAGAATATCCTTAAAATATTCATGTCAACAAAAGCCGAATGGCGCGCACGTATGGTGACCAAGGTGAAGTGTTCTATATGAGTGAGAGTGCTCCAGCGGAGGAGTGGAGAGGCGGAGGAGGGGTGGAGAGGTGGAGGAGGTGGAGGAGGGACGGCTCTTCTTATGAGGCCTATTGAGTCAAATGGAGCTCCTGTGCATTTATTACAGAAGAGAGCCGTGGAGAGGGGGAGACTACAGGGACAGGAGGTGTGGGACCACTTCACACTGGCATCAAAAGCTACACAAAATCTTTAATATTTGATTTTTGGGGTGAGTTGGGTCATGTGGTGTTTGAAGTTCTGCCATGTTTGTGAGTTCAGAAACTAAGAAATCATCCATCTGTGTTTGTCAAGTCAGAGTTCACCAGTTCCTGTATCAACGATTTGTTATATCTGAAACAAATCTTGAGATATCAAACTGGAGGAGTATTCCAGGAAAAAACATTTGACATCTCAGTCCAGAAAAATGCAGAACTAAAGCAAAGATACTGCGCAGAACTCTCCCAGGCCTCGGGTAGAGCACCCGAGCTGGATGAGAGTGTGAGAGACCGACCACCCTGAACGGTGAGGAACACATTCTATATTAAAACAAACAAAAAACATTTCTGTGCAGTATCTTTGCTGTTCGTAGTCCTGCACTTTTCTGCTGTAACCACTCCTCCAGTTTGGGGATTACAGCTCTGAGTGCTCCTTTCTCCACAGGCACCACGGATGCTTTCACCTTCCAGGCCTTCTCCAGCTCTTCCTTCAGCCCCTGGTATTTCTCTCTTCTTACCATCGCTCTGTATTGCACTGTCCACCACCACGGCTTTGCTCTGTTACTTATCCACCACTTCTATGTCCGATTGGTTCACCATCACCATTCTGTCAGTCTGTATCTGGAAGTCCCACAGGATCTTGGCTCGGTCATTCTCCACAACCTTTGGAGGTGTTTCCCATCTTGACCTTGGGGTCTCCAGCCCGTACTCTGCACAGATGTTTCTGTACCCTACATACGCCACTTGGTTATGTCGCTCCATGTACGCTTTCCCATGCCAGCATTTTTTTTCCCTCTGCGGCCATGTTTTGCCAACTTCTACTGGTGTATAGAATGAATACACACCAAACACACACCTACACGTACACACACACACACACATATATACACACATACACACACATCTATGCACACACACATATATACAGACACACATACAAGCACATATACACACACACAAATACACACACACATATACACACATACACACACATCTATGCACACACACATATATACAGACACGCATACAAGCACATCTATATATACACACACATATATACAGACACGCATACAAGCACATCTATATATACACACACATATATATACATATACACACACACATATATACATACACACATACAAGCACATCTATATATACACACACACATATATACATATACACACACACATATATACATACACACATACAAGCACATCTATATATACACACACATATATACATACACATACAAGCACATCTATATATACACACTACACACACAGTTGCACAGGCTCACCTATGTATATTAGTACATACACACACACACACACACATGCACACACACACACACACACACACACACACACACACACACAAATACACACACACACATATACACACATACACACACATCTATGCACACACACATATACAGACACTCATACAAGCACATATACACACACACATATATACATACACACATACAAGCACATATACACACACACATATATACATACACACATACAAGCACATATACACACACACATATATACATACACACATACAAGCACACACACACACACACAAATACACACACACGCATACAAGCACATCTATATATGCACACTACACACACAGTTGCACAGGCTCAACTATGTATACTAGTACACACACACACACACACACACACACACACATACACCTAAACACACACACTCGCACAAAGATAAAGCTCTGGTCAACAGCGTAATCCAGTGAAATTGATGAATAGCTGAACATTAGGCCCCATTCAAACAACAGATGTTAATTCAGTCTACACGTGCATTATCAGATCATTTATGTCAACCACACAATATGAATGACAAAGATTATCTCAGGTTTGGGGCCCCTCTTGGCACACCTCACTGTCCTGGTGGCCCCTGGGTAACTCAAAAAGGTTCCATTATAACCGCTACTCTGTGAGAAATGGGGACCGTGAAGAAGGACACGCGAGCCCCGGCGGAGGTTCGGAGGAGACGCAATGCCTGATGGGAAATGCAGTTTTTTATGATCGGAAAGATTTGAGGTGACGTAACTGGAGCTCTAGTGGGCACTCAGGGGCCCCGCGGCTCTGAACAGCTGTTGCGTCTCCTCCAAGCGTATACAAAGACATCTCAGTAGAATAATATGGCAAACAATACACTGACATTAAGTTGGAGACCGTGACTGAACATTTCTATAGTTATTTTATTCTTATTTGTGCTATTGACTCAAAACCACAGGGATATCAAGATTCATCGGTTTAAAGAAGAGGAAAGCTTTACACTGTATTTCACTTTGGAGTCACATAAGGCTCCTGTTGATACTTTGCAGCTGATGCCATCAACATTTCCTGCGGGGGTGAAGCTAACTGAAAGCACTACCCTCTTAGAAGCTCTGTTACTCAAGTTAGAGTTTAGGGCAGTCGAATATATTGCATTTATTCAACTACATGTGATTCTTATGACTTTGAAGTGCATGAATGGTGAGCTGGGTCGCCACTCCACAGATCTAACCTGCACCTTCTAGCCCTTTGAGATGGTAAAATGGTAAATGGTCACTTTTTAAATAGCGCTTTTCCACTTTCAAGGCACTCAAACCTTTTTACAACAAGGAACCGCTCACCTATTCACACCCAAACTCATACACCAGTGTACGCAGACACTGGGGGCGAGGTGGGTTAAGTGTCTTGCCCAAGAACACAACGGCATTCACCTGAAGGAGCTGGAATCGCACCGCTAACCTGTGGGCTAGTGGATCTGACTGTCTTACTAATGATGTTAAAGTCGAGAGCAGGATTCGAACCACAGACCTTCAGATCAGTGGACAAACATCATACAAACTGAGCTACTGACGCCCCGAGATAAGTTTAAAGTCATACTATGTCGTCCAGAAAGTTACATACTTCAGCTTTAAAAGATTGAAATCTTGATAGCATAGGGACTGAGCTTTGAGTTTTATGCATTTGTTTCATCTTACTTTATTACAACATGGAGTCACCTCACAGCAAGAAGATTCTGAGTTTGACTAACCCCTCCCAGGCTTTCTGCATTTTTATTAGATTTTTTGCATTAAGGATAAAAGCGAGAGTGAAAAAAATCCTTTGTGAGTTGACGTCATTACGTTGCTTCTGGTATTTGTTATAATTTTATATAGCCTATATGTAACCCAGTAGAGAAAACGTGCCTTATTTCACTTTTATTTTAATGCACTCATTTTATTTTGAAAAACGTTTATTTTGGTAAGAGGAAGTGTGATCCTCTCTCTTTGTTTTGACTTCCTGTTTTGTCCGTCACGTTTGGTGATAATGACCTTCCTATTTGTCAAAAGTAACTACTGTAAGTTGCAGTAGTTAAGTCGCATTAGTTTTTCTTTCTTTTACGATCTGGATCACGGATGTATAATAAGATTTTATTATAGTTCTATGATCTGGATACACATGCGAGAGGCTGTGTGACAATCTTTCATTTTGCTAAGCTAAACGAGTGATTCGGTGAGTCCACGTTAATGTAATCCAATGTAAATATGGTATAAGATTATAATGCTAACTGGGAATGTTTAATTGTTATTTTAAGTTGATTCCATGCGTGAACCCGAGGGCCGTGATGGTGTTCTGTCCCGTGTTTATGCTAAAACATCGTCTTGGTGAGTCTACACGTGCTTATTATTGTAACATGGTGAACATGCTAGTGCGATGCTAGCGCAATGCTAATGCTAATCGCGAGTGATAAACTACTGCTGAAAGTCAATGCAGAAACTATTTGTATTTGTTTTCTGGTATTCTAAAGCAAGATTTAAGATGACAACAAATGTCACTGCACTTCTATTTCATTTTACACTGTTTTATGGTGGAATGTGATGTTAATTTGAGGCTAAGTGTACATTTTGATGTTTTAAACACAAGAATGTTATTTAATGCTAAACCAGCTAGGGTGATTCAATAGAGAAGTGTAAAAATGTTAGTACTTTTACTACGGTTTGGAAATATAAATAATTAATTGTATTTCATTTTATGATTTACAAAACTCTGACTAAACGACTAAAAAAAGGTTTAAAATGTTATAAATTAATTGGATAAAACTATTAATTAAATATTTCATGGTTAATGAGGTAAAAGGATGAAAGAGAAATTCATTTTATTCTTATTACATGGGTTAAAAACAAATTCATGTATAACAATGACAACTAGAGTTAAAAGCATGCATGTATAGTTCGGATGTTACTATAGAGTTACAATATTTGATCATTTGAGTTAAAAACAAAGCTACTGTTACTACTAGGGGTGTGTTCAAAAAATCAATACAGGGATACATCGTCGTGGGCCTCTTGGCGATACACGTATCGATACGGAGGCGTCAGTATCGATATTTTACATGCAACAAACATTATTTATCAAGCTTCAGCAAACTGCGTCTGATAAGTGATCCTTGCTTGCAATGCGCATTTCGTATTGTCAAAGGCAGCATTCCTTCTGCACTACAGCCTTGTTAAGGCCATATCTTAAGTTTACTTTCATCAAAGGTAGCGGCATGTCAGCATACAGCCTTGTTAAGCCATGTTTACACCCACCCGCCCGCCGGCGGGCGATTACACAACATTAAAAAGTCAAGCCAGATATTCACCGTACTTATTTTTCCAATATTGACATGCTATACATCGTTTGAAAGCTTAATTCCTCAGTAAAACAACCATATCATTCATTTTATGCCACACAGCGAGCCCAAAGAGCCATAACTTATAATTCCCGAAAATATTCATCGCATTTCTTACCTTTGAGCCGGTTTTGTCGGTCCGAAACGGGTCCAATCCAGGAATAGCTGTGCTCAATTAGTCCGTAACAGTCCACAGAAAAAGAATATCCAGTTGCTTTTTTCATAAAATAATTCCATGTGGAGAAATAATCCAGAAAGTCCGAGTTTGTCTGAATGGATGAGCGACGCATCTCTCTACTACTCTCGCTCTTGGTCCTTAGCATAGCTAAACGCTTAGCTCCTGTTAGCGGTGTGGGGTATGTTTGTTTTCTCCACACTCTTAGCTACAAAACAAGTGTATCCAGGCTTCGGTCTGGCTACGGGGCGCCGCGCTACAGCTTGGGGAACAAAATGAGTGCGTCCAGTTAGCGGCGTATTACCATGACCAAGGGACAGTTCCACGGCAAAACCTCTTCAGTCATTGGTTCTTTCAGGAAATGATTGACAGATCTGAGTAGCCTATGAAAAGACGATTTCAGCGGTGGGCCCCATGTGGGGCAGAGGTGCTGTAGTGATAGGCTAGCTCCATGCGCTCTGTGTATGGGGACTCTCTCTCTCCTCCTTTTACGCACACTCACTAGTGGAGGCACACGAGACATATGGAGCGAAATTTTTTGGCTTGTTTTAGTTATTTATCTTAAGAAAACATGCCTAAATTTCAGAAGATGGTTTATTTATTATACATTACATCTTATTACAGTTTGGAACATCTGGTACATATTTGAACACTTGTGCCGAGTGCGGGTGTTAACAGGTTAATCAAGGGCAGTTTCTGCCTTACAGCCTTCTTCTGTTACATTGTAACTGATGCGCTACACCAAAATAAAAATAACATTTGAGTAAACATCTGTCTTTTTTTAAAATTATAGGTTACGTAATGTAAAATATCGGGATACATATCGCCTTGAAGACCATGTATCGGGAAACCCCTGTATTGCGAATTGTATCGTATTGAGACCCCTGTATCGCGAATCGTATCGTATCGCAAGGTTGTTGGCAATACCCACCCCTAGTTACTACAAGGATTAGATAATGGAAATGGATTTCAACTAGCTGTTTACTATAATACAGTTATTGTTATTGTTATGCAGGCTAGTTTTTTTATTTTTTATTGGAGTGACGATTTAAGAAGACAACGACTCGACAACGACTGGATTCTCCCTCAGAGGAAACGGCCTGTCCCGGAACCAGAACTGTGCACTGAGAACAACACTCTTCTCTGCTCTTCTGTCGAACTCAGCACGTGGTAACAACTCAAACTACCACAACGAGGATCCTTTCAGGACATTGACTCTGACTAAACGACTAAACATACTGAGCTCAGTAGGACTTTGGTTCTGAATTATTGCGCATAACTTGAATGTAAACATAGATTTGCCAGCTGCTAAGTTGTAAACTTTTTTTTTTTGTTTTGTTTTCATATTTTTCTATTCAATATAAACCAAGCTTGCTCATGTCTGTCTCCAGCCATCTCATTTACACTCGCACCATTACTTTTCCTATTGTAGCCCTTGAGAACCTAGTGCCTCATCCAAATTACTAGATCACTTTACTATACTAATCTTGGGTCAGGAGTTACATATACGTAATACATATATTTATAATACATATTTATAATTTTGACTTAAAAAAAATTATAGCACCAGCCGCCACTGTACAAGATATAAAAATTAAAGACTTTTCCCAAGTCTTTTTAAGGTATTATTTCCAAATTCATAAATTCAATGCTTTTAAGACTTGTTAAGACACCGCAGGAACCCTGATAAAAATGTTTATTTGACATCAATGTTTATTTGCCATCTCATATGTATATATATATATATATATAGGAGTAGTTAGCACACCCACTTCACTGCAAGAAGGTTCTGAGTTTGACTAATCTCACCCAGGCTTTCTACATTTTTTATTTTTTGCATGAAGGATAAAAGACCGTGAAAAAATCCTGTTGCTTTGTGAGTTCACGTATACATTTTAATATCAGTGTATCTCAAAAAGAGACATTATAAACTGCACCCTTTATCCTCCTTTATCACTGCATTTGTACTTCACTTTTTAATACCTTCTTATCTTATCATATCAAATAGGGAGCTCATGTTACATTAAACTCCTCTAATTGTACACTGACTTTCTCGTTAAGGTCAGGCCCGCTCGTGTTTACTCTGCTCACTTTTACCCGGACTCAGAGTCTTGTAGCTCTTTGTTAACTTGTCCTCTCTGCTGTAGTCAATGAAAGCCTGAGTTATTTTTATTCTTTACCAAAGCAAAGGCAGAACCACCCTCTCACAGCTCCGGCAGGCAGCGTCCCCGGAGGGATACAACTGAGGTGGCAAAATAAAAAGGAAGATTTCAAAAGAGAGAGAGAGAGAATATGTGGTGTTGAAAATAGAAGGAATTTGAAAGCCCGTCCGACTCCAAAGGTAACACTTGGAAATATGGCAGGATGTAATTAGGTCAGAATGTAGACGGAAAGTTTTACTGTTTTACCCCCAATAATATGCCTGAGTTTTCCCAGATTGATTCAGTTGGGAGCTAACTTGCAGAAAGGATAAAGTAACATCGAATCTGAATACATTTTTTTTGCTATTCTTAGTTAACAAAATTCACAAACTAGGCACGTACTTTGGTTGTATGGTGCAATATAAAACAAAGGATAATAAAGTCTAGTCCAGTCCTGGTTCATTCTTAGTTTAGTCCTGGTTTAGGCATGATTTGAATCTGGTTTACTCATGGTTCAGTATTGGTTCAGTCCCGGGAATTCCTGGTTTCGTCCGTTTTTAGTCCTGGTTCAGTCCTGCTTTAGTCCTGATTTTTTCCTGATTCAGTCTGGCTTCAGGCCTGGTTCCATCCTGGTTCAGTCCTGATTAATTATTGGTTTAGTTCTGGTTTAGTCCTAGTTCAGTCCTGGTAAATTCCTGGTTTAGTCTGTTTTTAGTCCTGGTTCACTTCTGGTTCAGTCCTGATTCTGTCCTGGTCTAGTCCTGGTCTAGTCCTGGTCTAGTCCTGGTCTAGTCTTGGTTCAGTCCTGGTTCAGTCCTGGTTCAGTCCTGGTTCAGTCCTGGTTCAGTCTTGATTCAGTCCTAATTTAATCCTGGTTCAGTCTAGGTTCAGTCCTGGTTTAAACCTGTTTTAGTTTTTGGAGACTCAAAATGGGGTCTAACTTGAGGACAGAATATTACTCAGAATCAGAAAACTGACAATGGTTTTAATGCCATTGTCAGTTCACACAATTCATGAACGAGGAAGATGTTGGGCATTACAATAAAGCAATAAAAATAAAATAAATATATCAATCTAACTAAAGTCACTGATTAGGTAAGAAGAGGTTTAGATGTGATTGAACAAATTTTGGTCGATTGTGAAAATTCTACCAATGGAAGTTTGATCTATTTCATGGCATTTACTGTAGAAATTTGTCATATTCAAGTTTTTACATCAGATGCCCTTCCTGAAGCCTACCTTCTTACTTTTTCCCAGGCTTGGACCTGGCACCAAAAGGCTGAACTTGCAACTTTTCGTCACCGAATTACCTCCATAGACCCCGTCACAGTTACCCTTTAAGCCTCTCCTCTCTGGACAGGGGGTTAGGGCCTATTTTTACTCCTCATTAGACTGCATGCTTTCTGGGTCATGACCTTTCCTTCAGGAGTGATGGAGGTAGATAGTTAGACTGGGTTTTGTTAAGGTGGTATTTTGGGTCATGGCCAGGCAAACAAGCCGAGGAAATAAGCCTGACATTATCTCCTCCAATGAAGCCCTGAAGACAAATGTCCCAACTATGGAGGAAGTAACAGTCCAGCAAAAAAGAGGGACACTTGGAGCAGCTTTACCCCAACACTGTTTATTTTTTGCAACTTTTAGATTACATAATTAAAGGGAAAATTTCAAAATATCACTATAAAATGCAAAAATGTAAATCTTTTCTTTCTTTCTGTCCTTTTCTGGAGCATTGTGACCTCAAATGTTGTGATTCTGATGCAAATTTAAGCTGAATGCCCAAATACACAAATCTTTCTATGTTTACAGACTCTTTTAAGGTGCACTGTGGAACTTTTCTGATATGGTCGCTATGGAGATGTTATTTTGACTAGATTGTACTTTTGAATGGAATTAAATATGTCAAGTTTGTAATACATCCTATTGGAAAAATCCTCCATTGTGGGTTTGCGTCTTTGCAAATTTGTAACTTCGCCTGACGATAGAAAACGTAATGCCACACTTTGGAACATTCCTGATGACTTCATAACATCACCACCTCTAATCAAGCTTAAATTATTAAAACAAATACTTTTGATCATTTCCGTCCAATGAAATTACAAACTGTCCTGTTCATCCCAATGTTTAAAATGGTTTTATACAGTAAAATAATAGTTGAAATGACACTAAAAGTTAAAAAGTTGGTTTACAAATATTTTCAAGTCACATCTTCTGGTAGAAACTCTTGTGGTCAGAAGAATTCATGTGAGCTTCAGGGCTCAACACAGTGTCGGTTTGTTCCATGCGTCATTACCACAGACGGCATTAGATAAGACCAGGATGGAGCACATGAGCTCCTTTATGCCTCCAAATCCTCTTTACACCACGGAGGGTCTCAGGTCGCCTCTGGTCATATAGTTATGGTGTCCACACGGTCATTCATCGGACAGTGCAAGTGGGCGCATATAACGGGTTTTCATGTTTTATTATTATGACTTGAGGAAAAAAAGTTGAAGAAAAATACAAAAATAGAGGAAGTAGAGATGTGTTTCAATAATAATGCCTCCACATATCAACACTGACCGTTTTAAGCATTCATTTTACAAAGTAGAGGAGTTGCCATTTATTTTCATTAGTGTGATCATGATATTGGTGCTTCATAGCTGATGCACAACATTCCCTTGGGGTGTGACGTTAACAGAAAGCACTACTCTGTCAGAAGCTCTGTTACTCAAGTTAGGCTTAATCTGAGCTTTATTTGAACACGATCTGCCCAGAAAGAGCTGATTTGGTTGGAAATACAACAAGTGAGCTGATTTGTGCTTTTAAAGGGGAACTCCAGCACATTTGAAGCTAAAGTCCATTTCTAGAGGTGGTCGAATACTGTCAGAAGCCAAAAAATGGCACAGATCAGTGTTGCCTCGGCAGAGATCTCGCTGTGGCAGTGAGTCTGTCAAGACAACAAACCAGCGCAGTGATTTCTTAACTTGTTCTTAACCACGTAAAACACCAATTTGCTTTACACTGAAGAAGCTTAACACCACTTTCTTACTCATCTTACAACAACCATGAGTTTAAAAAACAAAACGCTCTGCCTGGCTCACTCATTAGTGTCTGAAAACGTTATACAACAACTGTATAAGCAGCCTTAGCATTTCCTTTGTTGATTTCCCACTGTGCATGCGAAAACCCAAAAGACTCGATCGCTGATGTTGCTTCTGACAGTATTCGACCACCTCTAGCAATGGACTTTAGCTTCAAACGTGCCTGAGTTCCCCTTTAAACTTAGACTTAGACAAACTTTCTTGATCCACAAGGGGAATTACTTGGACACGGTAGCTCACACGTGACATTATATTACAATAACAAAGTAAAAAAAATAAAAAGCATTAGAAAACAGTTTTAACATGAGTCACTCTTACGTTTTTTGTTGAAAATCAATCACCTAAACAGGACAGTGAACACTTTAAGACAATCGTAATAACTTTGTTGTCTGTGTTTGCTATTGTGTGCATTGGTAACTGCTGAACATTTGGTCAGTAGAGATACATAGAACATCCCCAGCGCGATGTTACTGCAAAATATGAATGGTCACTGGGTAAATTACATCTACATATGTCATACCTGCTGTCCCTGTCCATCCAGGATGTACAAAAAAAGACAAAAAACCACAACAAAACTACGCAAAATTTATAGCAAAATATTAAAATTTGAATCAAGAAGCCCTGTCTGTGGTGCAAAAATCCATGTATTTGCCCCATTTTCTGCCCATTTAAACATCAGTTTGACCATTATCTGCGCCTTGACCACCTCCAGGCCCTGCCCCCTCCACAAGCTCAGTTTTAATGGGACTAATCGGGTGCGACACTGTATCACCAAAACAATACATCCTCTACGACAGAACCCTCTAACCTCATTCACTGTGCAGAATATGCTAGAAAAGTGTCGTGGCTAAATTAGCAGTGACCGATATGAATGGCCGGACAGTCACGGTGTCGCGTTGTGGACGGCGAGCGGCGTTTGCGCGTAGGGACAGTGACGTTATCGCATTTGACCGGAGTACAGCAGGAGAGCTACTGACCTTAATTGCAGTAATTTATTTAGTGTCCACTGTGGGAATCGCCGCTGACCGCTTTCCCTCCGTTTGTCAAGCATAAAGTCACGGTCATTAAAGCTGCACAAGGCCAAGAGGAGATCAGACATGTCCAGAGAGAGCGCAATGGCCAAGATGGTAAGTGATCGCCCATTTAAGGTTGATGGTTTGATCCGAACTACTTGCAAAGTGCTGATTTTGTGGCTTAATCTGTCAGTTTTTTGATTAGTTGTGGTGGTCCAAAACTCTACTTCTTCTTTATAAGTTGTCCCCTTGTTGTAAGATACGTTTATGCTATTTTCAATTATAAAAGAACGATAAATATAGCGTAAAGATACACTACATACCCTTTATCTTGGGGAGTACATCACCTGCTGAATGTTCTGTAGTAGCAGGGTTTTCTATCTCCATGGAGACAAGCAGCTGATGCCACAGTGCAGGCCTAGTTGCAGGTCATATCTATGGAGAGAAGACCCAGTTTACAGAAAGCAGGTTTTTCAAGTTATTTTTGTTACATTATAAAACACCAGTGATTGAGTAAAGATAGATAGGTTTAATGTCATACTGTGGAACATTCCAGGCAAGGAAATATCTCCTTGGAGACAAGCAGGGAGCATGTCACATCACTTGACACTTCACACTCAAGGTGCTGAGAGAACTGGGTATGAATAATGATACAGAATTGTTATGATGCTCCGGTCATTATAAGGACATTCTCTTTGTATGTTTGTATTTATGAACTAAAACATCATCCTGCCCAGGGACGACAGGTGGAAATAGCACTGGTGCTACAACCTGGAACATGCATTTCTCCTGTTAAGGTTAATATATATTGTGCACTGTCCCTGTCTCATTAAATAAACTAGACTAAACTTGTTACTCTTGAAGCTTTGTCTGAAGCGTAGTTTGAGCCTCCTGTTATATGCAACATTTTGAAGATGATTTTCTTTTGTTTTTAATAATAATATACAGTAACATAAGCTGACAGTGGCTGAGTTGGTAGAGCGTTTGTCATCTCATCTGAAGGTTGGTGATTCGGATCCCGCGATTCAAATGCTCCTGTCAAAAAGAGGGCACTTCGGGATTCGCCAACTTAAGACTCTTGCTCCTCGCAGACTTAATGTGGACTTTGACCTAAGATTCTTTTTGTGACATGGTCAAACTATTTTTGTATTTTATGAGAATGTTTTTATGTAAATCTTAAGTTTTTTTCTTGTTGTGGAGTGGGCTGATCCCTCTGCGTGACCTTATGTTGGGACCTCCCATTCGTTGGTGGGAGATATGAACATCTAGCCTGATTCATCAGCCAGTTTCAGTTCGTGGAAACCGTATGACCTATTAGGATTAGGGTTCGTTTGCTCGACAATAGGCGGGTACATTTTTATTTAACCAATCTCTGCTGTTTGGTCCTGTGTGCATGCCGTATGCAGTCTGCTATTGCAACTCGGGTTGGTTCTGCCCAACTGATGGGCCGGTGCGCCAACTACAACTCCCAGGGTTTTTGCGAACCGTATAGTGACTGTGATCCCTGACCTAGTCAAAGGAGAGAAATTAAATTGAGCAGAAGCAGTAGGTGGCGCCAGCCTGGTTAATAAGCACCTGGGATGGCAACTATTTTGTACACTGTGGTCCAAAGCAAGAAAAATGATCTGACGAAGGCTTTTGGACATTGGCCATCTGAGTATGCTATGCTATGCTATGTTTCACTTTTGAATCCTGCTCTGGACGTAAACATCACTGACCCACAGGTTGGTGGTGCGATTCTAGATGAATACCGCTGTTGTGTCCTTGGGCAAGACACTTAACCCCCCTTAGCCCTAGTGTCTGTGTACACTGGTGAGTGAATGGGTGAGTGGACAATGCCCTGAAGGTGGAAAAACGTAACTGTAATATTATATTTATTCACCATTCTGAAACATAATACATAACTTTTACTGCTGCCCAAATCATGTGTCTCTTGTTTGGACCACACAATCCACTTTAATAATGAACCGAATTCAAAAACATGCTTCCTTTTCATTCTTGTTCTTTTCTTTTTTATTGTGTCTCTCGCCTCAGTGCCACCAATCAAAAGCACAAACAAACAAATCGCCCATCCTCAATTTTCACCGCCCCCCCTTTACCCATAGTGCCTTTCTTCTCTGTTCCTCTCCTCCGGGCACTCTTTCGCTCCTCATATACATCTGTACAAATTGATTTCCTCTTTACAAGGACGGATAATGACGATAACAACAGAAATACCTGTAAGTGAGCTATAATTACAACACAAGACACCCCCCGCGGAGCCCCTTTCCCCGGATCCCAACGACAGGAATTTTAAGCTTCAATAGAACTCAATGCCCACACGCAGCAGTGGTCCAGATTAGATTAAATTTATATACTTATTCTTTTGCCACTACTTCATATATTAAAAGAAGCACGTTGTTTTGTTTGGGACATTTTTGTGTGCGTATAAAGAACAGAGTGTGATTTACGATGTTGTAACCCGCTGGTAGATTTCACTGAAAACATGGCAGGGTCCGGTCAGCCGAGAACAAGCTCTGTGTGTGGCTCGATCTCGATTACAGCGTCAGGGGTTAAAAAAGAAAAGGGAAACTGTATTTAAACGTGTCCACAAATGTAAATAAACCACATAAAACACGCAAAACTAAGGTAATTTTATTGGTACTATACTGATACTTGACCAAAAGTTTAAAATGAACAATATTGCGGTCCTATATAGTGGCTGCACATGGCTTCTGCGAGGTTCTGACTACAATAATGTGATAATAAAGGATTACAATTATACGGACGCTACGGGGGCTCAGAACAAATGCAAACGCCACAACACAAATGCAAGCACCACAACGCAACAAAAAGCCACAACACAACAAAAAAAGCCACAACAGAAGTGGCCGCGGGACTCTATTTTCCGATGGACCGAGCGAGGAGGATCAAGCGGGAAATTATTTACAGCGGTCAGACAGTGACATCGATCCTGGCCACAGAACAATAAATTACTTTTACTTAATGTTTGCAACTTTGTTCACTTCTCCGTTCCTTTACTTTTCTGCGGTCACTTCCCTTGTGGCTTTTTTTGGTGTGTTGTGGCTTTATATTGTGTTATGGCGTTTGTATTTGTGTTGTGGTGTTTGTATTTGTGTTGTGGTGTTTGTATTTGTGTTGCCGTGTTTGTATTTGTGTTGTGGTGTTTGTATTTGTGTTGCCGTGTTTGTATTTGTGTTGTGGTGTTTGTATTTGTGTTGCGGCGTTTGTATTTGTGTTGTGGTGTTTGTATTTGTGTTGCGGCGTTTGTATTTGTGTTGCGACATTTGTATTTGTGTTGCGGCGTTTGTATTTGTGTTGCGACATTTGTATTTGTGTTGCGACATTTGTATTTGTGTTGCGACATTTGTATTTGTGTTGCGGTGTTTGTATTTGTGTTGCGGCGTTTGTATTTGTGTTGTATTTGTATTTGTATTTGCATTTGTTGTGAGCCCCCTGGCATCCGTACAAATTCATTCCCCAGAAACCGTGCCAAGAAAGTCAGTCAATGTTATGTTTTTTTTTTTTTTGTTTCTGTCTTTTTTTTTTCTCAAATTATTAAATTCTGATCAAGAACTCTCACCGCCCTCAAAATCTACTGAATCACAAATCTCGTTGCTTTAATTCATTGTTTTGAAGCAGCAAGAGCTAAAAAAAACAGAGGGAACTACATAGACCATGATCCTTTGCTCTGTTTTAGCGCATACTACTTGAAGAAATAACTTTTAATAAGCACTTTTAAATCTTAATTCTCCGGACTATGACAAAACCAGAGGCGTGTCGAGACATTTTAAAGGAAAAAGTAGTATATCCACTAACCATTGCAATAATATTGTACCGTGAGATTCATATCATCATATCCCTATAGAATTTATTAAGTAATTACACCTGAATTATTCTTACTTAATACATTAAATATTTCTTCATGCTTTATTAGGGCTTATTATGTGTAGTATTACGTTCCTCAGTTCTGACGTAGCTCTGATGGAGACCGGTTTTTCTGAAAGGAGGAGTTATATACACAGAAACTAGCACACCACTGTTGTAGATAATATTTTTTGTAGTATTTATTATTATTATTATTATTATTATTATTATTATTATTATTATTATTATTATTAATTTGATTTTTTCCATATTTTTTCCCTTATTATTTGCCTTTCTCTTTTTGACTTTCTTTATTGTCTCATCAGAATTTGAAATCAAAATTCTGTTTTTTTGGTGATCAATATTTTATTAGACTTTTGGTATTCATGGGTGAAAGAGATCCAAACAATGAAAAAGTGCACATTTGTACAAAATATCACGTTACGTGATATGTTACGTTTCACCCTTGTCACCCCCTACCCCACCCTGCCCCAAACCCACCCCACCCCAGGACCTGTACCCTCCTGGCCCAAGGTATATTAATAATAAAAAAAATACATTAAAAAAAAGAAAAGAAGCAAAATCAGAATTTGTTCTTGTGTAAACTCACTTCACCACACCTATTGACCCAGCTGGTGTAAAGATGCACTGTTTAACATTTTGATTTATGTTCAAAGCGGCTATAAAGGCAATTCAAACAGCAGACAACTACTATAAATATGACATATTACAGCCTCAACCTCACGTCAAAAATCCAATCTCTCTCTTTAAATACAGTATTTACCTCCCGCTGTACCCCGTTTGCCCCGTGACAGCCCCATACCAGTCAGTCCGACGCGTAACACATTAAAGACGAGGTGTTTTTAGACCTCCACTGCGCTGCAATGGACTCTGGGAAATCATTTACGAGTCTGACGATGCTAATCCCATCAGAGCCATTGTCCTGCTCATTTGGCAGCGCTTTTTACGGAATCAGCGCCGTCTTTGAACGCACCCTCACCGCGCCTTCACTCTTCATATTATTGCGTTTGATCGCTGATTATCGCTGTCACTTATTAACTTCAATTTGTTATTGTGCAAATGATGAAATGGTTGCTTTCGCTTTCCACTTGAGTCTGTGACAAAAGCCCCCTCACTTACCAACAATGAATATCTCTTCTCATTAGTAACCATTTTGCACGTCTCAATCAAAGCTTTTCGGATTTTTTTCCCCCCAGTTTTTCCTCCCCCTTTCCTGAAAATCGTCACATGAAATACACTGAACTTCCAACTTTCAAAACAAGCCTCGCCGGGGCAACCAGGAAGGCGAAAACAGAGTGAAATAAATAAGAGGGGACAAGTTTTGCGACGGTGAAGAGGAGCTAAAAGGTATGCAGATGTGGATTCTTCTTCTTGCGACGTTTCCCAGGTGACAGGTATGCGCCGAAGCCCTGAAAGCCCCGCTACAATAATTACGCTCGCTCCCCAAGTATGTACCCCTCTAGCGAGCAGAGGTGCAGCCCGAGCAGGGAGCCATCAGATCCTCTCCGACTCGAGTGAGGCAACCCAGGGGAATGCGTCTTTAACAAAGCGCCATCTTCGTCTCCTTTAAATATCTCTTAGTGCAAAACCTCCTCCTCTTCCCTGCCCACGCACCCTCTCCTCCAAGCACTCTTTGGTTCTTCGCCTCGACATTTCTCAACTCTTTTATTTATTTCATTTTATTTATTATTACTTTTTTTAACAGACGAGGTGACGGTTCAGGTGAAATCGTCAACGTTTGAAAGGCCGACGTGACGTTCTAATGTTTTTTCCTCGTCACAAACGTACCTGGGGTTGCGTTTTGTTTCATTCATGTACGTTTAACACATAAATCCTGCATATTTAGTTCTTCTTGCAAGCTAAAACACTCCGTTCCACTTTGTGATGTCATATGGTGGTACAGGAAGTGCTCCACTGTGTTTTGAAACTCCATACACCTTCAGTAGAATCATTTGGATGATTTCAAACCTAAAATTGCCAAACTACAACTACTAGACAAAAAGTAAAAGTTGCTGTTGTGCACTGTAATAGTTTTACCTTGATGCACTTTTATTCATTGTTTTTTACCTGTAGCACTTTGAGATAATTTTATGTGACGTGCAATGTAAATAAAATGCATTATTATTATGTTTTAAATACCACTACATGACATCACAAGGTGGAACAAAGCATTTTTAGCTTTGGAGATTAGGAGAAGAATTACTCAAACATGTGCAAAAGAAACATAACACAACTCCAGGTATGTTTTGAGGAGATAACAACTTTATAATGTGGCTTAAAGCTCACAAGAGTCAATTTTGTGTAATATAAGATCTTTAATATACGGTGATAATGTTGCTAATGTGTCATCAACCCCACAATTAAATTAAAAAAAAAAACAATCACATTATTAAAGCATATTACTGTGCTAACAAATGCGGCAGGTTTTATTACTATAAACAAAGAAATATGATGTGTATACATTCATGTTAAAGAGAGTCTAATGGAACTTTACCTTTATAGAAATACATTAACACGTGTTTATATATTGACATTAATATTATACGTCCGCAAAAATACACAAAGTTAGTCTACATGATTGAACATGTCTTGTAGAATCTATAGTAATTTTGAAGGAAATAAATAAATGCTGAGCAATGGCGTCTTGAATGTAAGAGAATAAGATTTACTCAAGCATGAATCACTCTAAATACAACTTTGAGAGCGTAAAAGTGAAGGGGAAATCATTATAATATGGTCAAAAGCTCTTTAAAGTCCTTTTCGAACATGTCTCTTTTAAGGTTTATACAACCAACACTGTTAACTCGTTTTGTTTGTCTCACAACACTACACTTTTGTTCCCTATAAAATATGATATTCTCATAATGAACTTAAAGGTCCTATATTATGCAAAATTGATCCCTGTGAACTTTAAACCATGTTAGAATGTTGTTATTGAGTCAAAAACAGACCTGGAGTTGTGTTTTGCTTCATTTACACATTTGAGTAACTCTTTATTAGTCCGTCTACATCTCCAAAGCTCAAAATGCTCTTTTCCACCTTGTGATGTCATGAAGTTGTAGTTTCTCCTCTCTTTCTGTCTCTGCTTTCCGTCTCTTTCTCCTGTCTTCATCTCTCTCTGTTTTTCTTACTGTTTTTGCCCCTTTTTGCTTTCTTGTTTCTGTATTTTAAAAACATAGTGGAGCTCTTCCTGACGTCACAAAGTGGAACTGCGCGTCGTTTTCGGTTTGAGAGAAGAACTAACACCCTAAATGTGCAGGGTTTGTGTGTTAAACATGTGTGAATGAAACAAAACACAACTCCAGGTCTGTTTGTGACGAGGAAACAACATTATAGATTAAAAAAACAGCGTCATTTGAGCACTTTAAAAAACAAAAAGCGGTTTCTTTCTTGATTCTTGTATTCCTTTTTTAAATCGGCAGATAAAAGGGCAGTGACTGTTTACACCTCAGTAGCAGAGGGAGTTACGGGTGATGTGTGGAGACGTGATCGGGTCAAAACAACCAGAGGCACTTCAATGCAATGATTAAAATGACTTAAAAAAATCAAATATTTCCATTAACAGTCTTTGCATCTTTGTGTTAATCTGCGTATCTCTGTTTCTGCACTTTTGACAGACTCTTTAGGATAACAGAATCAAAACTACTTTTAGTCAAACCTCCATCGCTAATATTTAATATTTAACCTCTTTGGCGTTACTACAAACAGGAAAACTCGCGCTGTTTAGAGTACAGGAATGATATGAGACGGTTTTGCTAATTAGTGTAATTTTTATTGCGAGACATTGGGTTTGATTGAACTATAAAGATGTTTTAAACTGTATTTACCCTCAGCTGACACCGACTGACATGAACGAGAGCTGCAGAGATAATACAAACAAATTATACGTGTTTGTACTGTTCAAATGTGACGGTTATTTTAATGTTATTTTAAAGTTCAGTGGTTCTGAAACACCGAGGCCGCTCAGATCTGGTTTTGATCAATTAAAATGTATTAATTTAAGGCGATTTTTTTTTTTTAATCCCTGCTTTATGAAAAAAGTAAGGAAGTTATTGGCACTTTATTAATAAAATAAAACTGAAAATGGTATTTGGCCACTTAAAATTATATGCACAATGTTAGGCACCTTGTATAGCTTTTGTGTAATAGTTCTGCCTTCCATTGTCACCTGAAAAATAACTTAAAAAAATACATAATTAATTAAAAAAACAGTAAAAAAAAATAATAAAAATAAATAAATATTAGTTCCAGCGATAATAACAATAATAATAAATATTGATTAATAATAATAATAATAATAATAATAATAATAATAATAATAATAATAATAATAATAATAATAATAATAATGAAGTTATTGGCACTTTATTAATAAAATAAAACTAAAAATAGTATTTGGCCACTTAAAATGATATGCGCAATGTTAGGCACCTTGTATAGCTTTTGTGTAATAATTCTGTCTTCCATTGTCACCTAAAAAAGTAAAAAAAATTGAAATAATAAAAAATAATAATAATAGAAATATTGTTATCAGCAATAATAATAATAATCATAATAATAATCATATAATACTAAAAAATCGAAATAATAAAACATAATAGAAATATTGTTATCAGCAATAATAATAATAATAATCATCATCATCATCATAATAATACTGTGTATAGCTTTTTTGTAATAATTCTGTCTTCCATTGTCACCTAAAAAGTTTTTAAAAATAAAAAAAAAAACAGTTAAAAAAAATTGGAAATAATAAAAAAATATTGTTATCAGCAACAACAACAGCAATAATAATAATACATAATACAACATAATACATAATACATGAATATATATATATATATATATATATATATATATATTTATAACAAAAACTGTACCCAAATGAGAAACAGATGCACATATTGTTTGTAATTGAGTTTTTGAGAGTCTCGTGCACTGTGTTAAAGCGAAACCTGCAGCCACATCCCCTCACATGCTCCGTGTGCCGTGAATCCCAAACTAGGTCAAACTCTGCACCACCAACCACACTCCACAAACTTTCCATCATCGGCACCGTCACATCAAGGGCGGGCGGGGCGGGCGGAAAAAAGAGATTCACTTGTCACAAATTTGACACCTTTCTCCCTTTTTCCTGAAGAAGAGGAAGAGGAGGAGGAGGAGGAGGAGAGAAGACTCCAAAGCCACGTTTCATTGTTCTGAAGTTCCCTTTTAGCTTTGCCCATCGTCGCCACTGAAATCACTTTAGCCTGTCAATGGTACCGGGGAAAGTGCCCAACTTTAAGAGCCCAAAGAGTGTGTGTGTGTCTATGTGTGTTTGTGTGTGTTTATGTGTGTGTTTGTGTGTGTGTGCGTGTGTCTATGTGTGTGTTTGTGTGTGTCTGTTTATGTGTGTGTCTGTTTATGTTTGTGTGTGTGTGTCTGTTTATGTGTGTGTCTGTTTATGTGTGTCTGTTTATGTGTGTGTCTGTTTATTTGTGCGTTTGTGTGTGTTTATGTGTGTGTTTGTGTCTGTTTATGTGTGTGTTTGTGTTTATGTGTGTGTTTGTGTGTGTGTCTGTTTATGTGTGTGTTTATGTGTGTGTTTGTGTGTGTGTCTGTTTATGTGTGTGTTTATGTGTGTGTTTGTGTGTGTGTCTGTGTCTGTTTATGTGTGTGTGTCTGTGTGTTTGTGTCTGTTTATGTGTGTGTTTGTGTTTATGTGTGTGTTTGTGTGTGTGTCTGTTTATGTGTGTGTGTGTGTGTCTATGTGTGTGTGTGTCTGTTTATGTGTGTGTGTCTGTTTATGTGTGTGTGTCTGTTTGTGTCTGTATATGTGTGTGTTTCTGTGTGTGTATGTGTGCATTATGTGCTTGTGTGTTTGTGCATGCGTGTGTGTAAATGTGTCCTTATCTGTGTGTTTATGTTTCTGTGTGTATGTCTGTGTGTGTTTATGTGTGTGTATGCATGTGTGTAAGTGTGTGTGTGTGTGTGTCAAGCCGTATGTGCTTGTGCATTTGTGTATGCATGTGTAGATGTGTCTGTGTGTGTTTGTGTCTGTGTTTTTGTACATGTAGAGCCTATGTGTGTGTGTATCTTTGTGCATGTGTTAATGTGTTCATTTGTTTGTGTGTGTGCGCTTGTGCTTGTGTGTGTGTGTGTGTGTGTGTGTAGATCCATGTTTTGTTGTTGCTGCAGTGTGTTGACGGTTTTGTGTACTTGGTCTCAGGGGCAAACTGAAGCTAAAATAACTTGTCAACTTTAGAGCAGGAGAGAGTTTTTTTTGGTTAAAAGGTTCCTCCATGTCATTTCGCTCTCCCCTTTTCCCTTTCTTTCCCTGTGTCACCTTCTTTCTTCATCTCTCTCTTTTCCTCTCTTTCTTCTTCTATCTTTCTCTCTCTTTGCCTCACTGTTTGTCTCTTTTTCCGTCCTTCTCTATTTCTGTTTCGCTCCTGTCTGTCTCTCTCTTTTTCTCTTTCTGTTTTTTTCTTTTGCCCTCTCTTTTTTGTCTCCGCTCTCTAGCTTTTCCTCTCTATCTCTTTTTCCCTTTCTCCGTCTCTCTCTTTCTTCTTCTGTTTCTATCGTTCTGTTTTGCTCTCTCTGTCTCTCCATTTTAGTGTCATTCTCTTCCTTTCGCTCTCTCCCCCTTTTCTCTCTTTCTGTTTATCTTTCCCTCTCTGTCTTTCTCTTTTCATTTCTCCCTCTCTCTTTGTCTCTGTGTCGCTTTCTCTTTCTGTGTTTGGTTCTGTCTTTTCTCTCTTTTGGCCTCTTTGCTCTCTTTTTCTCTTTCATGCTGTCATCTCTTCCTTTCTCTCTCTCCGTCTTTCTCTTTCTCTGTCTCTTCTTCCCTCTTCTTTCTCTGTCTCTCACCATCCTTAATTCTTCAGCATACAGGAGCAGCCTCTGTCTCTTTTCTCTCTCATTCTCTGTCTCTTCTTTTCTCTTTCTCTCTCCCTGTCTTGTCTTTTCTCTCTCTCTCTGCCTCCTCTTTTCTCTTTCTTCCTCTTCCTCTGTCTCTCACCGTCCTGGAATCATCAGGACACAGGAGCAGTCTCAGTCTTTTACTGTCTCTTCCCTCTTTCTCTGTCTCCTCCCTTTTTCTTTCCTCTGTCTATTTTCTCTCTCTTCCACCATTCTCTCTGTCTCTTTTTTTTCTCTTTCTTTTTTTTTTCTTTCCATCTCACCGTCCTGGAATCGTCAGCACACAGGAGCAGCCTCTGTCTTTTGTTCTCTCTCTCTGTCTCTTCTCTTTTTCTCCTTTTCTCTCTCTTTCTCTATCTCGTCTTTTCTCTTTCTTTCTTTTTCTCTCTATCTTTTTCTCATCATCCTGGAATTATCAGCACACAGGAGCAGTCTCAGTTGCTTTCTCTCTCTTTTCTTTTCCCTCTCTCTGTCTCTTCTTTTCTCTTTTTCTTTTTCTCTCCGTCTCACCATCCTGGAATCGTCAGCACACAGGACCAGTCTCAGTCGCTTTCTCTCTGTCTCTTCTTTTCTCTTTCTTTCTTTTTCTCTCTGTCTCACCGTCCTAGAATCATCAGCAGTTTCTCTCTTCTTTTCCCTCTCTCTGCCGCCTCTTTCCTTTTTTTTTTTTCCTCACCATCCTGGAATCATCAGCACACAGGAGCATTCGGAGTCTCTTTCCCTCTCTTCTTTCCCCTTTCTCTCTGTCTCTTCTTCTTTCTTTCTTTTTCTCTCTGTCTCACTGTCCTGGAATCATCAGCACACAGGAACACTCAGTTTCTCTCTCTTCTTTTCCCTCTCTCTATCTCTTCTTTCCTCTTTTTTTCCCTCACCATCCTGGAATCGTCAGCACACAGGAACACCTTCAGTTTCTCTCTCTTCTTTTTCCTCTCTCTGTCAGTTCTTTCATCGTTCTTTCTTTTCTCTCACCGTCCTGGAATCGTCAGCACACAGGAACACTTTCAGTTTCTCTCTTCTTTTCTCTCTCTGTCTCTTCTTTCCTCTTTCTATCTTTTCCTCACCATCCTGGAATCATCAGCACAAAGGACCAGTCTCAATCTCTTTCTCTCTGTCTCTTCTTTTCTCTTTCTTTCTTTTTCTCTCTGTCTCACCGTTCTGGAATCATCAGCACACAGGAACACGTTCAGTTTCTCTCCTTTTCCCTCTCTCTGTCTTTTCTTTCCTCTTTCTATCTTTTCCTCACCGTCCTGGAATCATCAGCACAAAGGACCAGTCTCAATCTCTTTCTCTCTGTCTCTTCTTTTCTCTTTCTTTCTTTTTCTCTCTGTCTCACCATCCTGGAATCATCAGCACACAGGAACATGTTCAGTTTCTCTCTCTTCTTTTCCCTCTCTGTCTCTTCTTTCCTCTTTCTTTCTTTTCCTCACCGTCCTGGAATCGTCAGCACACAGGAACACTTTCAGTTTCTCTCTCTTCTTTTCCCTCTCTCTGTCTCTTCTTTCCTCTTTCTATCTTTTCCTCACCGTCCTGGAATCATCAGCACACAGGAACACGTTCAGTTTCTCTCTCTTCTTTTTCCTCTCTCTGTCTCTTTAGTCTTTCTATCTTTTCCTCACCATCCTGGAATCGTCAGCACACAGGACCAGTCTCAATCTCTTTCTCACTGTCTCTTCTTTTCTCTTTCTTTCTTTTTCTCTCCGTCTTTTCCTCACCGTCCTGGAATCGTCAGCACACAGGAGCAGTCTGAGTCTTGGGGGACCCCATTACGAGGCATTGTGAAATTATCCGAGCTTGATTAGACCTGCTGCGCGCTCAGACAAAACGCTGCCTGTAATCACAGCTGGAGAGACAAAAAGCTCAATCCCGGATGGAATAATAACAATGTTCTCCTGCATTTTCCCTAATTTGGAAAGAAAAATGGCTCCGATCTGTTCATGTCTCAACACAGGCGAGGAATCTCATCAAACTTCTAGGATTTGCTCTTAAAGGTGCTTGGTGTAACTTTTCTTCATGGAGATGTTATTTCTTTGACTAGAATGTTTCACAGTGCGACTTTAAACCTTTTTATCTTCATGGAGACTAAACCGGATCAAGTTACAGGTCAGATCTGTGGAGAGGCGACCCTGCTCACAGTCAGAATCCCTGTTTTTCTTTGTATTTTTTAGTTTAAAAACCACCTGTAATTGAATAAATGCAAAGTAGAGCTGTTTAATATCACTATCTAACTTTACGGTTGGGGTCTGTCACCTGCTTGTTTCTATGGTGACGTCATTGCTCTGCTTGGAATGTTCCACAGTATAACATTAAACAGCTCTACAGCTTACATTTATTGAATTACAGGTGTTTTTATAGCTCAAAAATACAGAAAAACAGGCAGTCTGACTATGAGCGGGGTCGCCTCTCCGCAGATTTGACTCGTAACTTGGTCTGGTGTGGTCTCCATGATGCTAGAAAGGTTTAATACCATACTGCGGAACATTCCAGACAAAGCATTAACATCTCCATGAAGAAAAGCATCTTGTCAAACCATCCACCAGAAAAGTTACACAGTGCACCTTTATATATGATGTAATATTTTTTCCTCATCAAAATCATGTTTGCAAGAGAAGCAGAAGGCAGTAGCTCTAATGTGAGCTTATATAACACACAAATACGTCAACAATCACAGCTGAACCATTACTGAGGACAGATCGTATCATAGAGTCATTTAGTTTTGTTTTTTTGGCTTTAGTTGAAGAATCTGACAGCCTTAAGTCGGGTTTTATTCATTCTAAAGAGATAATAGGCACTTTTTTCTTGGGAATCCACTACCTGCTTGTCTCCATGGATATGTTTTTCATTTGTCTGGGATGTTTCACAGTATAGCATTAAACACGTACATTATGCATTTACTTTTTATGAACATTTTGTCCAGAAATACATTGAATATCGTGCATTCTTACTGTGCGTGGGCTCGCTTCTTCACAGATCTGGTATCTCTCTTGACCTGGTGGCACAATCTAGTTGTCGCTATGGCGATCATAGACTGTGCATATAAATGGGCATAGCAAATGGGGGTTCTTCCGGCTCCATTGAATCTGGTTCCAAGTGACTTTACATTGAAATTTGTCACCTCTCTGAGCCTTGTCATATTGCTCTACGTAATTCGGGTGTTTTGATTTCGCTATTTTGTCTGTATTTTAATTCCTGTTCCTAATATGGAACTCGGCACCAAATACGCCCCTATAACCGCTACCCTTGGTGAGCTTCATTTGACTGGAGCCAAACACTATGTCACGTCACACTCCCTTAGTCCACTTCTTTATACAGTTTATGATGGCGATATATCAGTTTAAATAAAAGCAGTGACTTCTCTACGGAAAAATAAGGAATTGACTGAACCTCCACCAGAAAAGTTAGCAGTGCACCTTTAAAAAGCCAGAATAAAGCACGGTCTCCTTTAAAACTTCCCACCCCACTGTGAAGCACCAAAGCCGAACAAAATAGACAAGATCTCATGCCTGTAAAAAACGTGAGATTTCCAAAACCGGCTTTGCTTTAACCCTGGGACCCAATTTTTCAGTCTTTTTTGGGATTCTTCTGATGTTTTTCCTCCACGCTGTACAGTAGCAGATTGTAGCGTGGCTCTCGACAAAAATAATCACGGGCACAGCAAATTCATCTGTTTTGTGATAACGGTATATTTCTGACAAGTTGTCCAACGCGGTGACTCCGAAATGCTCCTATACGCTGATAAGTGTAGTACTATGGCCACTTGTCTGTTTACGGTGTGGGAGAAGGAAGAGCTCCTATATGTATGGAAATTTGAAGAAGGCCGCTGCACTTCGGAGAAAACCCAAACACAAGTGAGAGAAAAGAGGCAGAAAAATACCATCGTTTCAGCTGTACAGAGAAATTGCGGATTGGATATAGGACAATTGGAAAAGATGGGTCAAGTTTTTAGTTCCTATAAAAGTTCTTGCTGTTTGTACTGCAGTATGGAAGTATTGTGGAAGCGTAGTTAGTAAGAATGCAACAGTATGCATCTCACAGTACGATATTTATTGCAATATGTTGGAGAAGTTAATAGAATTATAGATAGGATACTTGCTTTTAAAATACCTTAACAAGAATGCAAATCAATACTGTCCCCAAGAATTGAAGTAAAAAAACATATTTCTTTGTTGTCTGCACTGAAATTAATCATGGCATATGTAGTTCCCTATGTTTATTAACTGTTACGACTATAAAATAAAGCATTTAAGCAAAATTAAGTTGTGATTCGATATATTTGACGATACGATATCATGATATTTCGGTTATTATCCCTAGAAGTTTAGCATTCGAGAGGGCAAGAAGGTCCCAAGTTCAATTCCCTTTCAAAGTGCAAAGTCTTGTCTTGAGGTGGTTTGGGTTTTTTCCATTAACCTAAAACATGTACAAGCTGGAGGGTCCATCCCCAGCTCGTCTCCATGGTGATGCGCCTAGAATGTTTCACAGTATGACTCTAAACGTATAAATCTCCATGGAATCTTGCAAGTCATATTCCAGGTTAGCTTTGTGAAGAGTTGACCCCACTCACGGTAAGATATTTTTGAGCCATAAATTGAATAAATGCAAGACAGATTTGTTTAATGCCGCACTGTGAGGAATTTAAACCAAAGCGTTAACATCTATTAGCAGCATTAGCAGCTATTAGTACTTCTTGAATATTATCGAGTCAACGGTTCTTCTCATCCTAAGCTTTTCTTTGCATAGACCTTGTCTTGAACCTGCATATGACAAATAAACAATCTTGAAATCATGTGCGAAGCGAAAAGCGTTTATTATATGGAGACGAGGTGGGTCGGCTGAGTTGAGACTCGGGGTGGGGGTTCAGTCTCAATCTTCACATGGCCTAGCGGGACAGGACCCCCCTCGTAGGCGTCTGGAAGAGAACTGATAGGGGTTGGGAGGGTGGGGTCGAGGTATTCGGGATGAACAGGGTCGCCGGGATAGGCTGCTACAAATAGGCTTCTGGGAAATTGGTGTGGTAGAAGTGAGCTGTGATTCGCTGGAGAGGAGGTGAGAGCGGTTGATGTGTGGTCCTGCTCCTGAACCTAAGCTAATAATTTTAACTACATTTTTGATAACTTGCTTAAATGTAATCAGATATTAACCTTATTTAAAATCATTCAAAATTCTGCTGCCCCCATTGAGAAAGTGTGTGGTGCTCACTTCAGAGAAGACCTGCCGAGCCCTGCGGTCCACAGAGGATAGTGTAATGTTCCAAGATGCAGAACCTCTTTTGGACAGTCATCTTTTTCCTTAAGAGCCATAAGCCTCTGGAACACCCTCCCACAGGAAATTATATCATGTACAACTTATAAAATGTTTGCACGCCTGAACAAACAACAAACCTGTACATGACTCTGCCCTGTATGAATGCAGCAACATGAACTGTAAATATGTAAATAGTTTGTGGATGTGGTAACTGAGATTCACTGGGACTAGTTTTACTTTTTGAGTGACTGAATGAGTGATTGCATTAATATACATGGTATTTTACTTTATTGGCATGTACGCTATTTCTGACATATAACTTCTTTGTGTAGCTCAAGGTTTTTATGTGCACTGTCCCTGATAAATAAACAAATACATTAAACTAAACTAGATCTGACCTGTAACTCTGTCTGGTTTGGTCTCCATGATGATAGAAATGTTTAATATCATACTGTGGAACATTCCAGACAAAGCAATAGCATCTCCCCAGAGAAAAACATTTGTCAGATTCTCCATCAGAAATGTTACACATTGTGCATCCTCACATCAGTCATAATCTGAGGAACTTCTGTCGTTGCATTTTTTTTGCTTTATGGTAATTTACAAACGCGGTTTTCTGGATTGTGGTTAAACAAATGACAATTTATGCTCCTCTTTACTGTTGGCGGGGATCTGATTAGTCAAAAAATGTGATAGTCCTGTTTTAGACCTCTTTAGTTCTCTTTTAGTGTTAGTTTAGTCCTGGTTTAGACCTCTTAGTGTTGGTTTAGTCTTGGTTTAGTCCTCTTTTAATGTTGGTTTAGTCCTCTTTTAGTGTTGGTTTAGTCCTCTTTTAGTTTTAGTTTAGTCCTGGTTTAGTCCTCTTTTAGTGTTGGTTCAGTCCTGGTTTAGTTTGCTTTTAGTGTTAGTTTAGTCCTGGTTTAGTCCTCTTTTAGTCTTGGTTTAGTCCTCTTTTAGTGTTAGTTTAGTCCTGGTTTAGTCCTCTTTTAGTCTTGGTTTAGTTCTCTTTCAGTGTTAGTTTAGTCCTGGTTTAGTCCTCTTTTAGTCTTGGTTTAGTTCTCTTTTAGTGTTAGTTTAGTCCTGGTTTAGTCCTCTTTTAGTCTTGGTTTAGTTCTCTTTTAGTGTTAGTTTAGTCCTGGTTTAGTCTTCTTTTAGTCCTCTTTTAGTGTTAGTTTAGTCCTGGTTTAGACCTGATTTAGGTTAAATTGGCCAGAAATGGGGACCCCTGGGACATTTCTTGTATAAAACTGGGACAAATCACTGGTTTTGGATAAATCTGCTGGGACAGGGGACACAGGGCTCAAAACTGGGACTGTCCAGGGTAAAAAGGGACAGCGAGTATATACACTTCAACAGAAAAAGCTGTATTGGCGCATTCTGACAAATACTTTTTCCCCCTTTTCTTTAGTAATATATAAATGATGATGTAATGCAATGCTCCTAATATGGGCGTGCTACAGAATGACTCATATTTTGGTTTGTCTGACACTGACACGACCCGGTACCACTGATCCTGGTTATATCCTCACCCCCCGTCTCAGGACTTATACACCAGAGCCAGAGCAGCCTCCAGCAGCAGCAGCAGGAGGGCGTAGCGATCTATTTCTAATGAAAATACATAAATAAAACATGCAAATTCCTCATCCAAGCAGCTTCTTGTCAGTTCTGCAGAGTTAAGTCCCGATCAACAATCCGACGTCAGCAAGTCTTCACCGGACCCCGGCGCTCTCCCTCCCCGCTCCCCTCCGCATAGCTCTGCATTCATTTCCATTCTAGCCCTCTTTTGCGTAAAGAAATCCCTACAATTGTGGACTCTTTTGCATCTGGCCCCGATCTAGTCCCCCACTACCGCACACACACACACACACACAAACACACATCCCCACGTATACATGTTGGGTTTTTATGCTTCTTAAGGACACTGCACTGACATTTATTTCCTTTATTCTGATCCTAACCGTATAATCACCACTTAACTGCTGTTTACTGCTGTGCATTTATTAATTTGGCTGTTACCAATGGGAATTCCTGGTTAAATAACAATCAAATAAATAAAATAATCATAATAAACTAACCTTAACCTAATCATATACTTTTTTAAACCAATATCTGGACATTTCAAGTAGTAATGTGTAACTTTCTGGGGGTGAAAAGTGGATACTGTAGAATATTATAGCCAAAGGAACAACATTTTGAGGCCAAATATGAGTCAGGTTTGTGGAGATGCAAGCCCGCTCCTACTAAGGACCCATGACTTGGACTTGGACAAACTTTATTGGTCCACAGTGGAAATTATTTGGACACAGTAGCTCAGAGAGTAAATAAAAAAAAAATACATAAATGATAATAATAAATGCTAAATAAGTAGGAAAAAAGGTAGCAAGAGACAGGTGTCAAATAAGGCATAACTATATAAATATATATGTACAAGTCAAAATAAAATAGAAAAATAATAAAAATGTAAAATCTTAGTCAACCCATGTTTTTTTTCTGTATATTTTCATACTTTTGCAATAAACACATCCATAATGAAAAAAAAAACACTATATTTGGACAAAAAAAGTTATTTATTGTGGCTTTAAGTATGTTGAGCTGATAAAGTATTTACCTGATTTTTGTCCCCATCATGTGAGTGTGTAATTCTCCATAGAGACATTTTTTATTTTTTTATATTATGGCAACAGGAACATTTTCTAAACAAAGCAGCATGAGGCTCTCCCTATATAAGAGTCAGGTTTGTGGAGATGCAAGCCCACTCATAGTAAGGACCCATGATTTTCTCAATTTTTTTAGTTTTTAATTTCATTTTGACCTCATGTGGGGCTTGATTTTTGTCCCCGTGGTGTGAGTGTGTATGCAGATGTAGTCCCCACAGTGCCGTAGATCCCCGCTCACACCCTCTTCCTCTCTTGGTGTCCGTGTGTGCTTATTCATAGAGAAATGGCCTTTTGTCTCTGCCTCTCCCCGTCACAGGAGGTCACGCAGGCTTACCCCCGCCGAATAAAGCTGCGTCCATTCTTATAATTTGCATTGATGCATAGAGAGGAGAGATAGGGCTGATATGTGCCCGTGTGTGTGTGTGTGTGTGTGTGTGCGCTTGCGTTGGGGGGGTCGTTCTAGCGTTGAGGTTATGCAGAACGAGGACTTCTTATTTTTCACCCCTCCTTCCTCTTCTTCGCCCTCTCTCCAACCGTACACATAACCATCTATCTCCGCAACCCTTCACCCAACCACCCCGCAATCCTTAGAGGGGGTGGAAGAGGGCGAGGGGGTGGGTGGGGCACGGGGAGGCCTCTTCCCCAACCACAAGGTCAGTGCCAAGGACGGACCCGGGGCCAATTAGTATGCAGATCAGGGGGCGCCGTGTCGTTTAAGGGTATTGGTCTGATGCAATCACATTAGTTAGGCCAGCGAAGAATTCCCCATCTGACCTCAATCATACGCCAGGGCTGAGGCACGGAGCAAATGGGAAGGAGAGGGGGGGGAGAGGACACGCGTCGAGAGAAAATAGACCCCAAGATGGCGAGACGAAGAGGGGGCGAATCACCTGCGAAACCCCTCCATCACAGGACGCCGTCACTCTCACCGCAGCCTCCATCTTCTCTTGTCCATTCCCCTCAGCAGTTATACAGGGGCCCGAGTGTCAGATATGGGGAAAAAAAGGTGATAGACAACAAGACGGGACTATAGGAACACGGAGTTATGGTGGTGGTCCAAGCAGAAGGTCTATTGAAGATGGGAAGTTTTCGCATACGATGGTTTTTACAGCAGCGGTAATGTGTGAAACTACCTTGTGAAAAGATCATGGTCACAATATACCTGAGAGGTGCAGTATGTGATAAGGCAGCAAGACGGTCGAATATGAAGCTTACATTGTGGTCTTGGCTGGTTATTTAAAACATCTGAAGGCCTGAAAAGGAATTTTTAATATTTTTGCAAATTATTATTTTATTATATTCATTTTTTTACTGTCTTAAAAATGTGAAAAAAACTGAATTTAAACAGTTAAAGTCATTCCTTACTTTATGATTTCAAAGCAACTTAATTATTCAGTGTCAGGAGTTTACACGCGTTTTTCGCAACTTAACTGTAACGCTAACAGTACTAGCAAGCTAACCAAGCACTTCCTGAATTTCAGACAATAAAACACTTGTAATTAGACACAGACAGTACACAGCGGGATTATTTTGAGCTCAAAAGCTGCTTAAATAATGAATCTGTGCAGACACATTCTGATCAAATACATGGAAAAATGGTACAAGGATTTTACGGTTTTGGTTTTATGAAGGTAAACCAGGCATAGTTAGTCACAAATGTATACTCCCGAAGTCTCCAAGTCCACAAGGGGAAGTGCATCTGGCTTAAAACATCTGCTGATTAGCCAATCATATCACTGGATGCTTTAGTATGGCCACTCATGAGAGAAAACCCAGAGTGAAATAAGTTTGGGTGAGGTAGACCTTGGTAACTTCACTGATTTGTTTATTTTACTTTATTTTTGGTCATTTAAAATTTCATTCACAACACAATGAATGTAAAACACCGGATTTGTTTTGGGGACTCGTGTGATCTCCATGTTGTTTGCTTCTTGTTTATCCAAATTTGAAAACCTGCCAATGGGACGGCCCTTTGGTCACAAGTCTTTCAGGCCTTACAGAAAGATTATAATTTGCCCCCCGCCAGCCACTCCTCCGCACTTATCCCTACTCCCTGTTTTACTCTCTTTGGCTTTTTTGAAGAAATCTACGTCTGGGTTGTAAATTTGGTCCAATTCTTCCTCTTTCACTCCCTCTATCTTTCTCCCCCTTGTCTGAATTAATGAGATGGGGTTTGATCAGGGCAGCCAAGTGTTCACTGGGAAATCTCACAGCCCGCCTTGTGTCCCGTAATAGAATTTGCATCTAATGCATACATAAATCAAACATCTTTCTGGACATTTTCATATGCATAATGTCATTTCATCCTGTTTCTTTCCAAGTGGGGAGCTGTGTCAGTCTGAGGGTGCGGAAAAGAGGAAGAAGAGGAGGAGGAGGGGGCGTCGATGTAGGTGGCAGTGGTGCGATTGTAGTTGAGGTTATTTTGTTTTATGTTTCTCTCTTTCTCACTTTTTTGAGTTTCTGTTAATACTTTCAATTTATTGTGCTGACTGTGTAGCCGTGTTGCGAGGCGTGCACTGGGGATCTTTGGGCTTTTGCTTGTCAGATAGTTATATTGAGAGATAAAAAAGCCGGGAGAGAATACACATGGGTAAGTGCGTGTACGCGCCATCCCGCCATGTTTGTGTGTGTCTGACGCGTGTTGACGGTGGCGCTTCAGAAGTACCGTTGCGAGCTTCATCACATCTCTACCTTATTCTTGGGGGCTTTGTTATGTAAATGTGGGAGGGAAAAGTAGCAGATTCAAAGTGCTTTTTCTTCACAAGGAGGAGGCAGATAAAAAAAGGCTAGTGACAAGGTGTCTTGATTGTCCTTAGTGCTTTGCTGCAGCCGCGCTAACAAGACTTGATATTGTAGAAATTCCATTTGCAACCGGCGTAATTTGCATCTTTTGGACAATACTTATGTGCATTATTAAGTCGATCTGCATCTGGAAAGTGGGACAGTTTTACAAAGAAGTGGACTCGAGGCTACGCTAATGTTCAGGGGAAAGTGAGAGTGGAGCTGCTTTTGATTCAAGCTTTAGCCAAAGAGCAGCCACTTTTTGCTTACACAGTTCATTATTGTAATAGAAGCAAAAACCAGAATTTTCACCTGAAACTCAAACATCGCACAAAAAACTTGTTTTGCGGTAGCCCCCATTACAGTAAGTTGATCTGGGTTAGAGGACTGATGCCTTAGAGACCAATGAAAATGTGTTTAAAAGGTACAATATTTCAAAGACCACTTAACTTCTCTGGATTTTCTTATGGAGATGTTATTGTTTTGCCTTGAATGTTCCATAGTATGACATTAAACATATCCAAATGGCATTTATTCATTAAGGATGTTTCTATTGTTCAAAACATTTGAGCATAGGGGCGACTCTCCACAGATCTGAACTGTAATGTTTAATGCTGTAACCTGCTTGTCTCCCTCGTCATAGATACCGAACTGAAGCAATCAAATGTTTTTCACTAGCAAGGACCACACCAACAACACGTGTGAAGCGAAAAGAGTTTATTATATGGACACGAGGCGGGTCGTCTGGGTTGAGACTCAGGGTGGGGGTTCAGTCTCAATCTTCACATGGCCCAGCAGGTCGGGACCCCCCTCATAGGCATCTTATGTCTGGAACAGATGGGTGTTGGAAGGGTGGGGTCGAGGTATTCGGGACAAATTGAGTCGCCAGGATAGGCTGCTACAAAATAGGCTTCCGGGAAATTGAGGTATGGTAGAAGTGAGCTGTGATTCGCTGGAGAGGAGGCGAGGGCGGGTGAGGCGTGGTCCTGCTCCTGAACCTAAGTTAATCATATTAACTACATTTCTTAATGGAATAGAACTTGATCTGGTCCCAGAATTTCAATACCTTGGAGTTATTCTAGATCCGGTATTGTCCTCCAAAAGTCATGTTAAAAAAGCGTCCCAATAATCCAATATAATAATCAGAATTTTCGTAATATCAGGAATAACTTAAACATGAACACTGCAAAAACTTATTTCTACTCCTGCTCTTTCCAGTGCACCTTTAAAGAACCCATATTTAACTATTTCCTGATCTACATTAGCCATTCTCTGCTGAACAAAAGGTAAAAGATTTGTGGAGTAAGATTGTGAAATAAGTTACATGTGGAGCTCAAGGAATGTCCAAATTTAAAACAGTTTAAAAAAAATCCATCCATCCATTTTCTCCCGCTTAATCCGGCTGGGTCGCGGGGGCAGCTTGCTGCCCAATCCTCATAGCACCTGACCCCCCCATGAACCCCTCTGCAGGTGGTGAGCCCACAGGAGGGTGGACATTATGGTCCTTGATGTTAGTTCATAGGGGTGCGGGCATGTTTTGGGTTAATGGGGGAAACCGGAGTACCCGGAGGAAACCCATCCAGACACGGGGAGAACATGCAAACTCCACACAGAAAGGCCCGGGTGGCCCAGTTTAAAGAAATTACTTTGTCACACGATACTACTGAAGAAGCTTCTTTGTGAGATACTTATTGTTATTGTGGTTTGAAAGGAGCTACCTAATGTTTGCAGTGGTTGATCAGTACAGTATAATTTAAAAGTGGACGATGACTTACTGTAGGTCTGTAAAGTTGCTTGGTTAAATCCTAATGAAAGTGAAAAAGGACTAACTTTCTAAATTTGGAGAATTCCTCCCACTCCTTTTCAGGCATGTGAACAAATTTGATCGTCCTTGTTTAAATTTTCTTTCCTTTTGTTTCATGTATTTGGAGTTTGCATGTCTGTACATATGATTTTGTGTGCTATGCTCGAAATAAACCAACCATAAAAGGTCGCCGTTCACTTGAAAGCTACCGCTTCTTGACATCACAAGGTGGAACGGAGCATTCTGAGCTTTGGAGATGCAGACAGACTAATAATAAAGGATTACTACATGTGTGAATTAAACAAAACCAAACTCTGGGTGTGTTTTTGATGAGGTAACATGATTATAACATGGCTAAAAGCTCACAAGAATCAATTCTGCGTCATATAGAACCTTTAATAAACCTCAATCACTGTATTTCTTAAGCCCAGATGCTTAAATGGTTGTAGTTAGGGATGCTACATGTGCTTTTTTAATCACTTCCTTCTGTATTTTCAATGGAGAAACTCGAGTAAAGACCAGACTGAAACAAAAACTCTAAAAGAAATTTGGCTCTTCTTTGGTTGTGACACTAATTCTAATATATGTACTTCTGTGATTTAAAGTGTCTCTCTTAAATCAGCCCGTGTTGTCATTTACGCTGTTTTGAGACTTCCATCTAAAAGTTTTTCAAGTGATCCGTTCAGTGCACATTTTGTTCAGAAGTGACAGAGAACAATGAAAGGTGTGCTCGCAGATGTAAAATTGTCTGCTTTGCATTCGAAACCGTAAACAATGGACTTGATAACATTCAGCTTGAATCATCACTCATATTCTCACCACTGCTTTGAGTGCACTTTCATAACGCTCTTTTTTTACGCCTTATGTCTTCACCGGGAGAGT
The DNA here is from genome assembly GCA_034769755.1 of Odontamblyopus lacepedii. Taxonomy (NCBI): domain Eukaryota; kingdom Metazoa; phylum Chordata; class Actinopteri; order Gobiiformes; family Gobiidae; genus Odontamblyopus; species Odontamblyopus lacepedii. The sequence continues at coordinate 11,107,491 of CM068364.1, read as the reverse complement.
TCTTAGCTCCACGGATTTTTTCCCTGTGGGGTTGTAGACACGGTGTTGTTAATATTCCCTGGAGGTGCGATGCTAGCTGTGGGCATGCTCTGTCTGACGCTTTGTTAGACTTTAATTTGAGCTTTAATTTAACACAATGTGACCAAAAAGAATCGATTTAGCTGCAACTACAAGTGAGATGATTTTGTACTGTTAAACAAATTCTCAAATAACATTACAGTAGTAGTAGTAATAGTAGTAGTAATAGTAGTAGTAGGTTATCCTGTCATTTTGCAGCACTACAAAACAAAGAAATAAAAATAAAACAAACTACAACCCCATAGATCATTAGCTAACAGGTTTTTTTTTTTTTTTTCAGTTTTTTATTTATATCAAACCTGAACATACAATTCACATAATAATGTAACAATACAGACGAGGATACAAATGAAAATGTGTTGTTTAAACCCATTAAACTCATCGATATCCATGCAAACAAGCCCACAATTCCTCCAGTCAAAGTTACAGGTCAGGTCAGACCAGGAAGAATGTGTTTTTCCTAGTATTTTGAGCACCAAAACACCAGTAATTGAATAAATGCAGCGTGGATTAGTTTTTTTTTTTCGGGACCTTCACTCTTAATTAGAGCTCATCGGGATCTAATTTTTGATTCTAGTCACTGGCATCTCCATTCTTGTTCACTGCTTTTGTGCCAAACTGTGAAACATTTCAGGTAAACCAATAATATCTCCCTGGAAGCAACTTTATGGTGGATCCCCTATCATAACCAGGACCAAAATAGTTTGCTTTTATGGTACAAGCATGAAACTTTGCCAGATTACTAACACACCCAAGACTAATATTTCTGGATATGGAACCAAGTTTAATTTAACACTAGAGCTGAGAACTGCGCATGTCACAAATGGACTACGTGAAAATGAGGCTGGCATAAAAAATACTGCATAATCCCTTTCTTATAGTTTAATTTCGATACCAGCCTCGTTTCCATGTTAGTCATTTGGTGACATGCGCAGAACTCGGCTCCAGGGTCGACTTAAGATTGGTTCCATATTCAGAAATGCTGGTCCTAGGGGTCTTTTAATCGGCAAACGTTGTAGAGAAGACCTACACTCTGAGGGCCAGAGTGTAGGGGGCCAGGTCCAATTTATCATCCCAAAAACGAGACTCGAAAGTCGGGGTGACTGGGCCTTTTCTGTGGTTGTCCAGAAACTTAGGAACGCTCTCCCCCTTCACATTAAGACCGTCACTTCAGTTGATTCTTTTAAATCTCTTTTAAAAACACTTTTACTCACCGGCTTTTAACATGGTGTGTGGTCCTCTGACTGTCTTTTATTGGTTTGATTTGCTATTTTTCCATTTACTAATTTAGTATTTTAGTTGTTTTTTTTTTCTTGTTTTTTTTTTTGCTTTTTATTGACTTATTTATTTTACACTTTTTACATTATTTTAATTAATGTGTCGACTTGGTAAAATGTGCTTCACAAATAAAGATGGATTGGATTGGATTAATAATCTGGAAAAGTTTCATGCTTGTACCATAGTAGTGAACAATTGGGCACTTTTTTGGTCCTTAACAGCTCCACCATCAGAAAGCTTACACCGTTTACACTTAAGCCTACACTTTAATTAGAATATATGGTATCTGTTGACGTTTTCGCCTCGGTTGGGACACTCCAGTTAAGAGCCTGTGCGATCTGACCTGTACACAGCCCCGCTCCCAGCCCGCTAATGCAATGTGACCAGGAAGTGTCCACTCCCATAAATAATACAGACGCTACAGCTCGCAGCGCCTCGGCTGTTTACATGGCAATTAGGTGTCACCTCTGCTCACTTTGATATTAATTAAAATGTAATGTGCTTCAGTTATTTTGCAGCTACACAAGTCATGAAGCTGTAAACACCGACTAATACGTACAGAACTACCTCTGCACACAAACAGGAATCGGAACTTATTTTAAGAAAGGAAAGTCAAAGTTAGAAGATATTTTTTGAAGATAACGTTCATTTGGTCTTTGGGATAAGTACATTTTTATTCTTGCTATATTCCCAATAGAAATAAGCATAACTGAAGTGAAGTTTGGACCCTCAACCTTCTGTCTTGAGTGCTTTCTGTCGTTTTGTCCTTGGGCAAGACACTCATTTGGGTGGTTATTATAACATATACCCTATAAAATGGTATACTTGACTTTCAAACTGTAGAAATATGAAGTAGGTATCTGGTATAGTATTTTCATAGCTCTTACAAACCCATTCGCGCATTATTCACATGGATTCATTTAAAAAAAAAACACAATGGCGCACTTCCTGTATTACCACGTGACATAAAGTGCATCTCTCTATCTTCATACATTTGAATTTACCCTCTACCATTTTTATTTATAGTTTTGTGAATAACATAAAAGCATTAGACACTTGACGAAACCCTTTTTGTAATATACAGACAGTGTGACAACTTAAAAGTGCACTCTGTAACTTTTCAGGTTGGGGGTCCGTCACCATGGAGATGCTATTGCTTTGCCTGTAATGTTCTACAATAGTTATTAATCTTACTGTATATAAGATGCATTTATTCAATTATCAGCCTTTTTATTGCTCAAAAATACTTTTAAAAACATGTATTTTTTCTGTGAATGGGGTCGCCTCTTCACAGATCTCACCTGTAAACTGGCCAACTGGCGGGCCCTCTACCAGAAAAGTTACATAGTGCACATTTAATGTCTTTAACATCACACCAGAGATGCACAAAAGCCTATAAAAACTGATTATTTAAGCTTGGTCAACTCTATCCGTCACTACCCATGCATCTGCACATTGCCTAAAGAGTTTGACAAAATCACCCCAAAAAACTGCCAAAATTCTACTGTTGCGTGCCTTGCTAATTGGCACAAGTGCACTGGTGTCTTCTCTTTTACATGGGGCGTTGGAGAACTGATCAAACCGAGCAGATAATAGTTCTTCACATCCTCCATTTAACAGAGAGGGCACTTTGATAAGAACTTCAACTTGTGACACGTGTAACTCAAAGACCATGAACGTGATCTTGTCTCTATAGAAATGAGTGCGAGGGAAATATCAGATTATAGCTGATAGAACAATTGCGATGCCAGACACAAAAGTGGCCAGTCCGTAAACGTGTGGGTAATCAAATATAAAAGATGATTTCTGAACCATAAAAAGTAAAGATGCAACGCAGTTTACAGCTATTTTCAAATCTCAAATACAGTTAATGTCTCAAGCAGAAGATACAAATATAAATCTGTCACTGAAGAAAGAAAAGGAATATGGTAGATCTACACAGAGAATAGAGAAGAGAATTAGAGAGAACTGATACTTGATACCAAAACTAAACCAGGATTGAACCAGAACTAAACCAGAACTGAAGCAGGACTGTGGGACTAGGAACTGTGGAGAACCAGGACGGAAGTAGGTCTTAATGAATCTAGAACTGGACTAAGTTTAAACAAGAATTTAACTAGGTTTAAAACAGAAAGCAGCCGATTTAATCACTTTTCCCTTGGCGTGTGATGCTAACTGTAGGCATGCTCTGTCTAAGGCTTTGTTAGACTCTAATCTGAGCTTTAGGTTAACTCAGTCTGACCAAAACAAACTGATTTAGCTGGAACTAAAACAGGTGAATAAACGTATTTTCCCTAGAAACTGGTGTTGGCGAGGATGAGGAGTTTGAGAGGGTGAGGAGGCTCATGTTTCTGCTGCTGACGTGGAAATGGCAGGGTTGAGATTCCTTGAGATGTGATTGGTTGAGAGGCAGAGTTTGCAGACTGTGGTTGACGACATGACTTGAGAGATGTAATTTGCCCTTGTATTTTTATAATAACAAACAAGTAGAAACCTAGTATGTGGTGCAAGTTCTAAATAATATATATCGGACTTGGGGATTGCATTGACCCCCCAAAAAACAAAGATGTCATTTTGAAATATATTCTGTCTAGGGAGTAATTTAACTGTGAAATAAAGTAAAAATGTTCTTTAACATTTACTCATTTACATAATGCATCCAGGTATGTTAATGAAACATGGGAGTAAGTTATTTGTGGTGGTTGGATGGAACAGAGGCAAAGATCGAAATAGCTACACAAATGCAAAATTGACACTTTGGATGTGAAAGTATAATACAACTTATTATTATTTTGTCATTATAAAAAGCCGTCTGTCACCCATAATCAGAATTTGCAAACCAAATTAAGTTAACATTCATTGAGAATTATTCTGACACTATACTGTAGATCGGTGAACGTATTTATCAGTAGTGATTTGGCTAATGCATCTCTATCGATGTTTCACACTACTGCCAGAAACATGCCTGATTTCCATGGTAACGGTTGTTTATTGATGTCTGATGATGCTGTTTAGCTGTATTTGTAATCCTTCTACATTTTATGCTCCTTATAGACTCGGACTTAGATACTATGGCTACGTTCAAACTGCAGGGCTTAATGCTCTTTTTTTTTGTGAAATCTGATTTTTTTTTATGAGGTCATTCACATGTCCAATTAAATGTGATTTGTGTGTGATCTCCAGTGTGAACTTTAAGCGCCCCAAAAGTGTCCCGCATGCTCATTGGAGGACACGACGACGTCACAGCGGCGAGCTCAGTGTTTACGGACGTCGCCTAAACATGGATGCGAGCATTGAGCACCTGGCAATTTTAAGGTTGCTGTCGTACCACTCTCATGGGAGGAAACAGGTCTTCAGTCTATTTCAGTAGCAAACACGTCGGCTGTTTTGCCTTGCAACAGGAGCTTGTTACAGCACAATAGCCAAACTCTCGCTTGTTGATGATGTGTGGGTCGGATGAATGCAACTCGGTCATTCAGACTGAAGTCGCATGTCAAAAGATCGGATATGTATCGGTTTTAGGAGCACATCTCCAAGTGGCCTGGGTCGCATTTGAAAAAATCTGTCGTTCAGACTGTCATTAAAAGCTCCAATACAGGGCGCATAGGGGCGAAAAAAAAAGATTGTCACTTCAGGCTGCAGTCTGAATGTAGCCCAAGTCTACCATAATGCCCAGCTTGTAATTCTTCCTCTAAAACTATCCAGACTTGTCAACCTTTTTCGTTTCCGCAGATTTCAGGACCATATTTCCAAAGTGTGAACATCTGGACCCATCGCAAAGTCCAGTCTAACCGCCACAACAGCTTCTGCACACCATCCGCCAATGCACGCTTTGAAAGTTTGCTTCTGTTTCTGGTTCATTAATCAGTAAACTCCAAATGGACATCCCACCAATGACAGGCAAAGTAAGTGAAGTGTTTTGCCTAAGGACACAACAACAGTTTCTACTACCGTGACACCTCGTATTCCCAAAGGTCTCCCATCCCAGTCCTAACCACCCCCGTCTTACTTCGTCTTACTTCGCTCCCATGTGACCAACGCCTGCCAGATAAGTTTAATGCCATACTGAGGAACATTTCAGACAAAGCTATAATATCTCCACTGAGAGAAGCAGATGGCGAACCCTTCCTTGAAAGTTGCACTGTGTAACTTTTCTGGCAGCGTGTCTACCATCTGCTTGTCTCCATGGTGATATTATTATTTTGTCTTGTTTAAACAAATTCAAGGAGTTTTTGTTTCTTAAAACTACCACAAAAAAACATGCATTCTTACTGTGAACGGGCCCATTTCTCCATAGATCTGACCTGTAACTTGGCCTGGCTGCTTGTCTCTTGTGGAGATAGTTGAATTAAATGCCATATTGTGAAGCATTCCAGGACAAAACAATAATATCTATATGGTGTCAAGCAGGTGGCAGACCCTCTATACCAGAAAGGTTACGCAATTTGCTTTTTTTTTTTTAATTAAGTGCTTTATCTTTTGTTGTAAATCTTTCTTCATGTTTTCCCAACACATTATCCTCTACATTACATCTTCCACAATTCCCATTTTGTAATTCCTCCTCTAAGACCATGCCGACTTGTCAAACCTTTTCCGTTCTCCAGATTTCAGTACCATATTTCCAAAGTGTGAACATTTGGACCCATCCCAAATAACTAAGTCTTGTCTCAGCACCGCACCTCCACAGCAGCTTCTCCACACCATCCACCATCTCCCCTCATCTGCTGCCAGAGCCATATGTGTACATGACAACTTCAGCGGTGAAAGCGAAGGTGCATCCCAGACAACTTCCTCTCAAGATGGCCGCCGTTTGTGTACTTTTCGTGCGCCGGGGTGGAAGCAGTGAGTTGGAACCCCAGGCGGAGCAGCTGTCCAGGCAGGTGGTGGCCAACATGGAGGAAGGAGGGATCTTTGACTGTCCTCTCCTCCGTCAGATGCTGGGAAACATCTGGGAGAGGACGAGGATGGAGCTGGGAGATGAGAGGAAGTGAAGGAGTGAGCGGGAGCGTCGGACATGTTGGATGGGAGGATGAGACAGATGACGAAGAGGCAGATGTGAGGACAAGTGGAGGTGCATAGAGTCTGTTATGAGAGGGAGTTTTATATACATTAGGGCATTAATTAAGGAGAATTTAGTCTTTGTTCATGCTTTAATTAAAGATTTGTTATTATAAAGTGTTGGGGATTTTAATTCTATTTTACTATTAGGGGCTTAGTTAGGGATGATCATATTGAAATCATCTTCATTATAATTAATAATGCATCTGTAGCAAGCCTAAAGGTGCATTGTGTAACTTTTCTGGTGGAAGGTCCTTCAAATGTTTTTCTGCATGGAGATGTTATTGCTTTGTCTGGAATATGTTACAGTATTGAAACATTATGGTCAAAAACACAATATTTTTTAGCTATAAAACCACTTGTAATATGTTAAATTTAAGATAGACCTGTTTAATGTCTTACTGTAGACCTGGGGGTCCAAACTTTTTTCGAGGGCCACATATTAAAACACAGACCGGCGTGAGGGCCGATCGAGGGTCATAGACTGGTGGTAAAAACAGTGAGTAATTCAAATCTGTGCATTTATATCAGGTTTAAATGTCCAACCAGACCTTTGTTCATGCTTAGACTCTCAAAAGGACACACTAAATTTGCTTGATCAAGGTAGATTTCAAAAACAGGCAGTAAAAAGTACTACTTGCAGTAGTTTCGGCCAATTCGTCTGGAAGCCTGAAGGCCAAAACACTCTTGTTTGGACATGCCTGTTCTCGACAGAGCAATGCCCAAGGAAACAAGAAGGTGACAGACCCCCTACCAAAATGTTATATAGTGCACCTTTCAATTCTAAAGTAATCATTTTATAAATTTAAGGTCAGTCATTCCCAATCTGGAGGCCCCACATATTCTCAGGGGTCTTTAAGGGTTCTACGAAAAGAGGTCTGAACTAGACTGTGTGGATTTTAGTGATTTGTTATGTATTTTATCATCTAGCCTGTTCTATCACTTCTTTATTAACCAGAAGACAAATATATTTTCCTCTTAAGACAGCAAATTCTCAGGTAGGAGAATGATGTTAGGGCCACCAACATTTCTGCAGATAAAACTCTGGGATCACTGGGAGGAAGATATTAGAAATCACTGCTTTAGAAGATAGACTGACATCATGCAAATATCATTATGAGTTAATTATCTTTACGCATGTTAAAGTGTATTTAAAGTGTTTTGAAGACAACCATATATAGATATAAGCTGAGACAGTGGCTGCATTTTCCCTGTGCCGGTCAGTGCATATGCAGCACCTTCCTAGAAACCTCTGGCAAGCTCTTGTTTGTAGTTGTCGCAAATTTGCAACATACCTACATTTCTATATATATATATATATATATATATATATATATATATATATATATATATTTTTTTTTTTTTTTTTTTTTTTTTTGCTATAGTCAAATGAATAATCTCAACTCAATTTACCATCTACTTAAAGGCAAAAACACACACAAAACCTTAAAAAAAATATACACCTGTATAAATTCAGGTGTTAAGGAGCTATAATACCAAAAAGTCTATTTAAATTGGATTTTGTATTGTAATTTTGTAGTGTCAGATGCCATATACTGATTCAGAATCCTATTTTTTAGTTTTGCATTGTGCATATTAGACAACTGAAGCTCTGACACTAAAGCACCGAAACTACACACTCAGCCCACTTCAATCTAGCGTAATGTGAAATTAGTTGCAAAAACACTATTACAACCTGTTGAGGTGACTATATCCTGAATGCTAACAGCACATCCTGCAATTCTGTACCAATTTATTTATTTATAATCAGCAAACACAAGCTGTCCATTTCCCCGCAAACCTCCCAATGAGAAACACCCCTTTGTTTTGCTTTAGACAATTTACTTAAGCAATGAGATAAACCTTTTTGTTTCCCATGACGACGGCGCCAGCATCAGAATGTATAGGTAGATTTATCAGGCCCTCCATATGCATAGGCATCCCCCTAGCCTTGTAATAAAGCCAATTTAGAATACAATAAGGCAACTGGTCAGAGAGGCCTGGGTTAGCTAATGACAAGCGATATCTCCGATGCAATGAAGAAGCAGACGGAGCCTTGAAATATTTGCTCAGGAGACACGCCGCGGGTTTCAATCTCTCCACAAATCCATTTATACGTTTGCAGGCTGATTTATAGTCTTATTTTAACTGTCTTCTACATGCAAATGCACTGAGACCGCTAAGAGAAATATGCATAATGCGATTCTCAGGGTCATCCCTCCAGCCTGTCAAGTCGAGGGGAGGCAGGTAGGTGGGACAGAGGGGGGTAGAAGGAGGGGACGGGGGGGATTTGGGGAATTAGACTTTCCATAAGAGGTACGGGGGGGTGGGTGTAAGGGGGGGGCGAGGTGGCTGTCCAGACGCCTCACCCTCATTTGAATAAAGCCCGCATTATAAGACTATAGGCCACGGAGAGGTATTCATCATTCACAGTCCTGCTATCATTATTCGCACATAGATTTCCACGAGCCATGAGGAGGCATCAGCACTGGGACCATAATTTAATTACATCTATATTACCCATAATTCCACCATCGGAGGATTTTTCTGCCATTGTGCTTTATAGGTGTAAAGTAGCAGCTGTTGGAAAAGAAGCTAAAATAATGTTTCTTAAAGGGCTTCTTATGATCTGCGTTTTAATGTTGTTTCCTCATCGAAAAAAGATGTGATGTCGTGTGAAGGAAGTGCTCCACTGTGTTTTTAAACTCCATACATCTTTAAAAGAATCATTTGGATAATTTCAGCCCTCGAATTTCCAATTTCTACTGGACAAAAGGAGGTATAGATGGTCTTATAATAGAGGATTACTCAAACATGTAGTGTGTACCCTGACCTCGTCCACCTGCGGTTTTAATATTATTAACTTTTAATGTAATTCACTTCATATAACATAGTAGTACATACGTGAACTCTTTTAAAATATTGTTTATATGAAAAAAAAAAGAATCTTAATCCCATATGAAATAGAAATGCCTGAAAGTTCTGTTTTCTGCTGATTTGAGGTACAGTGAAGATATTTGGTCATAGCAGCTGTTCTCTAGACAGAAAGGTCTTCTTGGAATTAAATTGAATCTTATACATTTGGGAAGTTTTTTTATGTACGTTTGAGGCACGGATACATGTAATAAAATGCTTGAAAATGATCAGTTTTTATGACAATTTGACAAGCGGACAGACATTTTTTTTGTCTTTTGGGGCATGTTGAGGGTGATATTTGACAGTAGAAAGGCAACAAGCCCCATTTTTCTGCTAGTTTCCCTGAAGTGTCAAGATACACCAGGCAACATTTTTATTATTATTATTATTTGACCATTTATACAGCCGCAGCACCTTAATATTTAAAATTACATAATTTCGCCAATAGTTTTTCCTAAATAGGGTGTTTTTTGGCCCCTGAGACCAAACGGGGCCGAGTTCGGGATAGTACCTTTCAACATGTGATGGGCCAAGATATAAGATAACAGGAAATAATAGTGAAAAAAGGTAGCAAAGACCTGGCTCCCGGCCTAATGCGTTAATGAAACAAAACACAACTCCAGGTATGTTTTCCAATCAATCATCTTTATTTATAGAGCGCTTTTCATACAAAAAAAAAAAAAAAACATAACACAAAGCACTTACGCAACACAAAGCAGTTTTTTGATCAGGTAGCAGGTTACAAAAGAACTTAAAGCTCACAAGAGTCAGTTTTGCATGATATAGGACCTTTAATGAAATCAAATTAGTCAAAGAAACCCTGTATTGGAAGTGCACACATTTTTATAACAGTTTGGGGAATTCTTGAAGGGTCAGTCCACAAACGAATATACTGTATCTTAGTAGAGATTTGACATTTCAAGACTGAAATCTTTCATCCATGATTCTCGTGAAGGTGCATCAAGTTTAGAAGAGTGTTAGAAATGTTTTCCTTTGTGTGAAAAAGGGACAGATATTGCAAGTCTATATTTTTTCTGCTCTTTTTCCTTCACATTGATGTACAGTATGAACATAGTTATTTTGTATTCACCTTTCATGAATGAAACGCATAAAAACCGCATGACATCGCAAGGTCACCACATTTACCATTTATTTATTTACTTTTTTTTTTTATATTACTGCACCACCAGACTCACTAGCAGCTTAATCCACCAGGCTGTTAGGATGCTGAACTCTCCCCTCTCTAACCACAAGGCTGCCAGGAAGAACACGTGGGCTTTTCCTTTTATTTTTATTATTATTTATTTAGAAGATTGGGAGTGAGGAACGTAATTTCAGTTGTTCATATGGAAATTGATGATACACTTTTTGAATTTGAAGGTGGAACAGTGTTTTTTTTCTGTTTGAGAGAAGAACAAAACACAACTCCAGGTATGTTTGTGATGAGGAAAAACATTATAACATAGATCAGAAAATATAATGTAATATGGGCCCTTTAAACCATCCAGTTCCAATTCCCATTAGCTCTATAAACCCCACGCTGCTCTTTTACCTATAGCCCCACACCACTAAGTAACTATTTGATTATCACTTTGTATAATTAAGGTCTCTTTGTGCATTAAGTGGATTACCGCTCAAACACAGGTGCCCCACACGGCTCCACCTCCTCCGGTCTCACAGCCAATGCCCTGGTTTCAAAACGATTCTCCGACAGACAATTACGAGCATACATCTGGACACGTGACGCCTTCAACTTTATTAAAGAGATCTGTCACGGCGCGTCTCCTGCCTGGACACGACAAAGCAGATTCATCAATTACAGGACCACCAATGGCATTAGCGCTGGTATTAGACCTGCCTTTTCTGTCTTTTCCTTCGCATTATTTCACACGTTTTTCACTCTGAGGTGGAGGAGAGGTGGAGGGGGCAGATAAGGGTGGAGAAAAGAGGGAGAGGGGGTGAAGGGTTGTCCGCGAAATTGGACAGATGTTAATATAAAACAAAATACAAGCTAAACTACTGCAATTATTACATTTATTTTCTTAAAAGTGCACTATGTAACATTTCTGGTGGGGGATAACACCACCTTTGTTTCAGTGGAGGTTATTACTTTGCCTATAACACAGTACGGCAATGACAAGCAGGTGACTTCAGGTACAGGTCAGATCTGTGGAGAGGTGAGACCACAAAATGGTCCATGTCCCATTCGTTCTTTTGAATTTCAGTTAAGAACAAAAAACAATAAAATGAGAAGACAGTTTGTTATTTCATTATTCCGTTTTAGCGTCAAACAAAGAACAGATTTCAATTTCCGATATTTATCTAAAAGTTTATTTCACCAATCAAAAAACGGTCATCGTGCCTATTTTAATTTTGATATTTTATTCTCTCTGGTTTATTTGCCCCAGAATTCAGTGTCAACCATGGATCTATAACAAAAACATATTTTTATTTCTAGTTTATTTTATTTTTAGTTCTATGGTGTCAACAAGTTATTGCTTCGCTGCTTCCTGTTTTTTTTTCGCCATGGAGTTCAACAGTTACTTTCTAAGATACGAAAGTAAATGCGTCTCTATTGTCCACAAAATTGCGACGATTTTTCAGATACATCCTTCTAACAGCAAATAAACCAGAGAGAATAAAATATGAAAATTGAGATAGGTACAATGACTGTTTTTTTTTTTTTTTTTTAAACAGAATAACATTTTATTGTTTTTGTTCTTAATTGAAATTCAAAGGAACAAATGGTACACAGACCTTAAATGTTTAATGTTTCTCCATCAGTAGTTTAGTTATTATTTTACGTTGTGCCCCTTGTATTATAGGCATAAGATCCTTCAAATCCTGTACAGTGTGCGGCCGTTCAGTGTTGAGTTTGCAGACAAATCCAGACTAATGTCCCTCTGTATTTTGTACACACAGTGATATCAGTCTGGTCTCAGTTGCGTCTCATCCCAGAACCTGATCTTCCAGTCAGATTTAAACAAAGGAGCTCATTGGTTACCGATTAGTCCGAATGAAGTCACATTTCTTTCACTTCAGATTGACGAAGTTTCGTGCTTCTTTCACTGATCCTGCAGAAATTCACAATGTTTTTCAGTTCAGTCCCCCCCCTCATAAACAGTGATACAGTGATGGACCATGCTTTTCTCTGATTGGCTAATCCACCTGCCAATCACACCCATGAACTCACCAGAGTGACCAGACTCATATCTTCATAAAACATTGAAGAACTGTGTATTCTGGATCCACAACAATCACACTTTTGAACCTGACTTGTTTCTTCTTTCTTTTATTTTAGATCCATATTGATATTTAAAATGTCCAGTGTAGTTTATGCACAATAACTACGCTGTATAGCTAAAGCAAGCCTAAAATGTCTTCTGTAAGTTTTCACATGTTTGAGTTATCTCAGAACCAGACTGTACGAATCAAAAAGAGCATAAAACACAAATGAAATGACAAGGATTAAGCAGCTTGGCCTATAATAAAAACATATGTAAAACGTTGCTTCCGGTGAGTTGCGAAAATAACATCACATATCCTGAATAAATTTGATGGTGTTAACGGGTGTTTATTACTGTTTTCTTATGTGAATCTCTAAATACAAATAATACCATCGCCTATGCGTTTGCCTTAAGACAGCCGAGGCAAATCTGCGTACAGTTCATTCTAATGCAGCTTTTCTGAGCCCACATCAGTTTGAGCCGGTCCCTTTTTCCCTCTGAGAAATTAAGCACTCTATTCGCTGCATACATTTTCAGGTTTTGCTCCGCGCCACACTCGGGGGTGTTGAATTTTTTATAGCAAAAAAAAGCGCCCTAATAATTGTTGAACAGATGTAAGTGTTGGCGAGTGGGTTCCGTCAGAGCTCATAAAGTGGAATTAGCATGTTAACCCTGCCTATGCCCGTGAATGGAGAGGGGAGGGGCCACCGCCGAGTCCCTGTTTGGGGTTATTAAGGCGGACTGGTGAGTTGGGGAGCTCGGGGGGGCCTAACGCAGTCACAGGAGCCAAGGAAATGAGCAGGGATATGTTCTGGATCTCCCTTAAGCACAGAACACACTGCACAGGGCTATATATGTATAATGGTATTCATCCGTTCTCCATGCATGTAATGTAATGATCCATGTTTTATAACCAAAGTTTGGGGAGCTTAAGGCGGTGTGGAGCCAGGTCTGTGGAGTATAATGGAAGACGGTCAGTAATTAAACATGGGAGATTAATAAAGGAAATAAAAGAAAATATATAAAACTAATTACGTAATCCAGATCAAAAAGCCACAGGATAGTGTAAAATATGCCAGTGCAAAACACCTGAAGGTCAAATGAAACAATAAATAAAAACTAAACTAAAGAATACTAGAAAAAGAGATTATGTTTTCATTATTATTATTACTATTTTGCTGACATAATTTCATACATTGCAGTTGTGTCATGAAACCAAAATCTCCAAGACCTTTTAATGAGACTTTTCTGAGTGGAAACAGGTCCAAGACATCTATTCTGCCCTACAAAGGCAAAAAACCTTAACTCGCCAGTGTGTGAAACTGAGAAAAATTGTTCTGCTGGTTTCTCGTATGGTTTCGGATCTCACGCTTGTCATAAACCTTTATTTTCTCCTTAAAACAATCAAACTGGCTCACGATGTTTATTCACGTGATAATGGAGGTCTCAATTACCGCCAAAATGACATCAACTCATTTTCGACCAAATATATTATGGCATTAGTATAGAATATTTGTGGCAGAGTGGTTAGTATTCCTCAAAGTGACCAGTGACATTTGCTAATCCAACCACTTCTGCTGCTAATTGGGTTTATATGGTAAATACGCCATTGCACTTTGGATATTAAACAATGTAATGCTTTAAAGATGCACTATGTACCTTCTGTGGGTGCTCTGCCCATCTGGAATGTTCCACAGTAAAGCATTAAACTTATCAATAAACAATACAGTATTTTATTGTTAAATATCTTTAGAAACATCACAGTTTTTGCTGTGGGAACGGTCGTCTCTCCACCGATTCAACTTGGCCAGACTGTGTTACCTGCTTGTCTCCATAGAGTTTGACCAGTGTAATGCCATACTGTGGGACATTCCAAGCACACAGTAACGTCTCCTGAAAGACAAGTGGGTAGCAGACTCCACCAGATAAGTTACACAGAGTATCTTTACCTGTGAAAGTGAATTACATTTCCTTTATTTTAAATTGACTCACATTTGCCTTCATGTGGACAAGTAGGACAAGCAGACCCTCCACCCGAAAAGTTACACAGTGCACCTTTAACTGTGGAAGTGAATGACATTTAAACTATTCATACTTCCCTTATTTTAAAGCACCATTGGCCATAGACTCTGACTGGCTTTCATGTTTATACTGTATATGTGTGAAAAGCCTTTTATTTTTCCCAACACGCTGTTTGCTTCTATTTAAATAAACATATCCGGGCGCCTGGTAAGTGGATGTTGTTTACCATATTTGGGCGAGGATACCGCTGGGCCTGGGCATGTAAACTGGCATCAGTCGGCTGGCTTTGAGTTGGCGCTCTCTTTGAGTCTGGCTCCTGCTGAATTATTGAAGAGTGACCGAAGAGGGATTGGACGGGCCTGAAGTTTGACCTCCAGTTTTGTTTTAACTGCTCCAGCTCAAAGTGAACGCCGCTCTGCTCCCGGCACGCCACGCCAACTTCATGTTTATGTAATGTCCGACAAGTCCTTCCCCCCTCCCTCCACTCTCTTCTGCTCTCGCAACCCACAGATACTGAAGATACTGGAGAGATGCTACAGGCTTTTCGCTTGTGGATTTGATGTTTTTATTGCTAATAACTTTGCAGTTTATGCTTTTATAGTGGTCAGGCTTCGAGGTAAATAGAAGAAGACAAAACCAGCTTAACCCAATCACATATAAATTGGTCGCACACTAACTGGTGGTGAGACTGCATGCTTTTGTGTCCTTTGGCAATGCACTTCACGCTCTATCTCCAATCTAGTGGTATTGAGTTCCACTTTATGACGTCAGGAAGCAGTAGTTTTCAAGTTAACAGCCGCTTTTTACCTTTAGTTGAGTAGAGATTGGCAATTCCAGGGCTGAAATGACCGAAATGATTCTAGTGAAGGTGAATCGAGTTTACAAACACAGTGGAGCACTTCCTGTATCACCACATGACGTGTCCATGCAGGGTTTGTGTGTTAAACATGTGCGAATAAAGCAAAACTCCAGGTACGTTTATGATGAGGAAACATGATAATAGATCAGAAAATAGCGTAGAAAATAGCCCAATAACAGCTACTAATTTATGCGTGGATAATTTCCAGTGGTAAAACCCACAGTACAACCAAACAAACATCACAAACAAACACAAAGCTACATCTCTGTTATGTTTACCCCTCCGTCAGACCCTCCATCCCCTCTGTAGGCCCGATCCTCCCTGTGTATCGCTGCTTTAGACCAGCGACATTGGGAGTGGAGTCCTCCTCTGTACTCCTCTATGCAGCAGTGCCGTGACATCACATCAATATTTAAAATCTTTCTTATGCATATATTCCAGCTTGTCCGACTTCATTAGAGGCCCTGCTCATCCCTCAGGCTAGGACACGCTCGCTCCGGATCACTGGGACGAGGGAGGATCCAAACGCCGCTCGTAATGGCGCTCTGATAGTGTAATATGTGTGTACGATTAGAGAGGGGGGCGAAAGGGGGGCGGAGGAGGGGGAGGAGGGGGCTACAAGATGCAAAAGAGGGCAGAGGAAGAAAGCTACACGGAGTCGTTTCTGTGTGATGCTTAATAGAAACCTGCTGTTCGGCGGGGTAGTGCTGTGAGGCGTTGTTTCCACCTTACATCGTGGGTTCATCTAGTGACTTTTACAGTTTGCCGAATGTCTCTCACCGTGTCAGACTAAACTGTCCTGTACAATGAAGGAAATAGTGATAATGTGAGAGTTGCTGTTTAGCTCTTTGTCTTTCTGAGGATTATACTGTATGGTCAATATGCACGGGGACTAATGAGAACCAAATCTTTTGGCTACTGGTCACGTCTACATCACCTTTGATGACACTAAAAAAGAAGAACCATTTTTATATACTAGTAAACCATTTGTCTAATACACTTCTTTACTTGATATGTTTAAGGTTAATGTTACACTTTATTGTAGCCATAGGAAAATCTGTCCTCTGCATTTCACCTATTTGGGTAACCTGTCAGGACCTATCTCCAAATCTTTAGCAAGGATTGGTCTCAACTACTGGAGGATGGAAATTTGGACATAGGGCCTCATTTCCTTGTGAGTGTTGTCCATCCATTCCTTGTATTTGGAGAGGTTGCTGGTGCTAGGCTAGTGCATGTCATTGGGCATAGTTGTCCTGACACTAAAAACAGTCTTACCAACCAATAACGTTTGAAATAAAACTAACCTTGCATCACATGAATCGTCGCATGTTGAGGGACTATTTTCTCATATATCAGTCCGCCTCTGCCGAGCTTTATATCAGGAAGTACAACTCGCTGCTGCTGCTCAGACATAAATCCTTCAAATGCAAGGTTGGTTTTACTTCTAAAATGATTCTGTGGACACAGACATTCACATCAACAGTCTGATGTTATAACTGTTTTCCCTCGGGTGCACTGTGGAGTGGGTAAGACTGTTTTTAGTGGCAGGACAACTATGGCCATTGACCTGCGCTAGCCTAGCACCAGCAAACCTCTGCAAATACAAGGATTGGATGGAATTTAAAATAAAGTCTCCAACACTCTGGCTCATGAGGAAATGAAGCTCTATGTCCAAAATTCCAAACTGTCCCTTTAAGAATCTGTCTTGTTCAACTCAGACTGAGTCGTTTATGTGTGACAGGTTCCACAACACTGGTGGTGCAGAAAATGTCCAATCACAGAGCAGCACTGTGGTTTGGGCAGAAGCCAGCGGCAAATGAACCAAAACAAACATCGCAACGCTGACAAACGTATATATATTTTAGCGATAATACAGTTTTGTTTGTGATAAATGCAAATATACTTTGTGGACTTGTGTTTCTCAACTGGATCCTCAACTTGTTCCCACTTTGACCAATCAATGTGACGTAAAAGCTTAAATCACTGGCTCTAAAAGTTTCAGCGAGAGCCCTCCTAGATTTATATGCAGAAACCATGCAATCTCCACACAGAAAAGCCTGGGAGTCTAACCCACAACCTTCTTGCAGTGAGGTGAGAGTGCTATCCACCCAAACACTGCACCACCACCGTTCTCTCTAGCCCTTATTCAATAACCAGCCTCCATTTGCTGTGTCCACTTGACTGTACACTCTATCCCTTTAACACTTACAAATGAGTGTAATTATCTTATGATTTCATTGCCCTGCTCAGTTCTGTGGCTCTTGATAGCTCATGCCGGGCTGTACGACCAGATCCATTAACTTTAAGTAGCAGACGCCAAACGAAACAAAGCCCCCGTCTCCCGCGCTCCGTCCACGCTCTCTGGAACCTTTATTCATCGCTTACCATCCATAACAACGTCCATTAAATGTGCCCGGAGTAGACTCAAACAGCCGCTAATTGATACCAAGGCCCGAGTTTGTCAAGCAATTATTAGCACGCACTTAAAATGGTTAGCTATGGCCTTTCAGGGAGACTGGAGACAGCGGGGGGGGGAATTCACTTTTAAAAGGAGCTGCGCTGTTAGTTAATAATAGGTCTGGAAAAAAATATCGCGAAAGATGACATCAATATGGGATTTTTTTTTCACTTTGACAGTCCGTTTGGAAGGAGGAGATATCCAGCAGTTAATTTGTGAGACATTAGAGTCCGTGGAAGTGCCAGTAATTAACACTATAGCAATACAAATGAGTTGATAATAAGACTTGTGAATCCATGACACTTTAACTGGCTATTCCTTAAGTACACGCCATTAGAAATCTCCAAATGGCCTCTTAACTACAGTTCACAGTTTGGCAGAATAATCGCATTAACCTGAAAGGAAAAGGGCGTTAATAACTTTGGCTGTCACGTTAATGGTCAATTTTATATTTGTTTTATATACATATTATATCTTAAAGGTGCACTGCACAACTTTTCTGGTGGAGGGTCTGCTAATATTGCTTTTGCTGGAATGTTCCATGGTTGGTATAACATTAGACACATTATATATCTTTCATTTATTCATTACGAGTGTTTCTATTGATCGAAAATATGCAATAATTCCTTTGGTGAATAAGGGCGCCTCTCCACAGATCTGAATTGTAATGAAGCGTAGTGCTGTAACCTGCTTGTCTCCCTCATAATAGACAGGTTTAACTGATATTGTGGAACATTCTAGACAAAGCAATAACATCGCCATGGAAATAAGCAGGTATAGAAGACCCTCTACCAGAAAAATCGCCCAATGTATCTTTAAGATTAAACAATCAAAATCAAAACAATAAGAAAATGTTTGTTTATTTATTTATTTATTATTTATTTATTTAATTGATTTATTTATTTATTTAGACTCCTTTGAATTCATCATCTGCTTGTTTTTGCTGTGCCTGAAATGTTCCACACTATGGCATTTCTGTTTAGAGGTAGGCCCACTCACTCACAGTAAGAATGTATGTTTTCAAGGTATTTTGTTGAGAAATAAAAGCACCTGTAATTCAGTAAATGCTAGTCAGACACTTTTAATTTCCTACTGTGGAATATTACAGGCAAAGCAATTTACATCTCCATGGTGACAAGTCGCCGGTGGACCTCCCAACAGAAAAGTTGCTCAGTGCAGCTTTAAATGCATGGAAAGACTTTTGAGCTCTGTCCATGGTGCTGAACTCAGCAGCACTTATTTAATTCTTTGTGAATTCTAATACAGGCTGTAACAAATATTTGGTTTTCATCTTTTTGAAAATACAATATTTGCCTGAACGCTATATTCAATTTTAAATAAATTTCAGTTTTGTGGCAAAATGAGAAATTCAATTTGTTAACTAGACAAAAGTTTACACTTTGGCTTACAATTGGCATATATTTCTCTAATGAAACTACTGCAGATTGTGTCAGGTTTGTGAAGTTGCTTTGGTATATTTTTGGGGAATTGCTGTGTTTGAGCATGGGTGACAGAGGCTTGTGGGTTGAGTCTTGGGAAATAATTGTACTGCTAACCTTAAGAAAGGTTTGAACAGAGTCCAGGAGAGATCACTAGATTACCCAAACATGCATGGGCAACATCTAAAACCTCTTCAAGAATGTTTTTTTTTTTTTTTTTTTAACGAGGAAACAAATAATGAATAAGTTTCCATAATAACAAATAAGTTTCCATAATACCCCCTCTTTAATATAGCTATGGTTGATCTCTACTACTGTTGTGCCCTTGAGCAATACACTTCAACCCGTAATATCTATGTTATCTAAGAATGAATGACATCTGATTCACATGCCGCATGAGACTCAGGAAGATGCGATGGAGAGTGGAATTCTAGGATCTGGACCAATCGGATAAAGCTCCAAAGCGCTCCACAAAGCACCGCGAGGCAAGTCAGCATCATTTTGTTTACAATTTTATTTTTATTTATTTATTTTTTCCATTTTTTTCCCTTTTCTGTGACTGATACACACAGAACCTGACTCCCACCTGGATTGCATTCGAGCTCCAGCGTTTATCTCCACGTCTCCACATTGAATTTGCATCAGAATTGCCTTCGGAGGAACTAATGTTAAACTCCCCGACCAATGATTCTGCAGATCACTTAAGCCCCTGAGCTTATCTGGGTTATTCTAATTTTTGGGGAGGATTTATAACAGAATATTTCATGAGGGAACACTGAACCGAACCCTTCCTGAGGTGTGGATTTCAGCGCAGACACTCACATGCACCTGTTTACCTCTTTAGTCACTTGGCATCGGAGAACGGAGATCATATCTTTAGGCAGATCCGCTCTGGTTGTGCGAATAGTGACGTAAATGCCCTGGTACGTAGCAGAAGTTGGAAATGTTGATCAGAAAGTTTAATTTAGTGGGATTAAAACATAAAAAAGGTGATTTGGGGTTAAAATTTGGGCGAGCAAGGTGGGATTTGCGTGTCCAGTGCGTGTTGCAGTGGCTCTCCGCTTCCTTTGACGATACTTAATGACAGATTGGGTGATTTTATTTGTTCTTGGATTTATGTAAACGTTTAAAAGGTACTGCGTAACTTTTCAAGGTAGGGAGTACATCACCTGTTTGTCTCCATGGGGATGTTATTGCTGCACTCTGAATATCCCAGTGCAGGGGTCTACCTTTAGAAACAAAAATACCAGAGCTACTCATTTCAGCAGTCACAAGAAATTTAGTATATATAAGAGCTGCAGGCATTTAAAATAATCTTCACTTTAGAGCGTATCGATAAAACTTTATTTTAAAAATGGGTAGATGTGGACAGAAGGCCCAATCGCAGGAATATACTGGATATGCATTTATGAAAATATCTGGGTACGTGTTTCCAAAGCCTTAGATTGGTCATACCGGCTTCTCAAAGCCTGATCCCGTTAGATCTCAGAAGCTCAGCAGGGCCGGGCCTGGTTAGTACTTGGATGGGAGACCACTGGGAATTCCAGGTGCCACAGGGGGGCGCTAGTCACAAAAAAAACTGGTGTTGTGTCCTGAGGCAAGACACTTCACCCACATTGCCTCGTATGAAAGTGATGTGTGCATGGCAGGACTCCCTTGAAAAAGAGATTAGTGATCTCAATGGGACTTTCCTGGGTAAATAAAGGGTTAAAAAAAAAAAAAAAGATTGAGTTTGATGCCACTAAAACAACCATTATGCATTTATTGGTGCATAAAGTTAGACATCAAAATTCTACATTTACAATAATAATTAATCAACTTTTACCTCTTCAGAACAATACATATCGTTCAGAAATCCCTTGGTGAGTTACTTGGAAAAGGATGGAGAGTTACAGTATTTAGAACCATGTCCCAGAGTATGACATTCCCATTGACTGTGCGTATAAATGGACACAGTTAAACCACCAGCCGCCACATCCTCAAGAGGAAGTGAGCATGGGTGCGCTTACGGTTCCACCAACACCAGCTCTAAGTCATATTGTACTGAAAAACATCACCTCTCTCTCTGTAACTGCTACTGTCAGGCTCCTCATTTTTGGTCTTAAAACGTTCGTGTTAACCCTAGTCCTGGTGTTTTTTGTTTTTTTTTCGTTGTTTTGCAAGTTGCAAGCAAGTCTCAAGTCCTAGTCAAGTCCCAAGTCTTTGATAGGCAAGTCCAAGTCGAGTCTTGAGTCACTGACCCATAAGTCCAAGTAAAGTCCAAGTCATCTGTCAAGTCATTTCAAGTCTTTAAACCAATTTGTACTTAAAACGTCATAGTATTTTTATGTATGAGTATTTATATAAGAGTTGTAGGAAACCCTAAGTCGAATCCCATGTCTTAGTTTTATTAAGTCAAGTCTCAATTCCTAAAAAATAGTGACTCAAGTCTGACTTATAATTCCTATTCCTAACTGGCTCCAAATTCTTATAATCGCCGGCCATGGTGAGCTACATTTGACTAGAACCAGACACTATGGAAGACGTCACACTCCCTTAGTCCACTTTTTTATACAGTCTAAGGACTTTACACTATTTATCTCCACAAAGACAAGCAGGTGACATCTCCAGGCCAAGTTACAGATCAGAACTGCGGAAGGGCGACTCCATTCACTCACAGTCCAATACGTGTTTTTCAACTCCCTGGAAACAATGTGAAATAGACATGTTTAAAGTTCAATTGAGAACAGCGGGGTCTGTTTATTTCAGTCAAACATTTCAGGCTCATTTGTCGCTCATCATTAGAACAAAGTCGGACTCCTCTCACCTCAGATTAACCGTGTTTGGAGCTTCACTCATTGATTCTGTACAAATCCTGTTTAGGCTCTATTCACGAAAACGTTTGGAAACAGTGACGACTTACGGTTATTTAGCTGTAGTTGAAGTAATAGTGATCGTTGGTAGAATGAAGACTGCATAAGTATGTGCTGTTTGTATGCGCATTTACCCAGTGCGTTTGGAGTATTGCGTCAGTCCTGGTTCAGTCCCGGTTCAGTCAGTCCTGGTTCAGTCCTGGTTCAGTCAGTCCTGGTTCAGTCCCGGTCCAGACTTGATTCAGTCCCGGTTCAGTCAGTCCTGGTTCAGTCCCGGTTCAGTCAGTCCCGGTTCAGTCAGTCCTGGTTCAGTCCCGGTTCAGTAAGTCCTGGTTCAGTCCCGGTTCAGTCAGTCCTGGTTCAGTTCTGGTTCAGTCAGTCCCGGTTCAGTCAGTCCTGGTTCAGTCCCAGTCCAGACTTGATTCAGTCCCGGTTCAGTCAGTCCTGGTTCAGTCCCGGTTCAGTCAGTCCCAGTTCAGTCCCGGTTCAGTCAGTCCTGGTTCAGTCCCGGTTCAGTCAGTCCCGGTTCAGTCCCGGTTCAGTCAGTCCTGGTTCAGTCCTGGTTCAGTCCTGGTTCAGTCAGTCCCGGTTCAGTCAGTCCTGGTTCAGTCCCAGTCCAGACTTGATTCAGTCCCGGTTCAGTCAGTCCTGGTTCAGTCCCGGTTCAGTCAGTCCCAGTTCAGTCCCGGTTCAGTCAGTCCTGGTTCAGTCCCGGTTCAGTCAGTCCCGGTTCAGTAAGTCCTGGTTCAGTCCCGGTTCAGTCAGTCCTGGTTCAGTCCCGGTTCAGTCAGTCCCGGTTCAGTCCTGGTTCAGTCCCGGTCCAGACTTGATTCAGTCCCGCTTTAAACCCTGTCTAAACCTCTCTAACCTCTTGTGTGTCATTTTTCCGCTCTTTTTTTCCCATTTATTTTGTCGCCACTTCCTGCCTCTCGTCCAATCACATAACAGAGCGCTACAGTGACATGTAGATGAAGAAAAGTGGGACATTTTCCGATTTTTCCTTTTGTCAGACTTAATACTGCGAACAGAGCCCACCGGAAGTTGCCATCGCATGTTTCCAAACGTCTTCCTGGTTTGTGACGCAAGCGTGAATAGATCTTTTCCCTGTTTTACTTCACGAGATGTTTGTTTTTTAGAGCCAATGCGTGTCCCTGATTGGCTTATCCACCTGTCAATCATCTGAAACAAGTTCTAAACCAGGACTGTCAAAACGAACTTTTGGGTACAACCGTTTTTGAACCGCCGTGTTATCAGATGAAGCTACCAGTCGCACACAAACTTTTACAGACATGTAGTTCAATCTCGCTCTCTTCCTCCCTCCCTCCCACTCTCTTTCTCCCCCTCTTTCTCTCTCTCTCTGCAGGAAGTAAAGCAGTTTGACAAAGTGAGATTAGACTTTTGCATCACCTCAAACCATGCAGATAAGGAGCAGGTGCCTGAGTCCCTGTTACCCGAGTTTGTGTCATAACAACAAGACTGTGCACTCGCTTTGCCAGAGGGAGTGATACAAAAAAAAAAAGAAAGAAAAAAACATTACATCTACTTTTTGACAAGATATTTTCTCAATTTTAGCAGATCAAATTACACCTCACTTCCTTCCGCCGCTCTTGAAAGAATGAAAGACGGACAATGCGAGGAAAAGTGTTGAAAACAAGTCAAAGTTGGTCGAAGGAAAGAGCTTTTTAAACCTGATGTCCTCCCAATTCACTATCCATAACGCTGATTATCTCGGAAGCTTTTGTGGATGCATTATTTGTCTACTCCGAGTCAACCATTTTATCCTCTGTTCAGCTGCTTTTATGCAAAATGTGAGGCTCTCTCTTTCCGTCTCAATGTGTATCATCTTAACAGAAGAAAACTGACCCAAAAGGACTTTCTTTCACTTTACTGTTTCAGCTTTGTCAAACGTGAACATACAACTTTTAATAGTTTTCATTTAATTGATTTATGTATTTTAGTTTGTCCAGATATATCTAAATCTGACACATTCAAATTGTATTGCCATTGTAAGTTAAAGTGCCCATTTTATGATCTCTGTTGTAACGTTTCCTCATCAAAAACATACCGGAAGTTGTGTTTTGTTTCATTCTAACACACAAACCCTGCATATTTAAGATGAGTTCTTCTTTACACCAAGTTGCAGGTGAGATCTGTGGAAAGGCGAGCCAACACGCAGTCTCATTTTTTGAACTCTAAAACCAGCTGTAATTGAATAAATGTAAGGAAGAGCTACTCGAAGACCTACGACATCGTATACGATTCCGAGGAATATGTTTTATATAACTGTGCATAACTTTCAGAGACAGAAACTTACTTTTATCCCTCTGAAAGTGCAGACATAGCGGTTTCCGTACATTTTTGCGGCTTTATCCGACGTCACACACACATGCTGTGTGATGACATGCACAAAACGAGTGTCCAATAGGAATTTGGTTTTCAGCCAAACTCATGCGCTCCGTCCAATTTGATCGGCCAAAACTTTGGCAAAGAGTGAAGTGAGGCAAGATGGTCGACTCCTCTTGAGCGTGTGCATTTATAACAATTGAAAAAGCCGCTCTAAGTGCAGTTTATTCTCAAATAAATGGCAAATTACGCATCTTGGTGTGTGTAATTGCGCATCCCTTCCTGTTTTCATTTGAAAGGTTTATTTCACTCAAAATGAACAAATATAAATGTAATAAACACCAGGGAAATGCAGGAAGTGCTGTGGCTCTGGTCCTGGACCTGACAGGAGCTGTTTCTGTGACTGGCACCAGGAAAGTAATCATTTTTTTGTTTTTAGGGCCATGAGGATATTTTTAGTTTACTTACAGACTTGATATTTAGCATTTTTGTAGCTAAGGCCCTAAGTTAAGCATTTTGTATGTCCAAAAAGTTGTTTCTACATGTTTGCTGTGTGTTTTGTATAAAAGAGTGAGAATTTTATTTATTACATGACACAACTACAGCAGCAGACTGTGAAATAACAGGTTGTACTGAACAAAAGGATGCAGAACACTTCATTATAGGGTAAAAGGGGCAGTTTTAAAAGCAAAATTCAGAAAAAAAATCCAGCCGAGGAGAAATGTACTAAAATTGCCCTTCGGTCTTCGGCAGTTAAAGTCATACTGAGGAACATTTCTGACATACAAGCGGGTGACGGACCACACGACCAAAACGTTACATCTTTAAACGATGTAAATGTGAATATAAGTCTGGATATTTTTATTTTTTGTAGCTGGCGTTGCATCTTATGGCACATTTCAAACGAACTTTCTCACATCTTTAAGTCTGTGCACCCTGACACACTGTAGGTGGGACCTCCGTTTGACACCATCTCTCATCCGCTCTCCTCCTCTCCCTCTCTCTATCCCTCTCTCCTCTTTTCTCCCTTTCTTTCTCCTCTCCTTCCTCTTCCTCCTCCTCTTCCTCTCTCACACACAATTAAAAATGCATCAGGGAACGGATTAGATGCACGATCCCCGGCTCTACTGATCCGGAGTGTGGAGCTGTCACAGCGAGAAGAGATAGAGCGAGGGGGGAGGAGAGGAGGAGAGAGAGAGAGAGAGAGTGCAGGGGGGAGGAGAGGAGAGAGGGGAAGAGAAAGAGAGGGGGACAGAGTGTGGAGAGGAAGAGGTGGAGAGAAAAGAGAAAGTGACGGGGAGAAAGAGAGCGTAGGGGGGTAGAGAGAAGAAAAAAGGGGGATAGAGAAAATGGAGGGGGAGAGGGGAACACTGGGAGAGAGAGAGGGAGTAGGAGAGAGAGTGAAAGAGAGATGGAGAAAGAACGAGGGACAGAGAAAGTGGAGGGGGACAAGAGGGAGGGAGAGAGAGGAAGAAGGATTGAGGGAGAGAGAAAGGAGAAAGAGAGAGGGATTACGAGAGAGAGACAGAGAGGAGAAAGAAAGGGGGATAGAGAAAGTGGAGGGAGGAAGGGGAGAGAGAATGGGAGTAGGAGAGAGAGAAAGAGAGATGGCGAAAGAAAGAGAGAGGGAGTAGGAGAGAGAGAGGAGAAAGAAAGGGGGACAGAGAAAGTGAAGAGGGGAGGGGAAAGGAGAGAGGGAGTAGGAGAGAGAGAAAGAGAGATAGCAAAAGAAAGGGGGATAGAGGAAGTGGAGAGGGGAGGTGGAAAGTGGGAGGGAGAGAGAGGGCGGAGGATTGAGGAGAGAGAAAGGACAAAGAGAGAGTGAGAGAGAAAGAGCGGAGTAGAAGAGAGAGAAAGAGAGATGGCAAAAGAAAGAGGGACAGATAGTGGAGGGGAGAAGGGGATAGAAGAAGGAAGAGAGAGGTAGACAGAGAGAGAGAGATGGAAAGAGATGGAAAGAGATGGAGAGAGGGAGTAGGAGCGGGAGAAACAGAGAGGAGAAAGAAGGGGACAAAGAAAGTGGAGAGGAGGTGGAAAGAGGTAGGGAATAAGAGAGAGGGAGTAGGAGAGAGAAAGAGGTGGCGAAAGAAAGTGGGACAGAGAAAGTGGAGGGAGGAAGAGAAAAGAGGGAGGGAGAGAGAAAGAGAGATGGAGAGAGGGAGTAGGAGAGAGACAGAGGAGAAAGAAGGGGACAGAGAAAGTGGAAGGGGAGGTGGAAAGAGGCAGGGAGTGAGAGAGAGGGAGAAAGAGAGATGTTAAAAGAAAGGAGGGCAGAGAAAGTGGAGGGAAGAAGAGAAAAAAGGGAGGGAGAGAAAGGCGAAAGAGAGAGGTAGAGAGCTAGAGAGAGAATGAGAGATGGGGGACAGAGAAAGTGGAGGGAGGAAGAAGGAGGGAGAGAGAGAGATAGTGGAGGGAGGAGGATTTAGGGAAAGAGACAGAATAAAGAAAGAAGAAGGAGTGGGAGGAGTCACCCGTTCACGCTGTCACTGCACAGTCCTGCTGAGTGACTTTACATAACTTGACATTGGAAAACTTTTTTTTTTAATTAATGAATTTTATTTTATTTTATTTTATTTTTTTTACAAATTCATATTTTGTTTATTAGTCGTGCCTGGCTGAGAGGGAAGAGCTTCAGATGAGGAGTGAATGGTATATGTTGGAGTGAAGTGTTTTGCTCAGGGGCACAACAACAGAAGAAGTCACCATCGTCATACAGATCGATCTTCCTATGGCCTCTTGTAGAAAGCTGTGATTTTATGTTTTATGACTTATTTTTCTATTTTATGTTGACTTGTGCTTTTACATTTATATAATTATGTTTTATTTGACACGTGTCTCTTCCTCTTTTTTTTGTAACTTATTTAGAATTTGTTATTTCCATTTATATTTTTACTCTTTGTTATTATTTTATATTGTGATGTGTCCAAATCATTTCCCTTGTGGATCAATCAAATTTGTCTAAGTCTAAGGTCAAAATACACTGTAATTAAAGTTGAGTTCTTGTCTCAAACCAAAAAAAACACACTGTTCCACCTTGTGATGTCACACAGGAAGTGCTCCACTGCGTTTTTCAACGTCGTACACCTTCACTAGAATCATTTGGATGTTTTTAGACCAGGAATTGGCCATTTCTACTGAGCTCAACACAAAAGGTACCTGCAAACCTTGAAAACTACCACTTCATGACATCACAAGGTGGAGCAGAGCATTTTGAGCTTGGGAGATGTAAACAGACGAATAGTAAAGGGTTGAAAACGTGGGTGAATGAAACAAAACACAACTCCAGGTTTGTTTCTGAGGAGGTCACAACATTATAACATGGTTTAAAGCTCAAAAGAGATAAAATTGCGCGTAATAAATAGAAAAGTTTTAAAATAACAATCAAATCCTCACTAACTTTTGTTTCTGGGCCCGGAGCGTTCAGACAATTTATGGATCGTGTCACCGTGGCAATCATACATTTCTACAACTGTCTTTCTAGGTGCTAATTCTTTGATTCTTTGTCACCTTTCAACTCAGCAAATAATAATTACATTCATCGCTAATTAAAAAGTGCAGATTAAAAAGTTTGATTTCAACTTTTAATGCGTTTGAAAAATGAAACACCTGCTTTCGGATTTACAGCTCTGTCTACATCCCAAAGTGTAACCCAGGTGAGAACTCTTTAGAATTGTAAAAATTTCAATATAACGTCTCAAGCTTTTTCAATCAAGTCATTTGCCTACACACCCCGAACCCACACAGACAAAACAATGTTTTTTCTGCCCGCAGGTCATAATATTAGCATTCCAGGGCTCGCTGCATAAAAGTGGGCTTAATTTCAGCTTACAGTTTCTCATTAGAGATTTCATCACCTTTATAAGTTTTGCACTGTCAAAGCAGAGGTGGATGTGACGGGAGGAGGCCCACGCTGCAGCCTCGGAGCAGGGAGGATTCAGATAAAGAAAGAAAGAAAGAAAAAAATGGAAAATTCGAGATTTGGGCATTTTGTGAATTCAAGAATTTTTTACTCATTGTGCTAGAATTTATTATAATTGGATCTTTTTTTGTTTTGTTTTGTTTTTTTTCTTATAATTATCATATCTGGTTGCAAATGCCCTTTCGGATTTGTCTCCAAAAGCTGAGCAGGGTTTGTGGTGAAGCGCTGTTGTTGTGTTGTTAGGCAAGACGTGGCTGATTGAGGTTTTTTTTTGTGTTGTTCCGTTTTGTTCTTTTCATAAGTTTGTTCAGATATTTGCTAAATGACCGATGACATTATGTTACGGCAATAATCAGCAGATACAAAAAGGCTTTTATTTTGCATTACCAATCACAAATATAGTCTTATGCTACTGTCTTATACTACCAGTTTTATATATAAAGCACTTTCAAAACTTTACAGCCGGCCAAAGTGCTGCACACAAACAGAGAAAAGAGAGAAAAGAGAAGGACAATACAGCACAAGATACAATATAAACACAATATAACTACTAAAAAACAGAGAAAACAATAAGATACTCAGCAAGAAATGTGCATCTGACTCGGTGAAAGCCAGTGAATAAAGGTGAGCTTTTAGGAGTGACTACTACTACTACTACTACTACTACTACTACTACTACTACTACTACTACTACTACTACAAATAATAATGTAAATATTTCCGTTGGTGGTGGTTGAGGGGCCTGATGCGGCAGCCTTTTCTTTCAGTCGACCCCGGGGCAGCTGTGGCTCTAAGTACTTCAACAGGTCTGGAGTAAAATACTAATGCATGACCTGCGCTTTAATTTCTTCTTCTTCCCCTTTTTTTTGAATGAATGAATGTTTATTCTGACAGCAATGTATAGAACATACATGATTATAATGTAAATAGACAATACAAAAAACAAATGCTTCTTTTCTAGAATAATAAACAAAAATAAAGTCTTCTTCTTCTTCTTTGAATGAATGAATGAATGTTTATTCAGATAGCAATGCATAGCATAGAACATGCATAAATACATAGATTAAATACAAAAAAACAAAGGCTTCTTTTCTGTAACAATAACAAAAATAAATGTCTTCTTCTTCATGTGATGGACGGGTTTTTTTTGTTTGCTTTTTGCATGATTTTAAGTAGCTTTTTACTTTTTTAGTCTTCAATCTACTGTAATCCAACGTAACAACTAATAAAATAAAACACTTAGACTTAGACAAATCCACAAGGGAAATGATTTGGACACAGTGGCTCACACATCACAATATAATATAATGACAAAGAGCAAAAATATAAATGGTAATAATGAATTCAAGAGGCAAGAGGCTTTTTGTCACTGTTTAAATGTTTGTGGTTCTTTTTGTTTGAACGTTACGTTTTTCAGTAACATTTTTGCTTCAAGAATTAATTCTGTTACCAGGACTTTTGCAGATTTTGTTGTCTGAAATCACGTTCCTCTCTTTGTTTTCTTATCACTCAGACACTGTGGAAGCCTGTCTGATCTGTAATGAGGACGGGGGACTCGTCATTATCGTGTAAATGCTCCAGTTTGATGCTAAATAACGACTTTCTGCATTAACGTCTTAACTGCATTAAACCCCATGTTACTGTCCCAAGTATCTGATGAACTCCTGAGTTTCAGTCCTTTTTTTTTCTCCCTCTCTTCTCCGTTCCTCCTCGTCGTCCTGCTGCCAATCTGCACCTCTCCGAATGTGACGCTTTCTGAAGAAAAAAAAAAAGTAAGGAGAACTGATGAGTAGAGAAATGCATGATGGGAAGGAGGGAGGATTTGGGTGGGGTACGATTATGCCGCGTACGTCTGTCTATGTGGGGAGAGAGAAAGAAGAAGAGAAAAAGAGGGAGAGAGAGAGAGAAAGAGCGTTAGAGAGAGGAAGAAAGATAGTGATAGAGAGAGAGACAGAAAGAGGACAACATAAAAAGATATGCATGGAGAAAGGGGGAAAGAGAGAATGAAAGAGAGGCAGAGAGAGAGAAAAAGAGGAAACGGATAGAAAGAGAGAGGGCAAGAAACATAGAAAGATATGCATGGAGAGAGAGAGAGTTAAAGAGAGGCAGAGAGAGTAAGAGAGAGTTAAAGAGAGGCAGAGAGAGTAAGAGAGAAAGTTAAAGAGAGGCAGAGAGAGACAGAAAAAGAGTTAAAGAGAGGCAGAGAGAGAGACATAGAGGCAGAGAGAGTAAGAGAGAAAGTTAAAGAGGGGCAGAGAGAGAGAGACAGAAAAAGAGTTAAAGAGAGGCAGAGAGAGTAAGAGAGAGAGTTAAAGACATACAGAAAGAGAATTAAAGAGAGGCAGAGAGAGTAAGAGACAGACAGAAATAGAGAGTGAAAAAGAGATGACAAGAAACATACAGACACATATGCATGGAGAGAGAGAGAGTAAGAGAGAGTTAAAGAGAGGCAGAGAAAGAGACAGAAAGAGAGTTAAAGAGGTGCAAAGAGAGAAAGAGAGAGACAGAAATAGTGAAAGAGAGAGGACAAGAAACATACAGAAACATGCATGGAGAGAGAGCGAAAGAGAGTAAGAGAGAGTTATAGAAAGACACAGAGAGAGAGATAGATAGAGTAAGAATTAAAGAGAGACAGAGAGAGAAATAGAGAGAGAGAGAGAAAGAAACAGCAATAGACAGACAGGAAGAGAGAGAGATATAAATGGAGAGGGAGTGACAGAGAGAAAGACAGAGAGGGTAGGGAAAAAGAAAAAGAGAGATGAAGCAAGACAGAGAGGGAGATAATAAGAGATAAAAAAGAAAAGAGAGAGAGAAATGGAAGGAAAGACAGAGAGAGAAAGACAGATTTATAGAAAGAAAAAGAGAGGGAATGAAAGAGAGAGCAAGAAACACAGAGATGCATGGAGAAAGAGAGAGAGCAAGAAAGATAGAGAGCAGGAAAGAGCAAGAGAGAAAGAGAAAGCGAGAGGAAGCAAGATAGACCGATGGGAGAGGGAGAGAAAAAGAGATAGAAAGGAGATAGAAAGAGAAAGAGAGAGCAAGAAATTGATAGAGAGAAGAAGAGACGGGGAGTGAAACAGAGAGCAAGAAAGATAGAGAAAGAGAGTAAGACCGATAGATGGAGACTGTGAGAAAAAGTGACAAAGAGAGAGAGAAATGGAAGGCAAGAGAGAAAGAAAGAGACAGAGCAAAAGGACATAGAAACAGAAAGAGAGACCAAGAAAAGCACAGATTGACAGAGAGAAAAGAGACGGGGAGTGAAAGAGAGAAAGCAAGAAAGATACAAGGAGCAAGACGGATCGATGGAGAGGAGGGAGAGAAAGAGAAAGAGAGTTAACGAAAACGCCGGAGAGCGAAAGAGAGAGAGAGAGAGAGCAGAGTCAGCGCCAGATTAAATTTTTCCGTCTAGAAAATGAGAAAAAAAAAAAGGTTTGAAGGTTGGGTCCCTGTATCTGGCGGAGTCTTCCGGGGGAGATGTGCATTGTGATCCTTGTTAGAATTGTTTATCACGCTGGAGGAGGCGGCCGGGCCCCGATAAAGCGACGCTCCATCACGGCCCTGACACGCGACGCAGCCAAAAGACGAAACCAAGAAATATTATTAATAGATGGGAGCTTGATTTGCCTGCGATTGTGAAGAAAGCGGCGACGCTGATTACGCTGGGGCCCTGTGAAGTTCTGTCCAAAGGAATGCGTGTTTTTTTCCCCCTTTTTTTTTACGATACAAGTTCCCCTTTCCGTCAATCTCTTCTTATTTTTCCATCTTTCTGTGTTCCCGGCGTCGCTTTAATGTATGCGGTTTTATTCGACGCATGCATTGGGTTTTGTGCGTCAGGAGATGGGACAGGTGCAGGGGGTGAAAAGGAAAACTTATCTTAACCTTTGTCAATACGAAACAGATCTGTGGCTCATATTTGGTTAGGCTGGAGCGACGTTATAGGCCTAAAGAATTGGCCTATCTACACGGGCATCTATACCAAGACCGGACCGCGGGAGGAGATAAGAGAAAGGTATTTACATGCAACGTTTTGAGGAGGTTTTTGCAGTTGAAAAGACGACAACGGTTCTGTTTTGTATTTATTTTACAACCCGTGGATACGACAGTCCGGTCCAGACTTCGGGAACCCGCGAGTACCCGACGGGTGAACCTCAAATTTGAATGAAACGGGTGAAAAATGTTGCGCTGTGTCGGATACGGGTTGGGGTCGGACGTAGGAGAAGCGCGGGTTTAATCTGCGGTTTACAAAACGTCATGTGCGAACAAAAAACAGGGCTGTGTTTTAGGGAAATGCAAAAATGCCACTGTTTTTACAAGACGATTAAATGTAAAATCCATGTGTTTTTGCTGCACGCTTTCCCGGAAATCTCTGCCACTTTCATTTTCAAACCTCGCCTGCGACGTCCTGCAGTTCAGAGCGATTCCCGACGAGCTGAAAAGAACATTAGCGAGCGGAGAGTACAAAGTTGTGGTTCGTTTTTGGCTCTCGGACTGGTTTCCATTCGGGTTCAGTTCAGGTGTCGGTGTGTATTTTATAGCGGGTCGGATCGGGTGCGTAATTTTATTTCAGTTCTGTCGGAAAATGAGTTGGATGCGGATTGACGGGCGGGTGCGGTTTGTCGAAATCAGACCCGTGCAGGACTCTACAGACCAGTCCACTGACCACAGGTTCACGTCACTGAAAAGTTATTATATTCAGATCTTTGTGTAAAAAAAGTCGACTAACGGAGTCGATGTCAAACATAGTGCTCGGTTCCAGTCAAATGAAGCTCATTGAGGCCGAGTTCCATATTAGGAATAGGAATTTAAAATAATAAAAAAGCAAATAAAAACACCAGGATCATGTAGAGCGGGTTAATAAGAACATTTTAAGACATCACAGCAGCAGTTACAGAGAGAGGAGACAGTTTTTCAATGTGAACTTAATTGGAGCCAGAGTCGATGGAACCGTAAACATCCCCATGTTTACTTCCTGTTTGGAACATGGTGGCCAGCGGGTTAGCTTTAGCTTTGTCCGTTTATATGTACAGTACACTGTTCAGATGAATATATAGTTTGATTTTGATAAGAAATTAACCAAAAAAATTCTGAAATGTTCACCCTTCGATTTTAAATTTGTGAACACTATGAATAAAATATAATAAAATGTTTACTCTTTTTTTTACACTTTAAAAATGCCTATTTTTATTTCTTATCATTTTTAAATTTATTTTTTATTTTTAATTTTTTTTTAAATAAGGAATGACCTGACAATCCATGAGGTACTTGAATCATTATTTTTAATATCCAGGTGTCCAGCTTCAATACTATAGGCAAGTTGCATTTTCTTGATTATTTTCTTTATTTTTTATTTTAAGCTTGTCAATCCTGCCAAAAAATACATAAAATAATAATATAACCAGTAATGCTCAGACATGCGAACTAAAAATTGTGCTTAAGTAACGTAAGTAATGTCATTTTTCCGAATAAAAGTGGGGCCTAAAAAGTAGAAGTATTAAAATGATCTCGCGCACTCAGGTGAGAAAACCAACATCCTGCTTCTGTTTCTGACTAAACCCAGAGCAGAACAGAAATGTGATGATGTGATGTTGGATCTGGATTTATTTTAGTGCATTTCTAATGGAGAAACACAGACACACAGACATATTCCCACCCACTCGCACGACGCAGAGACGGAGCAGCTCCTCTATGCACGAAAACCGTAAAACAAGAGAGAAAGATGAAAAAAAAAAGACTTAAAAAATCTCCTCTCTCTCTTCCTCTCTTCTCTGTTTCTCTCTCCTCCCCATTTTTACCCCGGTTTGCAGGTTTGCACATGCACATGCAAAAAAAAAAAAAAAAAAGATTGTATTATACAGAAAAGGAAATGTCTGAAGTTCACACAGAGTTTTGGAGACAATAGAATTTGTGTTTAATTTTAGATTTTTGATGGGCTTTTTTTGTGTTTATATTTTTTATTTAAATTTGTGTGTGTGTGTGTGTTTAATTTTTTACATTTTTGATGTGTTTTGTGTTTATATTTTTTATTTTGATGCTTTTTTGTGTTTAATTTTTAGATTTATGATCTTTTTTGTGTATGATCTTTTTGATTTTTTGTGCTTTTTTTTGTGATTGATTTTTAGATTTTTGTGTTTAATTTTTAGATTTTAAAAATGTTTTTGTGTTTATTTTTGGTTTTGATGCTTTTTTGTGATTTATTTTTAGATTTGGATGTTTTTTAAGTTAAATTTTTAGATTTAGATTTGTGTTTAATTTTTAGGTTTTTGGTGTTTTTTGTTTTTAATATTTTTAGATTTTGATGCATTTTATGTTTAATTTTTTGATTTGGACATTTTTTTGCGTTTAATTTTTAGGTTTTCATGTTTTTGGATTTTTAAAATTTAATTTTGATGTTTTTTGTTTTTACTATGTTTTGATTTTGATGTTTTTTATCCTTTTATGGTGTCATTTTTCTCCTGTGTGCGTTTGAAAACACAAGGCATGCTGGGTAAGTGTTTTATCTTGTTGTAATCTTTAAGTTGTACATAAAAACCTCTGGGGGCTAATTATTCTTAGCACAAAACGCTGTCGGTCTAAACCAAGACAAAACACAAGACAAAACACTCAAATGAAACAGTGGATTTTAATATCTTCAGTTTTTACATTTATTTTTCATGTATCTTTGTATATTTTTTTTAACATTCATTTTACTTTATATTTTCTATAACCTGCTCAAACATATTTCTCTTATGTGTGGATCAGTGTTTTCTCTGCACTGTCCCTGATAAATAATAATATAATCTAAAATAAATAGTCATAAATAAAATAAGATAAACTGGATGACAAAAAGAGTGTAGAGAAGAAAACTGTTGCATTGTTCTTAAAATAAATGCATCTCTGCGGCTGGAGGGAGAAAAGAGGAGCCTGAAAAGTCACAGGGCTGAACCAGGTCTAAACCAGGACTGAACCAGGTCTAAACCAGGACTGAACCAGGTCTAAACCAGGACTGAACCAGGTCTAAACCAGGACTGAACCAGGTCTAAACCAGGAATAACACAGGACTACAGCAAAATTAGGACTAAATCGGGTCTAAAGCAGGATTAAACCAGGACTAAATTATAATATCTAAATCAAGACTAAACCAGGTCTAAAGCAGAACTAAAGCAGGACAAAAGCAGGACTAAACCAGGTCTAAAGCAGAACTAAAGCAGGACTAAACCAGGTCTAAAGCAGAACTAAAGCAGGACAAAAGCAGGACTAAACCAGGTCTAAAGCAGGACCAAACCAGGTCTAAAGCAGGACTAAACCAGGTCTAAAGCAGGACTAAACCAGGTCTAAAGCAGGACCAAACCAGGTCTAAAGCAGGACTAAACCAGGTCTAAAGCAGGACTAAACCAGGTCTAAAGCAGGACTAAACCAGGTCTAAAGCAGGACTAAACCAGGTCTAAAGCAGGACCAAACCAGGTCTAAAGCAGGACTAAACCAGGTCTAAAGCAGGACTAAACCAGGTCTAAAGCAGGACTAAGCCAGGTCTAAAGCAGGACTAAACCAGGTCTAAAGCAGGACTAAACCAGGTCTAAAGCAGGACTAAATCAAGACTAAACCAGGTCTAAAGCAGAACTAAAGCAGGACTGAACCTGGTCTAAAGCAGAACTAAACCAGGTCTAAAGCAGGACTAAACCAGGTCTAAAGCAGGACTAAACCAAATCTAAACCAGGAATGAAGAAGGACTAAATCAAGACTAAACCAGAATGACTAAATCAGGACTGAATTAGAATATCTAAATCAAGACTAAACCAGGTCTAAACCAGGTCTAAACCAGGTCTAAAGCAGGACTAAAACAGGACTAAATTATAATATCTAAATGAAGACTAAACCAGGTCTAAACCAGGTCTAAAGCAGGTCTAAAGCAGGACTAAAACAGGACTAAATTATAATATCTAAATGAAGACTAAACCAGGTCTAAACCAGGTCTAAAGCAGGACTAAAACAGGACTAAATTATAATATCTAAATGAAGACTAAACCAGGTCTAAAGCAGGTTTAAAGCAGAAATAAACCAGCTCGAAAGCAGGAATAAACAAGGACTGAACCAGGTCTAAAGCAGGACTAAGGCAGGTCTAAAGTAGAACTAAACCAGGTCTAAACTGTACTAAACCAGGACTAAACTAGTTCTAAACAAAGCCTTCAGGATAAACCAGGGCCGAACCTCAGGGTCTAAACATAACAAGACTAAACCAGATCAGACAATACTGATAAAAGTGGATTATTACACTCTCAGAACAAATTTAGATTTTATTTTATTTTATTATTATTAGTTTTTCAGATTTATTCAGTTGCCACGTACAGGTCTATGCTAGGTCTAGATGAGGCCTAAACCAGGTCTACTTTAGGTCTAAACCAGAACAAACCCCAGTCTAAACCGTCACCATCTACATGCGAAGTATCAAGGTAATAGAAAGGAAAAGATTTTTATATTTACACATTTTTCTCTCTCTCTTTTTTTTTTGGTGCCACTCGTGACCTGTGTGCATTACGGCGACAGATGGCATGCTGGGTAAGTGTTTCATCTTTTCATCTTGAAGTTATCCATAGAAGAAGAAAAGGACCCCCCCACCACCCTCCTCCTCCTCTTCCTCCTCCTCCTCCGTACCTTTTTATTCCTTCTTCTTCTTCTTGGGTCTAATTGCGTCCCATTCCAGTTAATTTATGCTCCGATAGCTCCGGTCTCTGGTATCCGTGTGAAAAACCTCCCAACATTGTGAATCTCTATTTAATTGCGTTCTTATTGGCAGCACACAGATCCGCCGCTAACATTTACCGTATTAAATTGTTAGATGGGCAAATATTTTTTTTCTCCATTTTTATTATATTCACAGAGTTATTTTCAGTGTTTTTTTTTGTTTTTTTTTTTGCGTGTGACATTTGGTGATATTTCTGAGCTGTTTTGAACAATTGCAGATTATTGCAAATGTTAAAAAGCCGAGAAATTTGAGTGGGTTTTTCAAGTATCCTTTAAAATACTACAATTTATACTTATGAATTAACAAGGAAATACTGGATTTATGGCTGTTTATAGACGGTGCATTGGCCTGTGTCATTAAAAAGAAAAAAATTTGAAATAAAATTAACAATTAAAATTTGTTTGTATGTATACATTTTATTATTATTATTATTATTATTATTATTATTATTATTATTATTATTATTATTATTATTATTATTATTATTATTATTAATCACATTTAAAAGCCACTCACGTATACAATATTGAATTCTAGTTTGGCTTAGTTAAAGAGTAGTATTACTAGTAGTGGTAATTACTGTAGTTTTAGTAGCAGTAGTAGTAGTAGTAGTAGTAGTAGTAGTAGTAGTAGTAGTAGTAGTAGTAGTAGTAGTAGTATTTGTACAGTCATAGTGGTTGTTATGGTACTACTATAGCCTATTAAAAATGCATGATATCTTTGCAAAGTAAAAAATATAAAATACATTATTATTATTATTAGGCCCGAGCGCCTAGGCGGCGTAGGGCCTATTGTGATTGTTCAGCAGTGCGAAGCACTGCTACGCTAATCTTGTGAGGCGAGCCTATGGCTGAAACAGAGGCGCTCTCCCCTTTCCAAGCACACTGGCATCTCCATGTCACTGACTGGTGCCCGCTGACCTGGCACGGTGGCATCGCCATGGCCGCCAGCGCATAATTGTAATCGTTCACCCAAAAGCGTGAGCGCCACATGACATCATGCACGAAGTGCATGATGTCATGAAAACCGGCCGAAAGCGCTTCGCCCCTTCTCAAACACTCAATGCCACTCATCAGTGACACTCATGGCATCCAGTAGTACAGACTGGCACTGCCCATTGCGCGACAGCGCGCATAATTGTAATCGTTACTTGGCAAAGCGCCAAAACGTGCACTGGGTATGTGAGAAACCGAAGAGAGTCAATAAGCGCGCCAGCTCGTAATTGACATTTGACCTCACGGTGCGTTACTGGGCGAGTGCTTTAAAATGATATGTGCCCCATTCCTGGCGCTATATTGTTATTGTTCTGCAGAAGTTTTCTTATTATTATTATTATTTTCCTCCGCCCCCGAACAGAGTTCGCAACTTCCCCGCCGAAAACTCACGAAATTTTGCACAAAATTCAAGAACGCCAAAGTAAGATTTACAAATACTCCACATCCAAAAATTCAAAAAAGTGGCGCGACAGCGCCTGCAAAATCAAAATACATTGCGCCTATGGCTATACCCGAAAAATGAACTTTGTAAGTAGACAAGCGAAATTAGTGGTGGATGGGTCTTATCGTTCCAAACCAAAAAATATATTACGCGTTGCTAGGCAACCAACAGGAAATCGGCCATATTGGACCGATCGTGCGACCCGTCGGCTGCGCATTTTCATGTCATCGTACTTTAACGAACTTCGTCCTAGGGTTTTGGCGTAGAGTCACCAGAATCATTCTGTGTCATCTCGACGAGTGGGACATTAAAGTTGTTAAAAGCTTTTAAAAAAATGTAACGGTGTTGACGTGACAACGGCTCAAATTTAGAATGCGTTTTTGGCGGCTCGCCATCGAATTTCAAGAAGCGATAATTCGTACAAATGTTGGCGATTTCGCTCAAACTTTAGCGTTGGTGGACACCCCGACCCTGAACAGAATGATATAAGAAAATCTCAAATGGGCACTATAGCGCCCCCTAGGAATTGCATGGAACAGCTAAAATTTACTTTGTCGTAGACATATAAAATTTGGTACACACGTTAAATGGCCGGGTCTCGATCAAAAAAGTCAATGACGCCCCCACGCCATTCGCCATCGTGTTGCCATGGCAACAGCCCAAACATCTGTCCTTGTCAATAGGACGCCCGACAAAAACTTTGGCGTAGCTGAACCAAATTTGATACACAGATGCATCATGGGAATAGCAACAAAAAAGTATATTATGCGGTTGCTAGGCAACCAACAGGAAGTCGGCCATATTGGATAGACCGTGCGACCTGGCATCGAAGGCGCATTTTCATGTCATCGTACTTTAACGAACTCGTCCTAGGGTTTTTGACGTAGTCTCACCAGAATCATTCTGTGTCATCTCGACGAGTGGGACATTAAAAGTTGTTAAAAGCTTTTTAAAAAATTAAACGGTGTTGCCGTGACAATGGCTCAAATTTCGGGTTCATTTTTGCGGATCGCCATCAAACTTCAACAAGCAATAATTTGGACAAACCTTGGCCGATTTCATTCAAACTTTAAGCATTGGTGGACACCCCGACCCTGAACAGAATAATATAAGAAAATCTCACATGGGCACTATAGCGCCCCCTAGGGAGATTGACTGGGACAGCAAAATTTTAATTTGTCGTAGACATATAAAATTTGGTACACACGTTTGTGACCTGGTCTTGATCAAAAAGGTCAAAGTCACCGCCACACCATTTCTTATTGTGTTGCCATGGCAACAGCCCAAACATTTGTCCTCATCAATAGGACTCCCAACAAAAACTTTGCTGTAGCCAAACCAAATTTGGGACACAGATGCATCATGGGAATAGGAACATAAAAATATATTGTGACCACGCCCCCTGCCAAACCGGAAGTCCGCCATCTTGGATTAAACGTCATAATGTAATCCTATGTAGACATTTAATTCTGCCACATTTTCATTTATGAAACTGTAAAAGCAGCTACAACCTCAAATGTGAGCGCATCTTCAAAAGAACCCCCAAAAATTAAATAAATAATAAATAATGGACAAAATAACACTGCCCAGCAAAAAATCACCATAGCCAAACTGGCCTAAAAAAAGGGGGGGAGGAATAGGGCGCGTTAGCGCCCCCTGCGAGTTCTGCGAGTGCAAGCGAGGGCCGATCATCGCCGCTTGCGGCTATATTTATTATTATTATTATTATTAGAAAATTAAAATAAAATAAATAAATTCTGTCAACTGGACAAAAGTTTTAGCTGCTTTTTATGCATTTTTTAAATAATTTTTTTATATAATATTGCTGTAGTAGTAGTGGTTGTGGTTGTGGTTGTGGTAGTACTATAGTCTATTAAAATACATTATGTCTTTGCAAAAAATAAATTAATAATAATAATAATAATAATACATTCTGCCAACTGGACAAAAGTTTTAGAGTGAAAAAAGTTGATATTTTGCTGTTTTTTATGCATTTTTTATTACATAATACTGGGGTAGCAGTAGTAGTAATAGTAGTAGTAATAGTAGCAGTAGTAGTAATAGTAGTAGCAGTAGTAGTACTAGTACTAGTAATAGTTAATAGTAGTAGCAGTAGCAGTGCAGTAGTATTAGTACAGTCATAGTGGTAGTTGTGGTAGTACTATGAGAGCATGATGTCTTTGCAAATAAATAAATAAATACATTAACAATCATTAAAAATAATCATAATAAATAAAACACATAAAAAACATTTATTCTGTCAACTGGACAAGTTTAAGGCTGAATAAAAACATTTTTTGCTGTTTTTTCTGCATTTTTTCTCCTATAATTTTGAAGTTACTGTATAATTATGCATTCATTTGTTTAACCAGTGCTTAGTCTGTGTGCTGCCTTAAAAGATCCATATTACACTATGTTCTGATCTATGTTATTATGTCGTTTCCTCATCACAAACAGACCTGGAGCTGTGTTTCGTGTCCACATGAGTTCTTCTCTCAGACAGAAAACACTCTGTTCCACCTTGTGATGTCATGCAGTGATATAAGAAGTGCTCCACTGCGTTTTTAAACTCCACACACCTTCGCTAGAATCATTTGGATCATTCCCGCCCTGGAATCGCCCACTTCTACTGAACACAAAGCTAAAAGGAGCTGTTCACTTGACAAATTACCGCTTCGTGACATCACAAGGTGGAACGGAGCATCTTGCGCTTTGGGGGATGTAGACAGACCGATAATAAAGTTACTCAAACATGCACAAAACGCAGCTCCACGTACGTTTTTGATGAAGTAACAACGTTATAACGCGACTAAAATCTTTGCGTAATATCTGAGCTGTAAATAAACACTGGAACTGACTGTAAATGCAATAAAATATGAGCTTTTTACAGTTATTTAAAGTGTATCACAACTCTCTGGCAAATAAAACCACACTTGACCTAAGAAGTGAAGACCTCTTAAGTGGCGTATGTATTTGTGTGTGTGTGTGTGTGCAAAGGATTGTGGGTATTTCATTTAAATCTGAACTAATTCACTAACAGCTCAAATGGGCTTCTTCTGCTAACCGGGGTCAACAGTTTCAAATGAGCTATTAAAGCACTGCTCAAGTCACACATGGAGGAGCTGCTGGAGTGGCTCTTTAGCGCCTCTCTTTCTCTCCTCTGCAAACGCTCTCTCTTTTCTCCGCTCTCCGTTCTGCCCTCTTCTCTTTTTTCTGTGCTTTTCTGCGCTCTTTCTCTTTTCTAGGAACTCTCTCTCTTTGTTCTGTCAAATTCACTTTCTATGGTTTTCTCTTCTCTTTCTTTCCTCTGCAAACGCTTTCGCTTTTCTCCGCTCTCCGTTCTGCCCTCTTCTCTTTTTTTCTGCGCTTTCTCTCCTCTAGGAACTCTCTCTCTACATTCTGTGAAGTTCACTTTCTATGCTTTTCTCTTCTCTTTCTCTCCTCTGCAAACTCTCTCGCTTTTCTCCGATCTCCGTTCTGCCCTCTTCTCTTTTTTCTGTGCTTTTCTGCGCTCTTTCTCTTTTCTAGGAACTCTCTCTCTCTCTTCGTTCTGTCGAGTTTACTTTCTATGCTTTTCTCTTCTCTTTCTCTCCTCTGCAAATGCTCTCTCTTTTCTCCGCTCTCCGTTCTGCCCTCTTCTCTTTTTTTCTGCGCTTTCTCTCCTCTAGGAACTCTCTCTCTACATTCTGTGAAGTTCACTTTCTATGCTTTTCTCTTCTCTTTCTCTTCTCTGCAAACTCTCTCGCTTTTCTCCGCTCTCCGTTCTGCCCTCTTCTCTTTTTTCTGTGCTTTTCTGTGCTCTTTCTCTTTTCTAGGAACTCTCTCTCTCTTCGTTCTGTCAAGTTCACTTTCTATGCTTTTCTCTTCTATCTCTTTCTCTTCTCTGCAAATGCTCTCTCTTTTCTCTGCTCTCCGTTCTGCCCTCTTCTCTTTTTTCTGTGCTTTCTCTCCTCTAGGAACTCTCTCTCTACATTCTGTGAAGTTCACTTTCTATGCTTTTCTCTTCTCTTTCTCTTCTCTGCAAACTCTCTCGCTTTTCTCCACTCTCCGTTCTGCCCTCTTCTCTTTTTTCCGCACTTTCTCTCCTCTAGGAACTCTCTCTCTACATTCTGTCGAGTTCACTTTCTATGCTTCTCTTTCTCTCCTCTGCAAACTCTCTCACTTTTCTCCGCTCTCCGTTCTGCCCTCTTCTCTTTTTTCTGTGCTTTTCTGCGCTCTTTCTCTTTTCTAGGAACTCTCTCTCTCTCTCTTCGTTCTGTCAAGTTTACTTTCTATGCTTTTCTCTTCTCTCTCTTTCTTTCCTCTGCAAACTCTCGCTTTTCTCCGCTCTCCGTTTTGCCGTCTTCTCTTTTTTTCTGTGCTTTTCTGCACTCTTTCTCTTTTCTAGGAACTCTCTCTCTCTCTCTCTTCGTTTTGTCAGGTTCACTTTCTATGCTTTTCTCTTCTCTTTCTCTCCTCTGCAAACGCTCTCGCTTTTCTCCGCTCTCTGTTCTGCCCTCTTCTCTTTTTTCTGTGCTTTTCTGCACTCTTTCTTTTTTCTAGGAACTCTTTCTCTTTGTTCTGTAGAGTTCACTTTCTATGCTTTTCTCTTCTCTTTCTCTCCTCTGCAAACTCCCTTGCTTTTCTCCGCTCTCTGTTTTGCCGTCTTCTCTTTTTTCTGTGCTTTTCTGCGCTCTCTCTCTTTTTTCTAGGAACTCTCTCTCTTTGTTCTGTCGAGTTCATTTTCTATGCTTTTCTCTTCTCTCTCTTTCTTTCCTCTGCAAACGCTTTCGCTTTTCTCCGCTCTCTCTTCTGCCGTCTTCTCTTTCATTGCTTTTTGGTGCTCTCTCTCTTCTCTAAGAACTCAATCTCTCTTTTCTTTTCTCTCTCTCTTCATTCTGCCGACTTTATGTTTTAGTCTTTTCTCTTTCTCTCTCTTTCTCTTTCCTTATCTCCTCCTCTATGCGCTCTCTGTTTTGCCGTCTTCTCTTTCGGAGCTTTTCTGTTTCTCTCTCTTCTCTAGGAACTCTCTCTCTTTGTTCTGTCGAGTTCACTTTTTATGCTTTTCTCTTTCTCTCCTCTGCAAACTCTCTCTCTTTTCTCCGCTCTCCGTTCTGCCCTCTTCTCTTTTTTCTGTGCTTTCTCTCCTCTAGGAACTCTCTCTCCCTACATTTTGTCGAGTTCACTTTCTATGCTTTTCTCTCTTTCTTTCCTTTTCAAACTCTTTCGCTTTTCTCCGCTCTCTGTTCTGCCCTCTTCTCTTTCTGTGCTTTTTTGTTTCTCTCTCTTCTCTAGGAACTCTCTCTCTTCGTTCTGTCGGGTTCACATTCTATGCTTTTCTCTTCTCTCTCTTTCTCTCTCTTTCACTCTTCTACAGTCTTTCTCTATACGCTTTCTGTGGTTTTCTCTTTCTCTCTCTCTTCTCTTGGAACTCTCTTTTCTCCTCTCTCTCTCTTTGTCTTTTTACATGATTTTATCTCCTCTCTCTTTCTATCTCTCTCTCTCTGTCCCCCTGTAGGGACTCTCTTCGTTGCGCTGTCTTTGTTTTCCTGTCTTCTCTTTCTATACTTTTCTTCTTTCTCTCTCATTCTCTCTTCTAGAAACTCATTCCTTTCTCCTCTCTCTCTCTGTCTCTCTCTTTGTTCTGGCATCCACATGCTTTTCTCCTCGCTCTCTCCTGTAGGAACCCTCTCTTCTCGCCACTCTCTCTTTGTTTTCTCTCCCTCTTCTTACCCCTTTCTTTCTCATTCTCTCTCTTTCTTCTATCTGTTCTTTCACATTTTTGCTCTCCATGCTCTTTTTCCTCTCTTTTCTCTCTCCTCCCCTCTCAATTTCATACCTCCCTCAACCCCAAATTTTGGCCCCTCTCTCTGTCTCTCTCTCTTTCATTTGTTTGTTTGTTTCTCTTTCTTCCTCTCTCTCTTCCTCTCTCTATTTCATTTGTTTATCTCTTTCTTTCTCTCTCTGTTCTCTCCTCCTCCCTCTTTCATTTGTTTCTTTCATTTTTTTCTCTCCCTGTTCTCTCTGTCTCTCTTTATAATTTCTTCCTCTTTTTTCTCTCTCTGTTCTCTCTTCCTCTCTCTCTTTCATTTGTTTCTTTCTTTCTCTCTGTTCTTTCTTCCTCTCTTACCTCCTTTCTTTTCTGACCCTCTCTTTCCTGTATCTTCTTTCCCTTCCCCCATTTCTCTCTTTCTAGTTCTCTCCA
This sequence comes from Odontamblyopus lacepedii, assembly GCA_034769755.1. Lineage (NCBI taxonomy): Eukaryota > Metazoa > Chordata > Actinopteri > Gobiiformes > Gobiidae > Odontamblyopus > Odontamblyopus lacepedii. The sequence continues at coordinate 11,062,702 of CM068364.1, read as the reverse complement.
TCACTCTCCTTTCCTCTGTATCTTACTGTAACTTTTACCCCACTTCTTTCTTTCTCTCCCTACCTCCACCCATCTCTCCCTCTCCTCCTCCTCTCGTCTGAAGGCCACGCCCTTATTCTGAAGGATCCTTGACTCACTTCCTCTTCTCCGAGTAGGTGACGCTTTTTACAATCTTCCGACAAAGCCTGCGTATTCATCAAACGCATCACTCCATTTTTCTCCCCATCCTCTCCCTCTTTTTCCCTTCTTTTTGTCTCTCTCTCTCTAAAATATGTCTCGCTAAATTGCCGTTGACAGATCTGCATATTTGGTTTGGAGTAAAATATTTGATAGCGGTGAACATTAGCGGTGACGGCCGTGCGAAGGCTTTTGTGTTGTGTAGGATGTCTCTCTCTCTCTCTTTCTTTCTTTCTCTCATTCAAAGAAGAAGAAGAAAAAAGAGGAGGAATAATTGGATTGTGTTTTTGATGAAGAAAAAAGACAGATAGATCAATTACACTGGACTGTCAGGTGCAGAATCGCTTAAGAGTGAAGTGTGAAAAATTATGTTAAATTACTACCTGCGAATTTTTTTCAAAGACATGTTCATATATTCATGTCTTTTAAAAAAAAAAAAAGTCTTACATTATTATTATTATTATTATTATTACTACTACTACTACTACTACTACTACTACTACTACTACTACTAATAATAATAATAATATATTTTAAGTACCCTATGTGTATGATAAATAAATAAAAAAGTAAAATAAATAATTATAGAAAATAGCCATCATATTTATTATTTATTTATTTATTTATTTATTTATTTATTTATTTATTTATTTATTTATTTATTTATTTATTTATTTATTTATTTATTTTTATTTATTTATTTATTTATTTATTTATTTATTTATTTATCATACACATAGAGTACTTAAAATATATTAAAAAGGAAAAAAAAGAAAGAAAATAGAAAGTCATTATGAGAAAATAGTGAGAAAATAAAGTTAAAAGTGCACCAGGTAATTTTTTTTTCTTTTTTTTTTTTTTTTTTTGACCACCCATCGCCTGTTTGTCACCATGGAAATGTTAAAGCTTTATCAGGAATGTTCCAAGGTATGGCATTAAACTCCAAGTGAGTTTTATTGCTCGTGATGACCACACACAAAAAAATAATAATAATAATAATAATGAAAAAAATTAAATTAAATTACCGTGAGTGGGCTGCCTCTCCACAGATCCGACGTGTAACTTTCGAGATAGAGACTTTGGAACATTCCTGGAAGAGCATGAACATCTCCATGGAGACAAGCAGCTGGTGGACCTTAACTGTATCTAAGAATTCATTCCCATTTTCCATTTTAAATCCAGGTTTTGTGGATTATACTTTCTTGTCTTGTCTTGTTTAGTTTATATTCCACGTTTTTGTGACACATTTGATTTCTTATATTCATAATTCATGACCCATTAGTGTTTCTAAATATCTCCAAGGCTTCCGCACACATAAAAACCCTCTCGACATCAGCAAAACAAACACAACATCTCACAATCGTCAACATCTGTTACCGTGACTACCTGCAGCGTGGCGTCGGCCATCTTTGTTTGTGTTTTTTTTTCCAGTTTCGGGGTCAGTCTGGAGCGACATTAGCTGAAGATCGCTGACTCTTCCCGTTTTATTTTGCGTTTGAGCCCAGACTAAATGAGCCAGCGTCGTCCCCGCCGTCTCGCCTGTTTGGTCAATTTGTGCTGCAGTTATTAGGCGAATTTGCCCTGGAGATTTTCACATTTGGAGGTAAAATGGCTGGATCGTGGCGAGGAGCGGCTCAGGCGTGTGTTTGTGAGGTGGACGTGTTCATTTGTGTGACTGTGGCCTCCCCCTGTGATCTGAGGGAAACGTGAGGGTGATTCTGTCCCACATGGAGACGCACATGACGCAAAGGAACTCACTTCTGTTTACTCCTCTGTTTCTTATTATTGTTCTATTCTTTTTTCATGTTCTTCTTCATCTTCTTTGTCTTATTTTCTTCTTCTTCTTCTTCTTCTTCTTCTTCTTCTTTTTCTTTGTCTTATTTTTTTACTTCTTCTTCATCATCATCTTTTTCTTCTTGTTCTTCATCATCATCTCCATCATCTCCTTTGTCTTCTTTTTTCTTCTTCTTCTTCTTCTTCTTCTTCTTCTTCTTCTTCTTCTTCTTTGTCTTACTTTTTTTACTTCTTCATCATCATCTTCCTTTTCTTCTTGTTCTTCATCATCATCTCCATCATCTCCTTTGTCTTATTTTTTCTTCTTTTTCTTCTTCTTCTTCTTCTTCTTCTTCTTCTTATTTTTTTTTTTTACTTCTTCTTCATCATCTTTTTCTTTTTGTTCTTCATCATCTCCTTTGTCTTATTTTTTCTTCTTTTTCATCTTCATCTTCTTTGTGTTATTTCTTCTTCTTCTTCTTTGTCTTATTTTTCATCATCATCGTCTTTTTCTTCTTGTTCTTCTTCATCATCATCATCATCTCATTTGTCTTTTTCTTCTTTTTCATCTTCCTCGTCTTCTTTATTTTCTTCTTCATCTTCTTTGTGTTATTTTTTTACTTCTTCTTCATCTTTGTCTCATTTTCTTTTTCTTCTTTTTCTTCTTCATCTTCATCATCATTATCATCATCATAATAATCATCGTGTCTTACTTTTTCTTAATTTTTTTCTAAATTAGTCGATAACAATTTTTATTATACATTGTGTTATTTTATTTTATTTTGTTTTTATTATAATTTATTTTTAATTGCACTGAAAAGCTTTTAAAATCGTGTGTTCTTACTGAGCGGCTTGCATCTCCACAAACCTGACTCTCATTAGGCCTGGAAGAGAACTTCCACCTGATCGTTTCCATGGTAATGTTGCTCCTTTGGCTATAATATTCCACAGTAGAGCATAAAATATATTCTGTATATCTCCAAGCAGAACGTTTTTTAAAGAATTGGTGTAACTTTCTGTTTCTATGGAATCGTGCGGGTGACGCGCCACATCCTGAAAGCTACGCACATGGGAGGGGGAGGGTAGAATACATACTATTGCTTTAACTATATAAATATATGTATTTACTTATTTATTTATTGCTCATGCATCAACTCAAAGAGAACAACAGCAACAACAAAACCCGAAAATCAGCACAAGTACATATTCCAGGCAACAAAGGCCTGTCAAAAAATAAGAAAAAAATACAAATTTTGAGGTAAAAATGCCCTGTTTTAAGTGAAATTATCTGCCAGTGCAGTAAGAAATTTTCACTTACCAAGTTTTCTTAAAACAAGACGAAATATGAATCTTGGTCTAAGCAGAAAACACTAGTTTCAAGTATTTATGGCAAGATTTTTCACCTTATTGGTTTGAGAAGGAAGTTAAAGAGGCTTAACCTGGTTTGATTTAATATAAAAAGTGCTTAGAATAAGTTGTAATATCTAGATAAGATAAATCAGGATGGAATATCTTGAAACAAGTAAAAAAAATCTCATCTTATTAAGTAAAAAAATCTTAAAATTGATCTTTTAAGATGAATCTGCTTAATTCAAGTGAGTTTAACTATGTTAGAAAATCCTTTTTTGTAGTGTACTTGCCTCGTCTTTGCTGCATGAACAAAAGGAACAGGAAGAAGATAAATCTTATAAACCTGCTCCTTTCACAGATCAAAAAATGTCTTAACACCTCACCCCAAAACCAAGTCACCAATGAGCCATCTGTAAATATATGACATTATCTTTCTTGTGGTTTACATAACATTAACTTTAAACACTTTCCTCAGTTACGTTGTCCATCATTATTATTTTATCCTTATGCATTTTCTTAAATCTAGAAACATTCGTGCAACTTTTAAAATCATAATGTAACTTGACTCCGTACACAGAGACACGTTTCTGTTTTAATGTTATTAATTAATCTTATAATATTGTCACATAATTGATCATAATAATAAGAATAATAAGAATAATAAGAATAACAACAAATTCTGTCAATTGGACAAAAGTTTTTGAGTGAAAAAAGTTTATATTTAGCTGTTTTTATGCATTTTTGTTATCACATAATACTGTAGTAGTAGTAGTAGTAGTAGTAGTATTAATGAAAACAACAGCAAAATGCTAAAAACAGTACCATAAACTAAAATATAGACATAATGGATTTCCCCATTTTAATTTCAAGCCTGTTTTTTATTTTCTATTTATATTTTGAACATCTGGGGCTGTCCCTTAATAACAATTCACACGCGTTATTTTAACTCCGTGGCTTCTACTGCCTCTTAACTGGGTTCTTTCCACCTCTTACCGCACTTATGACGCCGGTGTTTTTGACATTTGCTCATTTCTGTATCGCGCCCGGACGCTGTAGGCAGATTTCAGACGACGAAACACACAAAATAAACACGGGACGGACCGAAGAGGCTGCGGTAGAAGGTAGACGCCTGGTGAAGAGGAAGCGCTTGTTTTCTTAGTTCTCATCCCCTCGCTCGGATGCAGCTGCTTTGTCTCACCTCCAACGAAAACGCCCAAACTGGCCTTTCCGTGACAAAAAGTCGACTCGGATACAGGTCGCGTTCATGTTCCGTCATCATTTCAGCGATAAATACACCAACTTAGGCTCCATAAATGTTGCCTATTGTCGAATAAAGGCACCAGTTGTTTATCTGTGTTGATATGAACATTTTAAATCGCTTTACTTACCGGATGCTTACGGAAAAGTGCCCGGCGTGTCCATAAACGTCATCCCGTGTGCACTTGACCCCCTCCTATGGATTGTACAGATCATGTGTGTTTTATTTTTATTTTTTAATTACATTTTTCTCACAGAAGTACAGAGCGGTGGGTGTGTGCTCGTGGTGGTGAAAACAGAAGATCGGACCAGTGACGTCTTGAATACAGGAGAATAAAGATTACTCAGACGTGCTTGAATCACTCTAAATACTACGTTGAGAAGCGGAAACATTTCTAAGCTGTAATAAGTCTAGTTTGTCTCTTTAAAAAACAATAAATCAGGTTAAAAAAAAAAAAAAATCTGCTATGTGACCTGTCCTCCAGCTCCATTTTAAACTATTCTCAAATGTTGTGATCGCAGAGAGATTTGTGGTAAAAAAAAAGTCGCTGTTAACTTGAAAACTACTGCACCCCTTCATGACATCACAAGGTGGAACGCGGCATTTTGAGCTTTAGAGATGAAGACAGACTAATAATAAAACTTTTCTCAAACACGAATGAAACAAAACACAACTCCAGGTCTGTTTTTGATGATATAACAACATAATAACATGACTTAAAGGTGCATTATGTAACTTTCTGGTTGGGGGTCCGTCATCTGCTTGTTTCCACGGATACGTCATTGCTCTGGAATGTTCCACAGTGTGACATTAAACAGCTCCACTTTACATTTATTCAATTACAGGCGGTTTTATAGCTCAAAATACAGAGAAAAACAGACATTCGGAGTGAGCGGCGTTGCCTCTTCGCAGATCTGACCTGTAATTTCATATAGTTTGGTTTCCATGACGACAGAAAGGTGCAATACCACACCGTGAAACATTCCAAACAATAATATTTCCACGGAGAAAAGTATTTGACGGGCTTTCCAGCAGAAAAGTTACACTGTACATCTTTAAAGCTCATGAGAGTTTGCGTAATGAGTCAATGACGTATAAGGATTTTCAACAGGCACATTTTAAAATATTAATAAAGTATTAGTTTCTCTTGAACTTTTTCAAATATTCACAGTGTCAGGTGCATAAATCTTTGTTTAACATTTATATTCAGCATTTTTAGTGTAAAATGTCATGTGGTGCGACTAAGAATAACCTTAAAATTGTTTTATTTTCTAAAACATGTTGGGGGATTAAGTTCTGAGTAATATGAAGTGTATAGAAACAAACTGTTTCTATACACTTTTCTTTAGATTTTTAATGCATATTGATATTTTCTTTTGCTGTCCAATGTGACAGTCGCCTGCTTGTGTTTAATGAACAAACTATGATCCTGGAAAATGCATAAAATGAAGAAAAATGCCTAAAGAACCATTCACCCAAGTCGACTTTGTTATTAAACTCCAGCCACAGAATTACTGCTGTTATTAGTCGCACCACATGACATTTTAACACTTTAAGCACAAAAAACATTCAGAATAACTCATGATTTCTGAAAAAAAATTGATTTCGTTCCATGGAGGTCAGAGGTACTGCAGAAATGTGGTGAATTATTATGAAATTTGAACCTTTTTAACTGAGGAAATTGCATCTGGACGGAAAATGTAGACGTCATGTCATTGACTCTTATACAGTCCAGGCCTTTTAAACTGCATATTCCACTACTGATTTCTGACCCGTCCTCCAGCTCCATTTTAAAACAGTTATCCTTGAAGGTTCTGATGTCTCTTTGCGAGATTTTGCCCCCGTTCAACGCCAAAAACAACGGCAGACATTTCGCGGGCAGACGTTTTTTGGACACGGTTAAGAAGACGCGGTGACACCTCTGTACTCACTCCGCCGCGCCTTTGTTTATTCTATATTTATGATTCTTCTCTCTCCCCTGCGCCGGCTTTGATCTTTCAGAAATGTTTTTGAAATGCTTCTCTTTTGTTCCTCCCCTCCTCGGTCTCTACGTCAACTTTTTTTTTCCGTTTTTCTGAGGAGAAGACGCGTCCAATTGTGTCAGTTCGCTGGTGTTTTGTGTGTGCGGTGGCGTGGCTGTCGTCTTCGCTGTATAGGGACCACTGTGTAAAGTTGCCACCGCGCCGTCCATACAATAGCGGCGTGACTTTACAATGGAGAGAGGGCTGGTTATCTTGACAGGGGAAAGCACGGCCTCTTTTGTCTTCGGCGATTGTGAAAAAGTCCCACGGAGCTGAAGGGTTTGGCCTGTAAGAAAGTAATAGAAAAAAAATGTGTACGAGATTTTTTTGACTTTGAAATGATAGGTCAGAATTGCCGGCTTCTACAGTTGTGCGGTGAGTTGATTTCACGTCAGATTCCCTCCCTAACTCGTCTGATTCAACGGACGGTTTCACTTCGTGGAAACCGTCTGATCTCGCAGCATTGGGATTCGTTCACTCGACGGTAGGCGGGTACTTTTTTGATTTAACCAAACGCTGCTATTTGGTCGTTTATAATGCGCCGGAACAATCGGTGGTGTCCAAGTACCATATTTTCCGCACTATAAGGCACACCTTCAATGAATGGCCTATTTTAAAACTTGTTTTCAGATATAAGGCGCACCGCATTATAAGGCGCATAGAATAGAAGCTATAGTAGTGGCTGGGGTTGCATTTAGGGCTGCAGCTATCGATTATTACAGTAATCGATTATTCTGTCGATTATTTTGTTCAAATAATTGAGTAATCGTTTGTTAATGTCACGTCTACTTAGCACACGTTAAGTACACACCACGTGCATTGAGAGATACACGTGTTTTGGACATGAAAAACGTAATTATCGCTAGGCTAAGGTTGACTTACCTCGCGGTTTCTTTTCCACTTGATGTAATGTACAGGTGCTTCCTGTTTAGATGTTGTAGCATCAGTGTTGAGAAGGTAAAATGTATTCCCCTACAGATTACAGATTACATTCCCCAAAATGTAGTTTGTAACGTAATCCATTAAATTAAAGTGAAGTAAAGTGAGTAACGTAATCTGAATACTTTGGATTACTTGATATTGTCATGATTTTTAAAACTACATGAATGTAGAGACCTGTTGTGGCTCAATATTGATCCATATATAAGGCGCACCTGATTATAAGGGGCACTGTCGGCTTTTGAGAAAATTGAAGGTTTTTAGGTGCGCCTTATAGTGCGGAAAATACGGTAACAAAGCTGTGAGTGAACATGTTCGTCCATGAGCGTTGTCGTTTTCTGCGAGGTGAACTTGTGAATTAAAGGTGCACTGCAACAAACAAAATCTAGTCAAGTTAAGGTGATGAGTTTTGCCCTGATTTGAGTCAATTTCACTTGACAAGTAAAATAATCTGCCAGTGGAACAAGACTTTTCGTACTTAAAATATAAAAATACATCTTGCTACACTTAAAATAAGAACAACTTTTTGCACTTAAAATAAGAAACAAAATCAAACGTTGTTTACTATCTGTATAGTTATGACCTAAAGGTCCTGACTCTTGTGAGCTTTAAGTCATGTTATAATATTGTTACCTGCTCAAAAAATACCTGAAGTTGTATTTTGTTTCATTCAGACGTTTGAGTAATCCTTTATTATTAGCCTGTCTACATCTCCAAAGCTCAAAATGCTCTGTTCCACCTTGTGATGTCATGTAGTGGTAGGTTATTTTTTAAGGTAACAGCTCCGTTTGAGCATTAATTCAGTAGAGATCGACAATTCCAGGTCTGAAATCATCAAAATGGTTTTAGTGAAGGTTTAGGAAGTTTAAAAACACAGCGGAGCATTTACTGTGTTACCGAGTGACATCACAAGGTGGAACAGAGCGTTTTCTGTTTGAGAGACGAACTCGGCCTGCAGGATTTGTGTGTTAAACATGAGCGAATGAAACAAACAAAAAAAAAAACAACAACTCTAGGTCTGTTTGTGATGAGGAAACATTATAACGTAGATCAGAAAACAGTGTAATATGGAACCTTTAATGGAAGGGCATCTGACTTATAGATAATTTAATCATAGTTTACACTACAAATTTAGTTCTTCCATCTCTTGTACAGTTCACGCCACGGTCATAACCCTCTCCTCTTCCTCTCTGTCTCTCATCAAACCTCAAATAAGTCTCGATCGTGCTTTTAATTGCTCGTGGTATCAGTTAATTACAGGATTTCGGGGCGTAAAAACTCTGATACTTTAAACCTGCCTCGGAGTAAAAGTGAAGAGTCTCACACTGAACGCAGAAGTACATTTGAAACCACATTTTGCACTTCGAGAACTGTAAGACTCACTGTTTCCTGTTCTGACCACACACACCTGCCACACACACACTTTACATTGTTTTGTTTTGTGTCCTGTTTGCCCCATATCACTGCACTGGGGGTAAAATCTACTATTGTTATTCTTTCTAGCTCTATGTTTTGAATTTAAAGGTCCATTTTACGCTTTTTCTGATTTTCTGATCTGTGTATAATGTTGTTTCTTCATCACAAACAGACCCGGAGTTGTGTTTTGTTTCATTCACACACGTTTAACGCACAAATCCTGCATATTTAGGCTGATTTCTTCTCTCAAACGGAAAACGGGGTGTACAGGAAGTGCTCCAGTGTGTTTTTAAACTCGTAACTACATTATAACCTGGCTCAAAGCTCACGTGAGTCTGTTTTATGTAATATCGGAATATACCATGAAGTTATTGTCCATGTTGAATTGCTAATCGCTATGGCAATGGCACTTTTCATCTCTTTAAAACCCATGGATTAGCACGACACACATTGTTCGTTTGAGGCTTTTCAACTATACAACAACATATAATACATAGATAAATAGATAGACTGAAGAGGGGGTGGGATTAAATAAGTAAATTCTCTTCTTCCCACACCTTTTTGGGCTTTAATTTTTTATTTTTTTGTTATTTCTATTATGATTTCATTAATGTTATATTGTTAAAGAATGTACATGTCTTAATTGCCCAATATGAATACATAAATTAAACTAAATAAAATCTCTCTGGAACCCATGGATTAGCCGTACACACATTAATTCTTTTGACTAAGACTTTTGACTGTACAAAAGAAATAATAGATTATCCTGAATTGTTAATCGTCACGGCAACGATGTAAACTTTTCATCTGACCCATGCTTTAGCACTGCACACCTTTCGCTTTGGAGGCTTTTCAGTTATACAGCAGGTATATATATATTTGAATTGGTAATCGTCATGGCAACTGCTATACATTTTCATCATTCCAAAACCCAGGGGTTTGGGCCGCTGAAATGGTTATTTTAAGGGTTTTCGACTTTACAAAACAACTAGTAGTTTGTTTTGAATCACCATGGCAACTGCTATACATTTTCATAACTGAAGTTCGAGTTTACAGAATCTGTGATCGATTGTTTTGAATTGTTAATCACCATGGCAACAGTGCTAACTTTTTATCTGAAACCCATGGATTATTACAACACAAACTGCAATTCTGATGACTTTTGACTATGCAAAATGTTGAATAGTTTATTTTGTATACCGTATTTTCTGGACTATAGAGGCACCGGTATATAAGCCGTATCCCTCTATTTAAAAAAATAAGAAGAAGAAAAAAGTTATACAAGGCGCAACCGGGCTATAAGCCACTGATATCTATGTTGAAAAATGAGATATTTACTGCATATACAGAACGATTTTGTACTGTAAATGTACATTTATGTACCTGAACAGATTCTTTCTGAACAGTGCCTTTTAACACGGCAGCAACTGTGCTGATTATAACGAGGTCAAAAACAGAAAAGAACCGGTAATTGATTTACCTTCATTTCTCCTGTGCAGTGAAACCACAAGTCACTTTAATCATCTCCACTGATGCCGAGCTTACAGCAGCAGGAGGTAGAGGTCTGTGCGGGACACAATTTTCAGGCCCGCGCTCGCTCGCGTTGTGCGGCCGCGCTCCCGCCCGCAATAAGCTTTCAGAATGTTCTTTCAGAATGTTCTTTCAGAATGTTCTTTCAGAATGTTCTTTCAGATGCTCTTATTACATCCATGGTCCTGCGCCGCACTGTTTTGTGTTGGGTCCCGCGGGTGCAGGGCTCTACAGTGGTTATTTCCTGGAGCAAGATCGATGCCTTCAACTTAAAACTTGCATCATACAAACTGCTTCATGTGCTTTTCATGAAGGGGCGAGGATTTGAAAATAATTACCAGTTAGTAATTTGTCGTGCGTGTTATATCTGCTAAATAAAAAGTAGCGTATTCTCCTTTGCATTAATTTTCCGTCTATCTTGTTTTTGAAATTCAGGTTAAAGTGCCCCTAGTGGTGGAAGAAAAATCCACAGATTAGCCGCACCTTTGTAAAAGCCGCATGGTTCAAAGCCTGGGGAAAAAGTAGCGGCTTATAGTCCGGAAAATACGGTAGTTAATCGCCATGACAACTGTGCTATAAATTTTCATCTCTTCAAAACCCATGGATTAGGACGACACAAATAGTGATTTTGAGGATTTTTTAAGGATTTTCAAGTCTACAAAATAAATAAGAATTTAGTTTGAATTGTTAATCGCCATGGCAACTGTGCTACGGCTTTTCACCACTGCAAAACCCATGGATTGGGACGACACAAATTTAAATTTTAATGACTTTCAACTACCCCTTCCCCCCCCAAAAAAGAGTCCATTTTGAATTGTTAATCACCATGGCAACTATGCTAACTTTTCATCTCTCTGAAACCCATGGATTAGGACTGCACCAGTTGAGATGTTTTTCACTATGCAAAATATCATATAGTTTATTCTGTATAGTTAATTTCTATGGAAACTGTGCTATAAGTTTTCATCTCTTCAAAACCCGTGGATTTGGACGACACAAACTTTTGAGGGTTTTAAAGTCTACAAAATAAATAAGAATTTGTTTTGAATTGTTAATCGCCATGGCAACTGTGCTACGACTTTTCACCACTGCAAAACCCATGGATTAGGACAAATTAGGACAAACTGCGTTGTTTTTCACTATGCAAAATATCGTATAGTTTATTCTGAATAGTTAATCGCCATGGCAACCGCGCTCCACATACATCTATGCATTACACAAGTTGCTATTTTCGATTTGTACGCCTTCGTTTGCTGGGGCGACCTGTGGCCTAATGTTCCCGCGACAATCCACAAATCCAGTGAAATATCTTACACAACAGTTTTTATCACAGGCGTTCGATCTCCAGACTTTTCCCACAAAGTACACAACAAAAATGTACAGAAATGGAACCAACAAAGACTCTCCGCACCGCTAAAGACAGATCTTAAAGCTCCGCCAGGATGAAAAGCGAATCTTTTATGTGCGGCAAAAACAATGTCTTTTGTTATAAATGCGTGTAGGGCCCGAAAGTGTATCACCTTTTAAAGACGCCGTACAATACTGCTTCTTTACTATGAGGTTTTCCATTACAGAACGCACTGGAGAAAGCTTTGTGTACCTTTGATGTACGACAATGATTCAGCCGCACTAACTGAAACGTACAAGGAGGACGCCAATATACACCAGTGAAATTAAAGCTACGTTTGTGCAGGAATAATGGCCTGTGTTGGATTTTGTCTTTGATATTTTGATATGGAAATCCTAGACATGCCGTTGCCGCGGGATACAGTTAAATTCGATAAAGTGGTCGTCGCGCGGCACTGTGCGAATTCACTGGACGTGGGAACGTGGCTAAAATTGTCCACTATAAGCTTGAACTAATGTTACAACGTCAAATTGCCTTCCTCGCACTGTGCAGTTGTTTTCATGCTAGTTTCATTTTACGTCAGATGCCCTCCCGTACACAACCTTTTCGTTTTAAGCTTGGAACTGGCAAAAAGAGTCCGTGACACCTACTACTACTGAAAACATTGTATTTTTTTGTTGAATTTCTGTTATATACTTTGATTTTAGAACCTAGTTACCAAATTATCAGCGTTTGTTTGTTTAGGTTTGTTAATTACCATGGCAACGGTACTAACTTTTCCCTTTTTCTTCCTATAAATCGGTGCTTTTTTCTGACAGACCGATGGAAATGTCAAAGCGTTTTAAAGTTGACATCGAGCTGTCAATCTTCATGGGGATGATATTGCTTTGCCTGGAATGTTCCACACTAGGGCATTATTACACGTATCTCCCTCCATTAGGCCAAATTACCAGGCAGACCCGTGGAGCGGCAAGCCTGCTGACTGTGAGAATGCTTTTTGTTGTTGTTTTTTTGCAATAAAACATCTACAGTTTGACAAATGTAAAATAAATACGTTTGATGTCACACTGTGGGACACTTGGCAAAGCTTTAACATTTCCATGGAGACCAGAAAAGTCACACAGTGGGCCTTTAAAGTCCGCAGCTCCCATGTTATGACGGATACTTTTCTCCGTGGCCCTCTCACCTCTGTGTCACGGTTTAGTGTGCATAATCCCTTGTGGTCACTCGGGGCTGTCTTTTGTCCTGTGAGCGGATAAACCTCGGCGGATTGTATTAGTATTGGCAAAAGAGCAGCGTCTACTAAGAGGATTTACACCGAGTGAGGCCAACGAGAGAAAGTCAAGGATTTCAGCACTTTAAAACACCCGTATGACACTATTTTCTTCATCCAAAATAATAATAATAATAATAATAATACCTGGAGTCGCCTTTTGTTTCATTCACGCATGTTTAACACCTAAATTCTGCTTATTCTCCCCACCTCGTGATGTCATGTGGTGATACAGGAAGTGCTTCACTGTGTTTTTAAACTCCACACACTTTCACTAGAATCATTTGGATAATTTCAGTCCTGGAATTGCAAATCTCTACAGAACAAAAGGTAAAAAAGAGCTGTTAAGGTGAAAACTACAGCTTCATGACATCACAAGGTGGAACAGAGCATTTTGAGACGCATTTTAGAGACATAAACAGACTAATAATAAAGGGTTACTCAAACAAGTGGGAGTGAAACAAAACACAGGAGGTAACAACATTACAACATGTTTAAAAGAGTCTCATAAGAGTCAATTTTGCATCATTTAGGATTTAAATCACTCCATGTTTAGTTTATTTCTGATTTCTAGCATCAAAACTAAAGCTAAACAATTAATAACAATTAAACTGAGTCTAAAATACACTCATTTCTAGTCATTTTTCTAATCACTTTTAAATCAGGAGGTCCGTGGCCAATCCACTGTCATCAAAGATTGTGTTTTGTGTTAAAATTAAACAAAATATATCTGGATTGTTTGAGTTCATGAAATTTATTCTCAAAGCTATTAATTAACTATGTATTTATTTATTTTTAAATAGTATATTATTTATTCATGCATTACAAAAACAAATAATTGACAATAAATAAATAAAAATAAATAAATAAAACTCCCACAATCCACCCCTCTCTCCACTCTCACATCATATATAAAACTACACAAAAAAACACTATACATACAAATATTAAGACTCATTGAATTTGGATCCGAATCTGAGATAGATCTGTATGAGGAAAAAAACAAACAAAAAAAAACAATTTTTATCCATATTTCTGCCCATAGCTTTAATCATAACCCTCAAAATGACGCTATAATAAGTTAAAAGGGCGATTTCTGGCTCTAAACCTTTACCTATCTGTCAATCAATACCCCGGACACTTAGAAAACCCACGATCCACTTCTTTTATTGATTCCTCCGCTCAATACGGATTAAATGGTCAGAAAAGAGAGACTTATCCCGAGCTTTCTACTACCACAGACGTTATTCACACACACGAGCTGCAGATCCGTGTGAGGGAGACCGAAACGGGGAGGGCGCAGTGACGGATGTGTCCACCAGGGGAGCTGTTCTCTGTAAAACGCACGGGGGAGGATGCGCTGAACTGCTGAGCTGACATCTCTCTGCCTCTTCATTAAAACGACGGGGATTTTGAGGGAACAATATGTACATTTATGCAGTTTAACAAGTAATTTCCACATTTTAAGCGTTTTTTTAAGTGTGCATTATTTCAGTTTTCAAACATTTGTAGTTATAGATTCATTATAATAACATTAAAACAAAAATACTACTAATATAATGTGATGTCTAAATAAACACACGAGATTTTCTTTAGTAGTAGTAGTAGTAGTATTTGGGGTTTAAGCGTAACACATGCCACTATACGTTTAAAAGAATTGCAAGTGTGAGATGTACGTATCTGTCTTTATTTAAATGTCATGAAAAGGTCAGGGAATGTGAACAGATTAAATGTAAAGATGTTCTACTGCTGTGTGATTTTAATACCGTTGGGTATCAAATATTTGAATACGTTTGAGTCTTACAGTACAGAATTTTTACATTTTGCCCTAGTGATGCTATGTCAAGATGGATAAAAGAAAGAACAAATCAAAACATGTAAAAATAAGTAAATAAAAAAAGCGCATACACACAAAAAATGCACTGTTTGTAGTAAAAGGAGACTACAATATGTACAATTGTATGAATGACGTTAATTAAATCATAATGAACTACATATACATTCATTAATACTGTTATTAATACTATAATTTCTGCAGTTAATTTGGAAATATGTGGAGAAAATATGTAAAAGAAAACACTGTAAACACACAAAAGCAATAAAGCTTGTCCAAAATTTAAGAAATAAACACTTAAATCTATCAGAAAAGGACTAAAAGTAGTAGCAAGATCATTTTACTTGACAAATTATCTTAAAATAAACGACCTCTACACTAGAATGAAGCAGTTTCAGAACTAGTAAGTACATAATAAATCTGAAAACAACATAAATAACCTGATATAAGTTTTAAAATCTTGGCCAAATCACATAAATTTGCAGTGTCATCTTATTTTATTTACTATTTACGAGTATTTCATCAGAATTGCTAATTGATTTTTACTGTCTTAAAAACAAAAAAATGGTTTGAGGTGGTCCAAAGTTATTCCTCTTTTATTTTAGTGCGTTCAGAGCGTCCTAATTATTCACCACGACGAGTTTTTAATCGCTTTTCTCCTAGACCAGAGCCAACTAGCATGCTACTAGTGCACTTCTGTATTATCTGACAATAACATGCTTTTAAATCAGACGCAGTTTGACTTATTTTGACCTCGAGAGCTGCTTGAATAACGTATCTGCACTGAGAAAAGACAAAGTTTGCTCGAATACACGGGCCTATAAGCAGAACACTGTGTAAATAACACTATAAAACGTCGCCACTTGTCAGTATATTTTCTTAAGTTTCACACGTTTTAAATTCACCTGACTAAAACACACTTACAGTACGTACGCTACGGGATTTACAGTGTCACGTGAGCAGCTCTAAACCACAGCGCTTTAAGACTACATCTTATGGGCCTATTTACAGCCGCAGGAACAGCGCCGTGCAGCAGCCACATCCTTATAGATCAGGGCTATTTTTTGACAGGCGGATAGAAATGTCGAAGGGTTTTAAAGGGGCGTGATTGACACCGGGGCAGTGCGGTCCGATCGGTAAAGCCGCTGAGGTTAGTGACTCGGTGTACGGCTCGATAAAGCATTGATTAACAATTACTACACACTGCATACATAAGCAAGGCGTTCAGATCATGGGACCAGGATTTTAACCTCTCCTTTCCGCTAAGATGTTTCATAAATTAGGATTAAACTGGGACTAAACCTGGAACAAAACCAGGAACTATACCTGGAGTAGACCAGGACTAGACCAGGACGACACACTGCATACATAGGCAAGGTAAATTCATATCATGGGACCTGGATTTTACCCCCTCCTCTCCTCTGGGCTGTTTTCACATGCACAAATTAGGACTAAACTACACTAGGCCAGGACTAAACCAGGACTAAACCAGGACTAAACCAGGACGAGGCCAGGACTAGACCAGGACTAGAACTACACACTGCATAAAGGAGGCATTCAAATCCTTTTGGGCTGGTTTTATACACACAAATTAGGACTAAACTGGGACTAAACAGGGAACTACACTAGACAAGATCAGGAGTAAACCAGGATTAGACCAGGATTAGACCAGGACTAGACCAGGACTAGGACTACACACTGCAGACATAAGCAACTGCATTCAAATCATGCTACAGAGATTGTTACCCCTCCTCTTCTGTCTGATTTTACATGCACAGATTAGGACTAAACTAAACTAGACTAGATTAGGATGAAAGCAGGATTAGACCAGGACTGGACCAGGACTAAACCAGGACTAAACCTGGACTAGGACTACACACTGCACACATACGGTAAACCTGCAGATTCAAATCATGCGACAAGGATTTTTACCCCTCCTCTTCTCTGTACTATTTTACCGCATAAATTACGACTAAACTGGGACTAAATCTGGAGTTAAAGTACATTATCAGGAGTAAACCAGGACTAGATTAGGACTAGACCAGGACTAGACCAGAACTAGGACTAGGACATATTCAAGTCATGTTACAAGGATTTTTACCCCTCTTCTTCTTTATGCTGTTTTTCCTGCACAAATTAGGATTAAACTGGGACTAAACTCAGAAATAAACTAGACCAGGACTAAACCAGGATGAGGCCAGGACTAGACCAGGAGTAGGACTAAACCAGGACTAGAACAGGACTGAAGGAAGTCTACACCAGGATGAACACAGCCTTAACACTGTGTACCTTTCCTCGTGTAGATGTATTGCTCAGAAACACCTCAAAAACGACACTTTCTTACTGCAAATTGTCTCGTCTCTCCTCAGATCTGACTCGTAACTTGACCTGGTGGTGCTGCCTGCCCGTATCCATGGAGATCAACGACTTAATGCAATACTGTGGAGCATTTTGGGCAAAGCGATCACGTATCCATGGAGACAAGCAGGTTGCAGACCCTAAAGTTACACAGTGCACCTATAGTTTGTAATATTATGTATACGTATCTACAGTGAATGTTTGTTTCGTATATCCATCCATCCATCCATCTTCTTCCGCTTATCCGGGGCCGGGTCGCGGGGGCAGCAGTCTAAGCAGGGGCTCCCAAGCTTCCTTCTCCCCAGCCACTTCCTCCAGCTCCTCCGGACGGACTCGAGATGCTCCCAGGCCAGCCGAGAGATAGTCCCTCCAGCGTGTCCTGGTCTTCCCGGGCCTCCTACCGGTGGGACATGCCCGAACACCTCCCGAGGGAGGCGCCCAGGAGGCATCCGACCAGATGCCCGAACCACCTCAGCTGGCTCCTCTCGACGTGAGGAGCAGCGACTTACTCCGAGCTCCTCCCAGTGATCGAGCCTCACCCTATCTCTAAGGAGCGCCTGCCACTCTGGGCGGAGGAAACTCATTTCGCCGCTAGATCCGCTGATCTCGCTCTTTCGGTCATTACCCAGAGCTCATGACCATAGGTGAGGGTAGGAACGATTGATCCGGTAAATCGAGAGCTTCGCCTGCTCAGCTCCTCTTCACCACAACGGTCCGATACAGCGACTGCATCACTGCCGACGCCGCACCGATCCGCCTGTCAATCTCGGCTACCCATCCTCCCTCACTCGTGAACAAGACCCCGAGATACTTGAACTCCTCCACTTGAGGCAGAGACTCCCCACCCACCCGGAGAGGGCAAACCACCTTTTCCGGTCGAACCATGGCCTCCGGATTTGGAACAGCTGATTCTCATCCCAGCCGCTTCACACTCGGCTGCAAACCGCCCCAGTGCACGCTGCAGGTCCTGGTTCGGGATGGAGCCAACAGGACAACATCATCCGCAAAAAGCAGCGATGAAATCCTGTGGTCCCCGAACTGACCCTCCGCCCCTGGCTGCGCTTAGAAATTCTGTCCATAAATACAATGAACAGAACCGGTGACAAAGGGGCAGCCCTGGCGGAGTCCAACATGCACCGAACAGGTCTGACTTACTGCCGCAATGCTAACACAGTTCTGCCCGTCATACAGGGACCGACAGCCTCTAGCAAAGGGCCCCGGACCCCATACTTCGAGCACTCCCTCATTAGGCACCACGAGGGACACGGTCGAATGCTCTTCTCCAAGTCCACAAACACATGTGGACTGGTTGGGCAACTCCCATGAACCCTCGAGCACCCGATGGAGGGTGTAGAGCTGGTCCAGTGTTCCACGACCAGGTCGAAACCACACTGCTCCTCTTGAACTCCGAGGTTCGACTATCGGGCCGAACTCTCCTCTCCAGCACCCTGGCATAGACTTTACCGGGAGGCTGAGGAGTGTGATTCCCTGTAGTTGAACACACCCTCCGGTCCCCTTTTATACAGAGGGACCACCACCCCGGTCTGCCAGTCCAGAGGTATTGTTCCCCGACCGGCCACGCGATGTTGTAGAGACGTGTCAGCCAAGACAGCCCCACAACACCCAGAGACTTAAGGCACTGGGACGGATCTCATCCACCCTCGGAGCCTTGCCACCGAGGAGCTTTCTGACCACCTCAGTGACTTCGGCCAGGGTGATGGATGAGTCCGCTCTGGGTCCTCAGCCTCGGCCTCCTCTTCGAGGACGTGGACGGTGGATTGAGGAGATCTCAAAGTATTCCTTCCACCGCCCGATAACATCCCCAGTCGAGGTCAGCAGCTCTCCCGCACTGTAAACAGTATTGGTGAAGGGCCGCTCTCTCCTGAGGCGCCGGACGGTTTGCCAGAATTTCTTGGGGCCGTCCGATAGTCCTCTCCATGGCCTCCCGAACTCCTCCCAGACCCGAAGCTTTTGCCTCTGTAATCGCTCGGCTGCAGCACGCTTTGGCCCGACGTAGATTGGCCAGTTGCCTCTCAGAGTCCACCGGGCCAGTAAGGCCCGGTAGGACTCCCTCTTCAGCTTGACGGCATCCCTTACCCGGTGTCCACCACCGGTTCGGGATTGCCGCCGCGACAGGCACCCCGCAGGCCCTTACGGCCACAGCTACGAACGTCAAGATCGGACAATGGAGGCCGAGAACGGCCCACTCGGCTCCATGTCCCCAGCCTCCTCGATCTGGGAGAAGCTCTCCGGAGGTGTGAGCTGAAGGCCACACTGACAGAAGGTTCCGCCAGACGTTTCCCAGCAGACCTCACGATACGCTTTGGCCTGCCAGGTCTTCTCCGGCTTCCTCCTCCGCTAGCGACTCCAACTCACTACCAGGTGGTGATCAGTTGACAGCTCTGCTCTTCTTCACCCGAGTGTCCAAGACACACGGCCGAGGTCAGATGACACGACAACAAAGTCGATCATCGACTCCGGCCTAGGGAGTCCTGGTGCCACGGCACCGATGGACCCTTGTGCTTGAACATGGTGTTCGTTATGGACAAACTGTGACTAGCACAGAAGTCCAATAACAGAACACCGCCGGGTTCAGATCAGGAGGCCGTTCCTCCCAATCACCCTCTCCAAGTGTCACTGTCGCGCCCACATGGGCGCTGAAGTCCCCAGCAGAACAACGGAGTCCCCGGTCGGTGCACTATCCAGTACTCCTCCCAGAGACTCCAAGAAGGCCGGTACTTGTGCACCTGCAGTTCGGCCCATAGGCCGACACCACAGTGAGAGACCTGTCCCCACCGAAGGCGCAGGGGACGCTAATTCTCTCGCTCACCGGGTAAACTCCAACACGCAGCTGCTGAGCTGTGGGGCTATAAGCAAGCCCACGCCAGCTCGCCGCTTCCCGCGCCAACGCCAGAGAAATGGAGAGTCCAACCCTCTCAAGGAGTCGGGTTCCAGAGGTCAAGCTGTGCGTGGAGGTGAGGCCGACTATATCTAGCCGGTAACGCCGACCTCCCGCACAAGCTCAGGCTCCTTCCTCTCAGCGAGGTGACATTCCATGTCCCCAGAGCTAGTCTCCATGTCCGGGAGATCTGGTCGCCGAGGCCTCCCTGCTTCGACCGCCACTCCAGATCTCTCCGCACTCCAACCCCTATGGTTCTCTCAAGGGGTGGTGGGCCCACCAGAGGGCGGCCCCACGCCGCCCTTCGGGCTGGGCCCGGCCGGCCCTGGGGAAAGGCCCGGCCACCAGGCGCCGCCGGGCGCACCCACCCCAGGCCTGGCTCCAGGGTGGGGTCTCCGTGTCGCCATTCCGGGCGCGACGAACTGGCCTCTGTATATTTATCATCATTCGGGCTTGAACCGCCTGCCTGACCCGTCCCCCCGGACCTGTTTGCCTTGGGTGACCCTACCAGGGGCATAAAGCCCCCGACAACATAGCTCCTGGGATCATTCGGGTACTCAAACCCCTCCACCACGTTAAGGTGGCGGTTCGAGGAGGGGTGTTTCGTATAGTTTTGCAGAAATTAAAATAAGAAATGGTGAAAAAAGACGGTGAAAGTGAAAAAGAGGAAGAGAAGAGGTGAAAGACAGTGAGAGAAAGAGAGAAAGAGGGAGAGGAAATGATTTTATTTAATTATTTATACATTTAACTGACAAAAGAGGGCAGTGTTATGACATTGACAAAGTAACAAACTTTTACTTCAACACACAAACGTCTGATGTGTGAGAGAGACGGAGGAGGAGGGAGGGAAAGAAGAGAGGAGGAGAGAGAGGAGTGTGTGAGAGAGAGAGACGGAGGAGGAGGGAGGGAAAGAAGAGAGGAGGAGAGAGGGGAGTGTGTGAGAGAGAGAGACGGAGGAGGAGGGAGGGAAAGAAGAGAGGAGGAGAGAGAGAGGAGTGTGTGAGAGAGAGAGACGGAGGAGGAGGGAGGGAAAGAAGAGAGGAGGAGAGAGGGGAGTGTGTGAGAGAGAGACGGAGGAGGAGGGAGGGAAAGAAGAGAGGAGGAGAGAGAGAGGAGTGTGTGAGAGAGAGAGACGGAGGCGGAGGGAGGGAAAGAAGAGAGGAGGAGAGAGGGCGGAGTGTGAGAGAGAGAGACGGAGGAGGAGGGAGGGAGAGAAGAGAGGAGGAGAGAGAGAGGAGTGTGTGAGAGAGAGACGGAGGAGGAGGGAGGGAAAGAAGAGAGGAGGAGAGAGAGAGGAGTGTGTGAGAGAGAGAGACGGAGGAGGAGGGAGGGAAAGAAGAGAGGAGGAGAGAGAGAGGAGTGTGTGAGAGAGAGAGATGGAGGAGGAGGGAGGGAAAGAAGAGAGGAGGAGAGAGAGAGGAGTGTGTGAGAGAGAGAGAGAGATGGAGGAGGAGGGAGGGAAAGAAGAGAGGAGGAGAGAGAGAGGAGTGTGTGAGAGAGAGAGAGAGACGGAGGAGGAGGGAGGGAAAGAAGAGAGGGGGAGAGAGAGGAGTGTGTGAGAGAGGGATACGGAGGGAGGGAAAGAAGAGAGGAGGAGAGAGAGGAGTGTGTGAGAGAGAGACGGAGGAGGAGGGAGAGAAAGAAGAGAGGAGGGAGAGAGAGAGGAGTGTGTGTGAGAGAGAGACGGAGGAGGAGGGAGAGAAAGAAGAGAGGAGGGAGAGAGAGAGGAGTGTGTGAGAGAGAGAGAGACGGAGGAGGAGGGAGGGAAAGAAGAGAGGAGGAGAGAGAGGAGTGTGTGAGAGAGAGACGGAGGAGGAGGGAGGGAAAGAAGAGAGGAGGAGAGAAATAGGAGTGTGAGAGAGAGACGGAGGAGGAGGAAGAGAAAGAAGAGAGGAGGAGAGAGAGAGGAGTGTGTGAGAGAGAGAGACGGAGGAGGAGGGAGGGAAAGAAGAGAGGAGAGAGAGAGAGGAGTGTGTGAGAGAGAGAGAGACGGAGGAGGAGGGAGGGAAAGAAGAGGAGGAGAGAGAGAGGAGTGTGTGAGAGAGAGAGAGATCGATGAGGAGGGAGGGAAAGAAGAGAGGAGGAGAGAGGGGAGTGTGTGAGAGAGATAGAAGAAAGAGCAATAAGGGAGGGGGAGAGAATTCACTAATAAGAGAGTGCGAGAGTGAGAGAGGAGTGTGTAAGAGAGAGAGAGACGGAGGAGGAGGGAGAGAAAGAAGAGAGGAGGGAGAGAGAGGAGTGTGTGAGAGAGAGAGAGACGGAGGAGGAGGGAGGGAAAGAAGAGAGAAGGAGAGAGGAGTGTGTGAGAGAGGGAGACGGAGGAGGAGGGAGGGAAAGAAGAGAGGAGGAGAGAGAGAGGAGTGTGTGAGAGAGAGAGACAAAGGAGGAGGGAGGGAAAGAAGAGAGGAGGAGAGAGAGAGGAGTGTGAGAGAGAGAGACGGAGGAGGAGGAAGAGAAAGAAGAGAGGAGGAGAGAGAGGAGTGTGTGAGAGAGAGACGGAGGAGGAGGGAGGGAAAGAAGAGAGGAGGAGAGAGAGAGGAGTGTGTGAGAGAGAGAGAGACGGAGGAGGAGGGAGGGAAAGAAGAGAGGAGGAGGAGAGAGAGGAGTGTGTGAGAGAGAGAGACGGAGGAGGAGGGAGGGAAAGAAGAGAGGAGGAGACAGAGAGGAGTGTGTGAGAGAGAGAGAGACCGAGGAGGAGGGAGGGAAAGAAGAGAGGAGGAGAGAGGGGAGTGTGTGAGAGAGATAGAAGAGAGAGCAATAAGGGAGGGGGAGAGAATTCACTAATAAGAGAGTGGGGAGTGAGAGAGGAGTGTGTGAGAGAGAGAGAGACGGAGGAGGAGAGAGCGAGAAAAAAGAGATAGCTGGAGAGAGAGAGAATTAAGAGAGGGAGAGAGAGAGATAAATGAGAGGGATAGAGTGAATAAGAGAGGGGAAAGAGCGGAAGGGAGAAATAATAAGAGAGGGAGCGAGAGAGGAGTGTGTGAGAGAGAGAGAGGCGGAGAAGTAGCGAGACAAATAAGAGAGGAGGAGAGAGAGAAAGCAATGAGGGGAAGACAGAGAAAGAGAGAGGAGAGAGACCGGGAGAGATAGTGAGGGAGGTAGAGAGGCAGCAAAAGAGAGCGGGAGAGATAGCAAGGCAGAGAGAGAGATAGATGGAGAAAGAGAGAGGGGGAAGAGAGGCAGAGAGAAAGGGAGAGGAGAGAGATAGAGAAAGAGGGAGGAGTGAGAGAGAGAAGGGGAGAGAGGCAGAGAGAAAGGGAGAGGAGATAGAGAAAAAGGGAAGAATGAGAGAGATGGAGAGAAGGGGGTGTAGAGACAGAGAGAGGAGAAAGAGAGAGAGGAGGAAGACAGGGAGCAGGAGAGAAAGAGAGGGCTAGAGAGGCAGGGAGAAAGAGAGAGGAGAGAGGGGGTTAGAGAGGCAGAAAGAGAGAGAGATGAATCAGAGAGAGAAAAAGAGAGGAGGGTAGAGAGGCAGAGAGAAAGAGGGAGGAGAGAGGGGGTTAGACAGGCAGAAAGAGAAAGAGGAGAGAGAGACTGGGGGCGATATTGAGGCAGAGAGAGAGAGAATCAGAGAGAGAAAGAGAGAGGAGGGTAGAGAGGCAGAGAGAAAGGGGGACAAGAGAGGTAAATAAAGAGGGAGGAGAGAGAGATAGAGAAAGAGGTAGGAGAGAGAGAGAGAGAAAGAGGTAGGAGAGAGAAATAGAGAAAGAGGAAGAAGAGAGAGGTAGAGAAAGAGGGAGGAGAGAGAGGTAGAGAAAGAGGAAGGAGAGAGAGATAGAGAAAGAGGGAGGAGAGAGAGGTAGAGAAAGAGGGAGGAGAGAGGTAGAGAAAGAGGAAGAAGAGAGGTAGAGAAAGAGGAAGAAGAGAGGTAGAGGAAGGAGAGAGAGGTAGAGAAAGAGGGAGAAGAGAGAGAGGGGTAGAGAAAGACGAAGGAGAGAGAGAGAAAGAGGAAGGAGAGAGAGATAGAGAAAAAGGAAGGAGAGAGAGGTAGAGGAAGAGGAAGAAGAGAGATAGAGAAAGAGGGAGGAGAGAGAGGTAGAGAAAGAAGAAGAAAAGAGAGGTAGATAAAGAGGGAGGAGAGAGGTAGAGAAAGAGGAAGGAGAGAGAGGTAAAGAAAGAGGAAGGAGAGAGGTAGAGGAAGGAGAGAGAGGTAAGGAAAGAGGAAGTAGAGAGAGGTAGAGGAAGGAGAGAGAGGTAAGGAAAGAGGAAGTAGAGAGAGGTAGAGGAAGTAGAGAAAGGTAGAGAAAGAGGATGAAGAGAGAGAGAGAAAAAGGAAGGAGAGAGAGGTAGGGAAAGAGAAAGGAGAGAGAGGTAGAGAAAAAGGAAGGAGAGAGAGATAGAAAAAGAAGGAGGAGTATTGTCGTTGTGTGTGGTTTTCAGTGTATGCAATCACTCAAGCATGCGGATGTGTGTGAATGGATGACTATACGCGCTCCTTTCTTTTCTTTCTTTTTTTACATTTCAAAGTGTTTTTTTTTCTTTTTTTTACGATACTGTATAAAACCAGCTAAAAGGGGAGGGACACCGGATTCTCCACCTCCAAATTTTACGCCCTCCTACTTTTTTTTTTTTTTTTTACCGCCTTCTCTTTAAGTGCAAGCATGACTCTCATTTTCACATGTGCAAATGAATGTTTAATATGAAGCCCACAGGTGCAAACTCACAGTCTAGACACACGCCATTAAAAAGTGTTCAAAAGAAAGAGGGAGCGCAAAACAAAGCGAGGCGTGCAGCAAATTATCGTTTTTTTGTTTTTTTTTGTGGGGGGGCCAAAGAGTTTCTATATTGCTTTTGCTATTACTTATATTAACCAGCCTATTTCATTATTTCATTACCTTCGAGTTTGTTCTGTATATTTTTACACGCCACATGTTTTATATTTGTGAAAAGTGCACATTTAGAGTGACTGTTTCCCTGTTGTATTCTCACATTTCACCACTAGAGGCGTCTACATTACTGCTGTCTGACAGAGTGTGACAGAAGAAGAGCAGAGAGCAAAGGTGAGGCTAAACAAAGGCAGGAGGAAGCAGGTTTCAAATCAAATAAGCGTACAGATGGTAGATTTACGTATAAAATTAAATTAAAGGTGCATTATGTAACTTTCTGGAGGTGGAAATTCATTTGCAGGGAAAGTGAAACCATAGTTCAGAACATTTTCCATAAAGACAGACAAGTTTTATCCCCTACTGTGCCGTGTTTAGCCAAACAAACAACATTTCAGTGGAAACAGAGTCAGGTTTGTGCAGATTTTCAGTGCAATAAACACATCCACAAAGAACAAATTGGTCTATTTTTTGGCAAAAAAGTTACATACTGCGGCTTTAAATTCACATTTTCAGTACACGTTTAACACCGAAAATGAGGTGAGTGTGTTTCAGCCGTCTCATCAAAGGAACATTATAAATACTAATGGTGTAAAGATGTTCTCTTTATTGGCGGTTTGTATCCAGGCCCTGCTCCAGTCCTGCTCTCAGTCCTGGTCTGGTCCCGGTCCCAGTCCTGGTCTGGTCCCAGTCGGGTCTCTGATGCCATCTCTGCTGCTTCATGTTGGAACAGGCTCCCGGTGAGTGGCGCCAACTTGGCCCGTGCTGCCAGGCATTCTTCAGATTTCATTAGGTAATAGCTCATTCACTACTGAGGCTAACCCGCCTATTAAGGCTCCATCACACACACATGTTTATACAGAGGGCCTAATCTGCGGGGCCACTGGGCACAGGGCACTTAGACCCTACGAAAGCTTTTCATGAGCTCTGTTCACCCACAAAATCATGCCCAGAATACATTTACAAATCTGGACAAAAAAGGTCAAAATATCTACTAAGAAACAGACTGAAACGTTTGATTCAAAATGCTGTGTAATTTATTATGCGTAGTAAAAAGTTAAAGGCACACTATGCAACTTTTCAGTCACCTGCTGGTCTCCATGATGATGATATTAATAATAATAAACCTTTATTTATACAGCACTTTTAAAAACAAAGTTCACAAAGTGCTGTACAAGCAGAACACAAAACACATAAAAACAGCACATAAAACAAAGAAAACAGCGATGCAACAAATCAGATTCATTCTAATAAATAAATAAAAGAGAAAAGAAGAAGTGATTTAAAAGATGATACTGATGGTGTGAGCCTCATCTCCTCAGGCAGCTCGTTCCAAAGCCGAGGCTGAAACGTTCTGAAATGTTCCACAATATGTCATTAAACTAATCTGTCTTTCCTTTCACTCAAATAGTTTTTATTGCTTTAAATGCAGAATCATCTCTCCGCAGATTTGACCTGTAACTTGGCCTGGTGGTGTCACTTGCTTGTCTCCACAGAGAAGGATAAGATTGTAATACCATACTGTGGAACATTTCAGATATTTTAAGACATGAACGAATGATTGAACGAGGTAACAATTTAGCATTTTCTGTCAGATTGGCATTAGGCGTTTTTTTGTACTGTAGAAACCTATTGGAATGATAGAAAACAGTAATAAAAAAGTCAGAAAGTTTGAAAACGTGCTCGTCTCTCAGCTCTTAATGCATGAATTTATCATTTTGTTGCTAACACAAACTCCAGTGTTTCTTCTCGTCTTCCTCTGTGCCTGTAAACATGCTGGATACTTTGGCTAAAACCTCCTCCAGGCCTGACAGACCCCTCCGTGGCTCTCTTCACCCTCCAGTGAGCACTCTCGCTGGGGGCCACTTCGCCGCTGCCCCCCTCCCTCCCTTCGACTGGCCATGTGTGCAGGGGCCAAACAGCTGGGCCCCGGACTCGGCTTCGTTTGTGTGGGTATGTGGCTCCAAGCAATCGGACACTGTTTCTGAGAGCGGCTGCACACAAAGCAGGAGTGTTGCCCCCAAAAAATGTAATTAAATAAAAAATATTCTCGGACACGACTCAATGCAAACACAAGTATCGAAACTACTGAACAGGTATCGATACTGAAAAGAAAAAAAATCACATAAACAGTAGAATCTTTTCTTTCCTGACTATTTCTAGACTATATTATTATATTATATTATGAAATTATTTGTTTTATTTTCTACTTTTTCACCTTGTTTGTCAAGATGCATTATATATGTTGAAGGCACATGTTCAAAATTAACAAATAAAAATAAAAAAGAGACATTTTGTGTTAAAAATCACATTATATTTTTAATTACATTATTTATTATCATTGTGGTCTAGCTTTTGTCTAGTAGTATCAGAATCAAGGTTGAATTTTTTCTACGTAACAAAAAATATTGTAAAATTTATTATGCATATGCAAGTTAAAGGTGCACTATGTAACTTTTCTGTCTCCACGGTGATGATATTGTCAGAAATGCTCTACAATATGACATTAAACTCATCTATTTGGCTTTATTTCAATTACACGTGGATTAATTGCTTTAAAAATAATTTGAATATATAAATTCTGTCCTGAATTTTGTAGTAGTTGTAACAAAATCATGGTTAAATTGTTTGTATGTAGCACAAAATTACATTTTAAATTTGTTTTTGATTTTTTTTAAATTAATTGACAAAATGTAAACAAACTAATAATGTGTGTAATATATGTCAAACTACAAGAGGCTGTTGAAGTGGGCTATACATTATTATATTACAGAAACATATAAAAACATATAAAAACAAATTGAAGTTAGACAAAAGTTTGAGAAAAGGTCAAAAACAAACAAAAAAACAAACAAAATAAAACAGCACGTAAATAAGTAAATAAATATTATGTGGTGTATTGATTAAATTAGTCAAACCCAAACAAAACACAACGTATGGAGGTAAATATTTCACCATATCCACCACAAAAAACCCAAACCTACAGCAAAAAGAACCCATTTTGACGTCATAATCTGCCCTCACAGAATCCATAAATCACGGGGAGAATAGAATCCACTGTCTTTGCCTGGGCTCATACAAAACCACAATCACAGAGTCCGGCCCCGTTCTCACCGCAGACGCTCTGTTGTGGTCCACGCCGATGTGAGGATTCAGTACAGACGTTATGGCTCATGTTCAGAAAAATACACTCTTTCCTTCATATTGTCTTGGTCGGACTATTTGTGTCGGAGTTTACGTCGGTAGCGATTTAGGCTTCAGGATTTCACACTTTTTTGTAGAGGCGATAGACGGACTCAGTGTTTTAATCACTGGGTCTTGAGGAACAAACTTTACTTTTCCATGTGTTTCTCTCTCAAGTTTGAATGACAAATAAAGGGCCTTGAATCTTGAATCTAGACCGTTTCAATGCTCAAATCCCCATCAAGAAACATCTAAACAAGTTGTAAGTCAGCAGTTACGGCAAGGTTTTGGGTTCAGCTCCCAGTTTACCTCAATCTGCCTTTTCTGTGTGGAGTTTAGGGATGTAACGATATCAGAATCTCTACCATATGCATCTCTCCATCCAATATTTACTTTGGGGACTAACAGAATTGTAAATATGTGGCTTTCACCTATTAAAATTGCTTGACAAAACTTTGGTCTGTCGTAATCTAAAGAACTACGATTTAAAAGTGCTGATTAACAGCTGTTTCTTCATGTAGTCTGCACTAAACCAGCAAAGGATCATGGTCTATGTAGTTCTCTCTGTTTTTTTAACTCATGCTGCGCCATAACAATGCATTTAAGCAAAGATACTTGTAATTCGATATATTGTGAGATCTTTAGTGATACAAAATCAAGATTTCACGGTTATTGTTACATCCCTGGTGGTGTTTGCAAGTTTCTTCCTGCATCTGGGTCGATTTCTGACCCGCCAGAACCACACGCTTTGACGAAACTTCACAAAGACGAGTGGATCTGGAGCCGTGTCCTGTCTCCCCGATTTGAGTTGGGCGTGATTGACAGGCGGATGAACCAATCAGAGAGACGCGTGGTCCGTTCGTGTCAAAACAAATATGGAGGCTTAGAAGTAAAAAGGGGCAAAAATAACACAGAGGATTGAGAAACAACATAGATTTCTAGAGAATCAACAATCAAAGCACCAAACTATGACTTATCTAAGGTAAAAGAAGTTATATATTTTGTTCTGAATGATACACGGATTTTGGAGGAGATGTCTTCAGTGAAACAAATGAGCTGTTGTGGTTGGACGGAGGTTGAGGCCAGTTCAAATGACTAAATTTAAGAAGATTTAAGTTGATCTGAGTAGATTTCACTTGACAAATAAAATGATCCACCAATGGAATAAGTGTGTTTATCTTTAATCAAACAACATACGATTTAGTTTCTTCTTTAAGCACAAAGAGTTTTTTCCTATCTTCAATGGAACTAGGTGCATTTTCCTATTTAAACTACATTAAAGTTTTGTTCTATTCCGTAGATCATGTGAAATTGACTCAAATTAATATTACATGTTCTGAATTCAAGTCATTTGAACTCAGATGTTACTTTTTGCACTGTATAGATCTGGCCTCAACGTCCAACCACATTTGTTTCATTTGTGTCTCTCAAATACAGACGACATCTCTTGAAAATTCTCGTATCATTCAGAACAAAATACACAAAACAAATTCTTCTACCTGCGACAAATGAGTTTGGTGCTTCTATTGTTGATTCTGCAGAAATCTGTGCTCTTTCTCAATCCTTTGTGTAATTTTTTCCCTTTTTTACATGTACCATGAAACAAATACACCCCGCGCCTCTCTGATTGGTTAATCTGCCTGTCAATCACGCTCAGCTCCAGTGGGATTTTACTTTTTGGCGTGTAGAATTGGACCATAAATGGACTCAAACCTTTTCAGAGGCCTTGTAGAAGGGACTGACAAACATTTACACACATACTTACTTCTTTTGCATCCGTTATTTCCAGCAAAGAGTGTCCAAAAGTAGTTTAATTGCCTAAAAAAAGCACGTATAGCACGATTAACTAACATTGCCAGTGTTAAACCAAAGATCTAGACCTCCCTGTGTCCTTCAAGCTCCTGTCTGCAGCCCGGACCACCCCATAGCAACACTTTAGCCACCATTTTCACCGGCTAATTTCCCATTAAATCCAGTGGGCGGAGAGAACGTGTGTGCGTGAAATGTGGAGTCAAAACCCTCTGAACAAGGCCAAGTGTGACCAGAGAATCTCCACGGCGCCTTAAATGGATTCAGAACAGGAGCCCCCTTGGGTTTCCCCCGAGACAGCCCCGAGTAATACATCATATTGCTCTTAAAATAGCTATTAACCACAGCGAGGAGGGAGGAGAGGGGGAGGAGAGAGGGAGGAGGATGGAGGGAGGAGGGGTAAATTAAGCAATACTAACGGAGTCATTCTCATACAATAAGTCAGCATTAACCTCCGCACTAAAAGGCTGCTGTCTCTGCCCGTTATGAGCTCTTTAATTGATTCACTATTCCCTTTGCGAGAGGAGAGGGGACCAGGAGATGAGGGGCCTCGTCTCTTTCTTTTCTCAGTTTGTCAAGGTTCTTTTAAGGGACGCTACCGGATTTATACGCTGTAAAGAACCGTACGTAGGGACATGAGCGAAAATAATTGTAGTTTTAAGCTCAGTTTTTTTTAAGTATATGCAAAACTACACAATGGACATGTTGAAGTGTATATTATACTGCTATAGAAACATATAAAAGAGATCGAAGTTAGACAAAAGTTAGAGAAAAGAAGGTAAAAAAAAAGATAAATAAATAAATAATAGTCCGGTTGCTTAAATTTGCCTGTAAAGAAACATATATAGGCACATTCGTGAAAATAAGTTTGATTTGAAGCTTCATTTTAAGGCAGACTATGTGGCTTTTCCATTGGGGAGTCTGCTTCCTGTTTGTCTCCATGGAGATTGTTTTGTTGTTTTGTCCAGAATGTTCCACAAACTGGTGCTGAACTTACGCATTTTGTATTTATTTAATTATTACTGGTGTTTTTATTGCTCAAAAAACACGCATTCCTTCTCCACAGATCTGATCTACGCCTTGTCTTGTCCTCATGGAGACATCCTGTATGTTGGATGTAATACTGTGGAACATAGACAAAGCAGTAACATCTCCATGGAGACAAGCACGTGGTAGATACTCCACCAGAAACGTTACTTAGTCAACCTTTAAAATCCGTGTAAAGTTCATTCATTCGTTTTTCAATATAAAACCAAAAATAAGAAAACGAAAAAAACAACTCTTTTCTTCATTATTCGTCTCCAAAACCAAAATTTAAAAAACAGATGAGTCGTCTTTTTTTTTTTTTCAGTTTTCGATTTTGTGTTTAAATGAATAATAAAAATGGAAAATGGCCCGAACCAAACTCCTAGTCCTAATATCCCGTGTGGAGCGTCTGCTCATCACCAGGACTGAACCAGAACTAAGCCGGGACTAAACGAGGACTGAACCAAGACTGAACTAGGTCTAAACCAGGTCTGTACCAGGTCTAAATCAGGTTTAAACCAGGTCTAAACCTTCTCCCCTCCGATACTCACATTTGCGGGCACAATATCTCCGCACCTCTCCCCGTTCGCCACCTTGACTAACCAATTTTCTGCAGAAAACCCAGAGTCCTAGTCCAGTCCTGGTTTAGACCTGGTTCAGTCCTAGTTTAGACCTGGTTTTACACCTGGTTCAGACCTGGTTCAGTCCTGGTTTAGTCCTGGTCCAGTCCTGGTTGTTTCGGCGGTCCGCTAATAACACGAACAAACAACAAATAACAAATAACACGGATTCTTTAAGAAGTCATGAAAAAATCCAAATTGAGCATTAATCCCTGCAGTCTGAACGCAGCCAAAGTGGAGGTCAACCCACCTGAAAAGTTACTTAGTGCATCTTTACGCTGATGTTGGCCAGTTGTGCATTGGTCATTTCCATTTCGTTTCATCAATTGCACATCCAGAAGAAACCTGGAACATTATTTTAAAATCTAAACTAGTCAAAACTACTCTAAAGAAGGTTAAATATTGAAAATTCTGTCATTTTTAACTCTTGTTTCACAGTGTACGTTAGTGGATGGCACTAGTGAAGTCTAATCCGTTTCAAATTGCCAGCATCAGAAACCTATTCACAAACTTTATGTCCTGTGTATCTCCAATTAAAAAGGCCCCGAAAGATAAGTATGCTAATGAGCTGGCGGGATGGAAATGTGATACGCGACGCTAATCTGGGGCTGTAAAGGGTGATGGGGGGAATTAAGATTAGGTTTTAATCCCCAATATCCATTACTCCGCTGTCCCCCGCCCAGGCGAAAGTTAACGCGCGAAATCAAAACAAACAACGCCGTCCGCGAGATGGAGTTTACTCAAGATCCGTGATTGAAACGCTCTCCTTCAAATTAACATACATCCATGCAAACGAGCCCTTAATTAATTCCGAAATGTATTTTTGATTAAATACTCCAAACGATTCCAATCTTGACCGGGAAGGAGGAAAAAAAAAAAAAACTTGTAATTAATTTTGCCTGTTAAACCTCATCAACACTTTGAATGGATCGCAATTAGGGACGCAGCCTTCTCCGCTTTATACTTCTCAACTGTGGAATCAAAAATCATTGTTATCGGGTTTGTAATGCGACCAGTGCGAAGGAGATGGGGCTACGATAATGGGGCAGGGTCTTGATTTCCATATACGCGGAGTCAAATAATGCGTCTAATTGGAAGATATTATAATATTGATTAAATTAGACAGAAAAACACTCATTTCATTAAGACGCTATGATATGGGCTAATTCTGATCATCTCCTGTGTCTTCGGGATTACCAATTAAAAAGGCTTTGTGGAAGTTTGAACGGACAATGCGCGGCGAGGGGGGGAAATGAAACGAGCTGACGCCGGTGTAGCTGGAGGACGCGCCATAGCGGAGCTCCATCCTCGCTATTTACCAAGGCCGAG
Source organism: Odontamblyopus lacepedii (assembly GCA_034769755.1). Taxonomy (NCBI): domain Eukaryota; kingdom Metazoa; phylum Chordata; class Actinopteri; order Gobiiformes; family Gobiidae; genus Odontamblyopus; species Odontamblyopus lacepedii. Next base: position 11,029,736 of record CM068364.1, on the reverse strand, counting down.
TTTGTGTGGGAAGTCCTAATGATGTATTCAAGCGCCGCGGAGTTCCCAGTCCGCCTATACCCGACCGCGCTCTCCTCTCAATTACGTGAAGAGGGAGAGCTGATAATGAAAACTAACATCGAGCCCTGAGTGGATCAAGATGTATGTATGCGTACGGGTGTGTGAGCGGGGATTTGTCGCAACGTGGGGACCGTTATTGGATCTGCGACGTGGTTTGAAGTGCAGTTCTGTTGAAATACGGGAAAGTTTGGGTTTAGCGAAGTCGTGACGATGGTTACGGTTTAGGTTCGACGTCCAGGGAATGAACGTAAGTCAATGGAATGTCCTTAAAAAGCACGGAAAGCGAACACGCGCGTGGATGTGTGTGTGTGATGAAGAAAAAGAAAAAACGTCTTCTGAAGCGAAAATGAGCCTTTATTATTCGACTTGTTTCAAAGTATTTCTGGCAGGTTAATTTAAGAGTTATTTCAAGATGTGTACTATTGAATGGGCTTGGAAAAGTGCTCTTGCAGTAATAGAAAATGCTGGAAGGTCCCTTATGCAGACTTTGAAACCTTTCTTTGTGGACTTTGCATGTTCTCCCTGCGTTTGTTCTGGTCTCCATCAACCTAATAAATGAGCCTGGATTATTTGATTTGTTTCAGAATATTTCTGGCAGGTTTTAATTCGAGCATTATATCAAACGGGCTGGAAAAGTGCTTTTACAGTCATAGAAAATGCTGAATGGTCCCTTATTCTGTATCTGACTATTCTTTGTGGACTTTTTGGGATGTAACAATAACCCAAATATGGTGATATCGTATTGTCAAAGGTCTCACAATAATATCGTGGACCATCACAATATATCAAATCCCAAGTCTCTTTGCTTAAATGAATTGTTCTGATGCAGAAATAGCTAAAAAAACAGAATGAACTACAGAGACCATGATCCTTTGCTCTGTTTCAGTGCAGACGATATGAAGAAATAACTGTTCTAGACTACAAAAAAGGATTTTCGAGCATAGTTAAACTGACCTGAATTAAGCAGATTCATCTTAAAAGATAAATTTTAAGATTTTTTTTAAGATGAGATTTCTTTTACTTGTTTCAAGATATTCCATCCTGATTTATCTTATCTGATATTACAACTTATTCTAAGCACTTTTTATATTAACTCAAGCCAGGTTAAGCCTCTTTAACTTCCTTCTCAAACCAATAAGGTGAAAAATCTTGCCATAAATACTTGAAACTAGTGTTTTCTGCTTAGAACAAGATTTGTATTTCATCTTGTTTTAAGAAAACTTGGTAAGAGAAAATTTCTTACTGCACTGGCAGATAATTTCACTTAAAATAGGGCATTTTTACCTCAAAATAGTATTTTTTTTTTTCTTATTTAGGCTTTTTTTTGCAGTGTAAGCACTTTTACATCTTCATTCTTTGGATTAAGTCTTGTGAAGGCATTTTTAGAGGAAAAAGTCACATATTCACAGTTTTATATTGCAATAAATATGGTACGGTGAGATGTAAATGGTGAAAATATCGTACAGACAGATTTGGATATCGTTCCATCCCTAATGACAATAAATGTTGTACCAAATGACTGATCAAAGCATTTTATAATGTCAGTCTTATGTAGAATATTGTCATATCGTGAGTTTTCCCACGATATCGCAATAAATATCGTCCCGTGAGGTTCATACCGTGATGATATCGTATCGTGAGACTTGGATATCATTACACCCCTATGGACTTTGCATGTTCTCAGTGTGTTTGCTCTGGTCTCCATCAACGTAATAATGAGCCTTTATTATTTGACTTGTTTCGAAGTATTTCTGGCAGGTTTTAATTTTATTATTTCAAGCAGTATCAAGTGGGGTAAGAAAAGTGCTTTTACAGTAATAGAAAATCCTGTAAGACCCCTTATGCTGAACCCTTTCTTTGTGGACTTTGCATGTTCTCCCTGTGTCTGCTCTGGTTTCCATCAACTCAAAAACGTTTGTTTTAATTCTCATCCTTCACTTTTCCAATGAAAATTATTTTACCCTAATCTGGCAGTTAATGACAGGGCTGTTTCAGTGAGTGGTAAGGTTTCAATTACCGTAAAAGATTCTGCTGGAAAACGTTATTGCTTTGTCCAGAATGTTGCTCAGTATGGCATTAAACCAAAATATACCTAATTCCTTCAAATACATATGCACATACCTTGAAAAAACATGCATTGTTATTGTGAGTGGGCTCAATGTTTCTATTGACTGATGTTGTTTTAACTTTATGTGTATTTATGTAAATGTTTTAGTGACTATTTTACTATGGCCTGTCACGTGCTATAGAAATAAAGCTGATTTGACTGATCTGGCCTGTAATCTGGTCTGATGGGTGTTTGTTTCCATGGGAACAGAAAGGTTTTATACCAATACTGTGTGACATTCAAGACAAGCAATAACATCTCCATGGAGAGAATCGGGTAACGGATCCTCCACCTGAACAGTTACACAGTTGCCTAAAGTTAAGCTTCAAAAAACACTTGTAAATCTATGAAATGTTCCAACTTGACATGAAAACTCAGCATGTGTGTCTATAACGGAGAAAGCGAGGGTGGGAGCTGCTGTGACTGTATCCCTTTCATCCACTCCGGCACAAGCCACAACTCCTCTCTGCACTTTCTCAAATGAACCTCCCAAATCCTGCCCCAAAAACGCGAGCGGCTCTGCCAAAAGCTGCTGTCCACTTAAGAGTGTACAGAGGCTTACAGGGATCAGGCCTCGCAAGGTGCTGAGGTGAGATAACCAATTACCCATGATCACCCTGGACTCTTCTAATCTCCACCCTGTATCGAACCGGATTTAGCCCGAGCGGCACCTGTGGGAGCCTGTGTTATTCTAATGCCACACGCTCCACTGTGAGAGGACGGGCTGTCAGCAGGGGGCACTGTTTTGGGAAAGTCTCAGGCAGTTTCAGGTCGGGCGAGTGAGGAGCATGTAAGAGGTTTGGCAATGTTGTAAAATTGAATCAAAGTACTGTCTTATAATGGACGGTTTTAATAAATCTAAAGTAAACCATGGTGGGCCAGAAGTGCAACACACCTACGTCAAAAAGTTTACCGAAAATTACGAACAATATGGCCAAAACATTTATAAACAAAAGCACATTTATTGATCTATTTATTTATTTTTTGAAAACTTTTATTTTGTATTACTATATTTTTCAGGAATAAAAAGAAAATAGTATTGAAAAAAATGCATATTGGCCAGAGATGAACCAAATAACATAAGAAACCGTCCTCCTGGGTGATCTAACATGCTTTTTTAATGTAGAAAAAAACTCATCAAACATTTACTAGCGAATTTTATATGTAAAAATACTCCAAAAACTTGAAAAGCCACAGATTGTAAAAAGAAGTGGATTGAACGAGTGTGACTTAAAGCGTTCATCCCTAATAAAATGAAATTTGCGATGTTAAAAGGGCGAATTTGGGAAATCCATCAGTATTTTTTTATACAGTCCAGTAAAGTACAGTACAGTGATTTTAATTTACTGTTTTCTTTTTTAATTTCTTTATTCCTTGTAAGCAGGCATATTTATTTTAATATTTGTGGACTGTGCATGTTCCTGACTGGCTAATCCACCTGTCAATCACGCCCATCTAAACTCGGGGAGATTCACCGTTGACCAGACTCACATTTTTGGAGAAAAGTAATAGAGAAGGGAATATTCTGGATCCCGGACAGCACAAGTGCATAAAATTGATCTATCACAAGCGGAATGATCCAAATGATCCGCTTTCCATCGAGTTATACCGGTGCTGAGCCTGCCAGGAATATTATGTGATGCTGCTTTAAAATGGAAATTTTAAATAATTTCCCTTTTGGATCAATAAGATTAAAAACAAATTGAAATTCTTTATATATGAGCGAGTTGCCTTTCCGCAGATTTGGTCTTCGTTACGTGGCCTCAGCTGCTTCTGTCCAGGCAGACAATCAAGTTTAATGCCGTACTGTGGAACATTCCAGCCCAAATAATAACAAGCAGATGGCCGACTGCTTAGGCCTAATTGCCTGTCTCCCCAGAGGAAGATACGTTTAATGCCGTACTATGAAATATTCCAAGCAAAGCAGCAATATCTTCGTGAAGACAGCACCGATTGATGGAAGCTGCACCAAAAAAGTTAAATTGTGCACATTTGAACTCTCTCTCTCTTTTTTATAGATACTCCTTGTTTTCTCACTATACCTCTCTCTTTTTCTCTCTTTACCTCTTTATATACACTCCTCTTTATATACGCTCTCTCACGATACCTCTCTCCCTCTCTTTCTCTCGCTCACTATCCCTCTTTATGTCTACTCCTTTTGTTTTTACGATACCTCTCGCTCTCTCACCCTCCCTATACCTCTTTGTCTCTCTCTTTATGCACACTCTTCCCTCTGTTTCTCTCTCCCTCTTTATATACACTCCTCCCTCTCTCTGTCTGTGTCTCTCTCCCTTTTTATATGCACTCCTCTCTCTCTGTTTGTCTCTCTCTTTATATACACTCCTCTCTGTCTGTCTCTCTCTGAGTGTATATAAAGAGGGACTTTATATACACTCTTCTCTCTATATATATACACTCTTCTCTCTCTCTCCCTCTTTATATACACTCCTCTCTGTTTCTCTCTCCTTCTTTATATACACTCCTCTCTCTGTCTCCCTCTTCCTCTTTATATACACTCCTCTCTCTGTCTCCCTCTTCCTCTTTATATACACTCCTCTCTGTTTCTCTCTCCCTCTTTATATACACTCCTCTCTCTCTCTGTCTCTCTCTCCCTCTTTATATACACTCCTCTCTCTCTCTCTCTGTATATACACTCCTCTCTTTGTCTCTCTCTTCCTCTTTATATACACTCCTCTCTGTCTGTCTCTCTCTCCCTCTTTATATACACTCCTCTCTGTCTGTCTCTCTCTCCCTCTTTATATACACTCCTCTCTCTCTGTTTCTCTCTGAGTGTATATAAAGAGGGACTTTATATACACTCTTCTCTCTCTCTCTCTATATATACACTCTTCTCTCTCTCTCCCTCTTTATATACACTCCTCTCTGTTTCTCTCTCCCTCTTTATATACACTCCTCTCTCTGTCTCCCTCTTCCTCTTTATATACACTCCTCTCTGTTTCTCTTTCCCTCTTTATATACACTCCTCCCTCTCTGTCTGTGTCTCTCTCCCTCTTTATATGCACTCCTCTCTCTCTGTTTGACTCTCTCTTTATATACATTCCTCTCTCTGTCTGTCTCTCTCTCTCTCTGTATATACACTCCTCTCTCTGTCTCTCTCTTCCTCTTTATATACAATCCTCTCTCTCTGTGTCTCTCTCTCTCTGTATATACACTCCTCTCTCTGTCTCTCTCTTCCTCTTTGTATACACTCCTCTCTCTGTTTCTTTATCCCTCTTTATATACACTCCTCTCTGTCTCTCTCTCCCTCTTTATATACACTCCTCTCTGTTTCTCTCTCCCTCTTTATATACACTCCTCTCTGTTTCTCTCTCCCTCTTTATATACACTCCTCTCTGTCTCTCTCTCCCTCTTTATATACACTCCTCTCTGTTTCTCTCTCTCTCTTTATATACACTCCTCTCTCTCTGTCTCGCTATCCCTCTTTATATACACTCCTCTCTCTCTGTCTCTCTCTCTTTCTGTATATACACTCCTCTCTCTGTCTCTCTCTTCCTCTTTGTATACACTCCTCTCTCTGTTTCTCTCTCCCTCTTTATATACACTCCTCTCTGTCTCTCTCTCCCTCTTTATATACACTCCTCTCTGTTTCTCTCTCTCTTTATATACACTTCTCTCACTCTCTGTCTCTCCCTCTTTATGTACACTCCTCTCTCTCTCTGTCTCTTTCTCCCTCTTTATATACACTCCTCTCTGTTTCTCTCTCCCTCTTTATATACACTTCTCTCACTCTCTGTCTCTCGCTCTTTATATACACCTCTCTCTGTTTCTCTCTCGCTCCCCGTCTTTATATAGACCCCTTGATCTCTCTCTCTCTCTTTCTTTCCCTTTTTTCTGTCTCTCTCCCTCTCTTCCTCTCTCTCTCTCCGCTGCCATTGCATTGCCGTCTTTCCCGTGGCTGCACAAACCCACCATAGACTCACATGCAGGATATAGAACCCACATGTTTCTGGTGTCACTGCCGCTGGGTTTTCGGTTTTCCAGAGATCACGACGAAGCACGTTGCTTCACAGCCTCCGTGGCCTACAAAATCCTGCGCACTTTTCACTTTACCATCCAAACTCCAGCTGAGGAGGTCGTCGCATCTGAGAACAACCCAAGTTTGAAACACAATCAGGGTTCGGCTCAGTCTGGGTGACAGTTCACTTCTCTTTGTCTCGTAAACACACATGTTGATCCAATCATGCGCTGGGCCTTGAGGTGGGGTCCCTGCAGCCACAATAGTCACTGACTCATCACTTGTTGGTTCATCTTCACGTTATTTATCAATCTCAACTTTTCACTCTCTGTCAACAGTCTTCAGAGGTCACAAGGTTAGCAGCGCACACACGTCAGGGCGAGGTAAGATGTGGTTTTACTGTAATAATTCTATTCGTTGTTGTCCTATAGAAATGCTTCATAACACTTATCTGTACACAGACGTAACTTATGGTGGAGGTCCGTCACTTGCGGAAATGTTCTTTCTTTGCTTTGTCTGTTCTACTGCAGGGGTGTCTAAATTATTTCATCTGATTAATCAAAGGCCACATATCAGAACTCAGACCTCAGAGTTTTGAGGGCTGGTCGAGGGCCGTAGACCTCAGTCGGTACAGTGAAGAACTCAAATCTGTGCATTTACCGTATGGTAGGTCAGAATGAGTCACCAGACCTGTATTAATGCTGTTGGGTTTATCAAGGTAGATTATCTTTTTTTCCCAATTATTTGTTTATTGGTTTTTCAATACAATAATTCCACTTACATAAACGCAAATATTGTTTAAGACATATTCATTTTCTAAAACTTAATCTTCAAAATAAGATACACATTTTCACTTTTGTGTTTGAAAGAAAAGAAAGAAAGAAAAAACAAAATTTGGTAGCCAACAGAACATTGGGAAAACGAGTACTCAAATAAAATCCAAACATATCGTTTTAACAAAATTCAGCCAAACCTTCCATATCTTTTCAAATTTCTCTGTTTCTAATCTTAGAGCATTAGTTAATTTCTTCATAATGTAAATATTGTGAATCACGTCAACCCAGTTGTCTTTTGTTGGTGCTTCTGCTTTTAACCATTTCCTTGTAATTCCTTTTTTTTTTTTACTGCTAACAAAAATGATTTTAAATATCTTATAATTAAATTTGTTTTTGCAATTTGCCTCTAATTTGCCAAAATATAAGACTTCACAGGTAAAAGGGAGGTCAGCATGAAGGACCTTATCCATAACCTTCTTCAATTCTTTCCAATAACATTGTATTAATGGGCATTTCCATCAAGGTAGATTTTCAAAAACTAAAAAAACTCCTTAATTTGGGCCAATATGGTAATATGGGCAAATTCACCTGGAAGCTCGAGGGCCCAGAAGAAATGATCTGAGGGTCATAGTTTGGACTTTCCTGGTCTACAGTCTGACATCAAACTTATCCACATTTATTCAGTTGTCTTATTGTCTTAGAGAATTTCCCTGTTTGTCTCCCAGAAAATAGTTCAGTTTAATAATAACTATATTTTAATAAGTATAGTTACTTTAATACTTTATTAATAATAATAACTATACTGTGCAACCTCCATCCACCCTTTACCAGAAAAGTTACATAGTGCACCTTTAAAAATGTGTGACTAAAATGAACTTCTGGGTATATTTTATTAAAGAAAGGCAATGCAAGAAAAGGCAAGTTTATTTGTATAGCACAATTCGTACACAAAGTAATTCAAAGTGCTTTACAGAAAAGGAAATGCATTAAAATCACAATACAAACAAATTAAAACATAAATAATCATCATAAAATTTTAAAATAGAGATGGGACATTCAATTAGAGAGAATTAGAGAGAAGAGTGCGGAATGAAAAATGAAAACCTTTCAGAAAGCCCCTTGAGATATGTCATCTTTTTTTTTTTTTTTTTTTCTTTTTGAGAGGGTTTTGAATGAGGAAAGTAATTTTGTCATTTTGAGGCTTGGATCATATTATTACGTTTCTAATGTATGTTCTCCCATTACAAATACAGGCACATATAAAGTTACCTGGACTGGTTAAAAGCTCAGAAGTGACCTCAGAAGTGGGAGGTTTAACTTCCATTGAACTTAAGTGTAACATATTAACATATCGTCACATCGTCCTGTATCTTTTGGGAGCCCAGTTTGTCTTCCAGTCTGACTCTGTACCAACCTTTAAAGAAATGTCAAGTGGCTGTTGTACATGAGCGATGGTCCAGTCTCTGTGGGGCGGACTGGGGCTGTGCAGAATACCAGAGGTCCTTCAGAGGGCAACCCCATAGAGCAACATCATACAAGCTTCACTTTCAGATGGGGCTGAACATTTTACACACTTTGCTTGGATTTATCGATTCAAGTGGCAGCCATTTTGGGGACTGACTGATACGGTAGACCTTATGGTTAAAGTGCATACGACAGGTTAGAGCCATTTCAATAAAGCAAAGTTAACATCACTGTATTTAAGATTTCACTCTAATAAAATGATTGTCTTTTTTTTTTTCTAGTTTTGGTGAAGTTTATCATTTTACTTTCTGGTTGGACAAACTATTTGGACTATTTGCCACATGTACAATCCCAACAAACTATCAACAAAACCTGCCAACTGAACTTTATGGTCACTTGTCAAGCGTGTTAAGACAGGAAGTTAAAAGTAAAAATTGTAGACTAGATCAGAAAATATCTCAGAAGTTGTGAGGAATTAGGGCATCCATTAAGTAGGACAAAAACACGTTGGAGTGGGACTGGAGAGAGGACTGACTTTCCTAATTGACTCCCTTGATTCCTTCATCTTTTACCCCTTTACCCAAGTCTACTTCTGGAGCCGTATCCTGCCACTCAAGTAAATGAGTGAAAGAAACGTACAGAGGAGAGGAGTATTTTTCATTCTACTTCCTACTGCAACTCACATCCAAAACATCAAACATACAGTATTTTAGAAGACTTACATTTCTTGCATTAATAATGTCTTGATTTGTGGCTGTTTTGGCTGAGTTAAAGGTGTATTGTGAATGATTTTAATGGTATTTGAAGGTGGATCGTCTTTTAAATGCTCTTCTTCGTGGAGTTATAGGTCAGATCTTTGGAGAGGCACCCAGGTTCATTCAGAATACCCGTTTTTCTAGGTATTTCTGAGCCATAACACCACCTGTAATTGAGTAAATATGAAGCATAGCCTGTTTGATGTCATACAGTAGAACTTGAGACAGAGAAATGACATATGCAGCAGGTGACGGACCCCCAACCAAAAAGTTTTTAATTTACGAAAGGAAGAAGTATGTAACATGTAAATAACTACTTTACACTCACAAACCCATCGTCACATCACTGCTATTCACACATAAAGCAGAGGTGGACCCCCAAAGCTCCGTTATGACCTTTTTTATTCCTGGTTTGCCAAAAAATAACTAATGATTAGATATAAACAGCAGACAGCAGTTTGGTTTTGTTAAATAGTGCTGCTTTTATAATGTACAAAGCTAAATGTACTTATTACAAGAATATAGGTCTTTAAAGGTGCATTGTGTAATTTTTATGGTAGAAGGCCCGTCAAACACTTTTCTCGATGGAGTTATTATTGCTTTAAATGTTTCACAGTATGGCATTAAACCTTTCTATCTTCATGGAGACCAAACCAGACCAAGTTACAAGTCAAAATCTGTGGAGAAACGATCCCACTCACAGTCAGAACGCCTGATTTTCTAGGTATTTTTGAGCTATAAAACCACCTGTAACTGAATTAATGTAAGGTAGAGGTATTTAATATCACACTGTGGAACATTCCAGGCAGAGCAATGACATCTCCCTAGAAACAAGCAGGCGACGGACCCCCAACCAAAAAGTTGCATTGTACAATTTTCACTTCGCAAAAGGAGGAACTATGTAAAATCAAACTACTTCCTTGCGCTCACAAAGTCTTTTTCCGTCGCTAGGAATTACAAACATGAATTTTCCGGTGGGTAAAAAAGCTTTAGAATTACTCTTTTTATATGGCTGAGTGAAGCAGACGTGGACCTCCAAAGCTCAGTCAATTCTAATGATGTTTATGGCTCTTTCTTCCAGGTTTGCGATCGCTAAAATACTTTATAATCAGATGCAGACAGCACACATCTGATATTGTCACAAAGTGTTTTTATAATATACTCTGTGAGGGCAAAACTAAATATAACTCCCGTTTATTTACTTTGTTTAACACACTTTATTTAAAATGAAGTTTGGTGGTTAGATTCCCATTTTACTCTTACAAGGCTGGAGTGGTTTTCAGCGTAAAACCAGTTCCCTGTGCAAACAAGTCCCCGTACAGGTGAGCTGAAGTCTTCTTTATATGTTATCTTAGTTCTCATGTCCATCTAATTACATCTGGAGAGCAAATATTAAAATTAAGTGATCAAACACAGGGTGGGTATGATGGAGTACTATATTTAACTCGCCCGTAAAGTCTCTTCACCTGCTCTGTAAATATTGAACTATCTTATATCCACAGCCTTTCGCAAATTTACTTATGTCTAATTGGATAAAACTGGACAATGACGATAATGATAATGTCTTAAAAGTGCACGGTGTAATTTTTCTGGTGGAGGATCTGTCACCGAACATACACATGTACAATGATACAATAATTTCTTCACATTTGGACATGTAAAGCAAAAAAAAAAAAAAACTGAAGCGCTCAAAATGCAGTGGTGTCATTTTATCACAGTCATGTGGTAACACAGACTTTTAAATGTTCTGAGCTCCCGCCGCTTTTCTTTTCTTTCTTTCTTGACTTAGACAAACTTTATCGAAGGGAAATTATTTGTTTTTGTTACTTTTTTTCCCCTTTTTTCCTACTTTGGATTTGAGATGAGTAAATTTTGCACAATCTCTACACATCCAAGTTCCAGTAGCACTTCCGCATTCAAATGTTGTGTGGACATTATATCTATCATTACATACATATTTGGACATACGCTTTTCTAAAACCTTTCCACCTTGTGATGTTATGAAGCAGTGTTCAGTAGTTTGTCAATTCCAGAGCTGAAATGATCCAGACACAGAACAGAAAACCGCGCAAATGGGCCTTTTAAACTTAAACCAACCCTTTGAGTTGGTTCTGTCGTTTGAAGACGCTCGTCGGCCGTACGGTTAAAGATTTCGGGTGGAGGATCCGTCACCTTTCACCTCCGCCCGTGCACTATATAAACAGACACACACGGGGGAACTACTCTCGCCTTTTTACTTTTAAAGAACGACTCAAACTGGATAAATAGCGCCGTTTTGTGGACTGGATGGCGTTATTTGCAGAGGACAGTTTCTGTGGATAATGTGGATGAGACGCTGCCCGTAAATTTACCACTTTACGAGAGGTGAGTCGGCTCATAAAGTCTTCTCATCGCTATATCCCGAGTTTGTATTTTGCGTCTCTGTGTGGTAACCAGAACTTATAAGTTAGCCAGTCATTTCTAAGTCAAGACAGTGTCAGGGTTTAGATATTTCTCTCATAAATAGCAATGGGAGAACGTGTAATGTGGCTATTTGGAAGAATAGCTACGGCAGATATCCATCAACTGGAAAACGAAAGAATGACAGTTTCTCTTCGTATTTATGTTGGTTTCTGATCTGTTCAAACAGTGGAGGATACAACACTGCCGCATTTTTACATATAGATAAGTCGGGTCAAATTCGGCGTGGGTACGGCTTGAACCTGGAAGTAAAACGATGACGAAGCGACTTACAAGCCCAATAGAAACACGAAGATGATGGACCCCCAAGCGAAAAGTTACAAAGCGCACCTTTGACTCCTAGCTTTCTTAAACATCTCATTTCAGTTCCATCACTTTCCCATTTTGGCATCCACGATGGGCCCAAACTTACACCCAATCACACATCACCTCCTTAAATCCGTGCTACAGAATCATGGGTCCCACTAAGATCCACCCTGCCAGTTTTCCCTCCACACGCCCTTATTCCAGCGAGGAAAATCTGACCCATGTGAGGATTTCCAAAGCAGACAGGATAATCTGACATGCACCAAGATGACACCACCACCTCTCCACCTCTCGCTCTCCCTCCTCCACCCTCCTTCGCTCCTTCACCCCTTCCCTCCATCCCGTCTGGTGCTGGGGTGCCGAGCTCGCACAAATGAGACACACTTTGAAAAATAAGCTGTTCATTTGGGAGTGAGTGGATTCAGATGGTTGGACGGTGCTCAAAGGCGTACAGGGAAAAAAGGGGTGGTTGGGTCAGTGTATTATTCCAGTGGATACAGGGCGCTGATGTCCTGATTCCAATGGCATTTTTCAATCAAAGAGCCCAGGCCACTAGAATGTGGGCTGGTGTCCACGCTGTCACGTCTGCATAGTCTCGTACTGGGCCTGGTGGTTGAAGCTAACTCCACACAACAGTCTGAAGTTTCATTTGTGGGAAGCTCGAAGCACTTGGACAAGAGGGACAGGGTCAGTCTTGAAAAATATGAACAATCCTCACAATTTTCAATTTTATTTTACATTCCTCTGTCCTCTTCCACATATATGGGGCCCAGTCGTGGGGGCAGAAGTCTAAGCGGGGACTCCCAGACTTCCCTCATCCTTCACTTCCTCCAGCTCCTTTGGTGGGACTCCAAGATGTTCCCAGGAGAGTCCCTCCAGCGCAGGGGTCTCCAACCTTTTTTCTCCAGTGAGGTACCGTTATAAAACAAAAATGTTCGAGAACTACTAAATGAACAAAGAAAATGAGTAAATATAAAAGCTACAGCAAGCCTTAGATGGGGAACAGTTTGATATTTATAAAACATAAACCTTTATCCATTTGTCGGTGCACTAAGTTAGGCATGCAAATTATACATTTACAATGGTAATTAATCAAATTTTACTTACTGTCCGCAGTACGTAGAAATCTCTTGGTGAGCTACTGGGAAGGGTTTGGAGAGCTCCTGGAAGCTCCCGAGCTACAGGTTGGAGACCCCTGCTCCAGTGTGGGGTCCTAGGTCTTCCCCGGGGCCTCTTCCTGATGGGACCTGCCCAGAACACTTCCCAAGGGCGGCAGAGCAGATGCTCAAGCCTCAGCGGCTCCTCTCCACGTGGAGGAGCAGAGGCTCTACTCTAAGCTCCTCCTGTGTAACAAGAAACTCCGAGAAACTTGAACTCACTCGTTAGAAGCACCTTTTCTTTTTCATTTGTACCAAAATGACTACTCATTGTTGTCAAGTCCTACGTATATCATCAATTAAGAAGATAAAAATGAAAAACTAAATGCTGAGCAGTGGGTGGATGCCAGTGGTGGTGAAAATGAGGTTGATTGGCAACATGACATCTTGGGGGAAAAAAGTGATTAAAGATTCCTCAAACATGCACAGATCACTCCAAATACAACTTTGAAAGAGTAAATGAGAAGAGGAAGCAACTACAACTAAAAGCTCTGAAAGGTTTGTATAATAGGTCAGCAGGTTAAAATGAAGGTAAATGTCACAATATATACAAACAAAAAACAAAATGAATGAAATAAAATAGGTCACTATCTCAAGCAGTGACATAGCATAGAGATAAGAATACCTGGTTAGCCAAATTCTTCAAATCAAAACAAACAAACAGACAGTTTAGCTAAAACAAGTTGTAAGTTTAAGGTATATAACATGCTGAAAAAAAGGACACATCCTGCTCATTTTGTACTGTCTCATTTACATTGTCACCACACCTAGTCACCGTTAGTACGTGTTCAAAGCGTCTCATTTGGTGCAAACTGCAGATGACCTATATACCCTTTGTCTGCACGATTATCTGAACCACAAATCTCCAATCTGGTTTCGGAGTCGAGGGACACCGGTCGACGGAGACAGGAAGGGGTTAACGCGTAGGGGGGGGCGGGGCTTGGCTTTGCACACTGCTCAGACCACATCAGAACATGTCCTCTGCACTGACACCTGCAGCAGCCAGACACCATTATATAACACAGAGAGAGATTTCACCCCCAACCCTCGGGCTACAGCCTCCACCACGCTGACTACACTAGATTCTCTGTCATTTTGTCAGAGCACCAAGCTTCAATGGAAAAGACCTAAATTATACATCTCACATACCGTACTTTTGTTATTTCGTATTGTCTAACTTAAAGCGGTTTACTTCTGCACTGCAAACTTCTCTGATCTGGCCAAGATTTTAAAACTTATATCAGGTTATTCAGATTTATTATTGATTTACTAGTTCTGAGACAGCTTCATTCTCGTCTAGAGGTAGTTTATTTTAAGATAACTTTTCAAATAAATTGATCTTGCTGCATGGACTGATCATGTCACTACATTTAAGTCATTTTCTGATAGATTTAAATGTTTATATCTTAAATTTTGGGTGTATGGGGTAACACATAATGCCAAAAACAAAATCTAGTGAAGTTAAGATGACTTGAATTAAGAAAGTTTTACCCTGATTTGAGGACATTTCACTTGAAAAGTAAAATGATCTGCCAACAGAAGAAGACTTTTTGTATTTAAAATACGAAAATACATGTTGCTACACTTAAAATAAGGAAAACAACGACTTTTTGAGCTTAAAATAAGAGACAAAATAAAAAATTAACAAAAAAAAAACACTTACTCCACTGCCAGTTTTACTTGTCAAGTTGAATCTAGTCAAATAAAGTAAAATATTCTTACTTTAAATCATTTTAACTAACTTAGATATTGTTTTTTCCAGAACATACCATATATAGATCACCATGTTACCTTTTATTGTTTTCAAAAGGCTACATTTGCAGAAAAAGCGCGCTAATATATGTGTCTTTTATAAGTTTCAGTTTAGTTTTTTGAAGCTTTGAGTCTCCCCTCCCTTTGCTAAGTCACTCCCCCTTCAGAGCGCTAATCCATTACAGTCAGCGCGCATCTCATCCGGTTTGTCACGTGGTTTTGTACAGTTTTGTATCATGTTTTTGTATATTTATGGAGAATTGGCTTGTGGGAGCGCGTGTGATGTAGGCTTGTGGGCTGAGCATCGCGTGTAACAGCTAACCACAAAGAGGGTTCGAATAGGGGCCAGGTCAGATCGCTAAATTACTCAAACACGCCAGGATGACAGATAAAACCTCTTCAAGGCTTCTTTTAAGTTTTTGACGAGGGAACGATGTTATAACGGTTAGAAAACTAAAAAAAAAACGTCAATTTTGCGTAATAACTCCTCTTTAAAATAGTGTGGATATGGAAAAAAAAGTTCATAGCAACCGTCAAACCATTATTACTTTGCTTGAAATGTCCCGCAGTGTGACATTAAACTTATTTCTATGGATTTACAGTAAGAATGCACTTTTTTTTTTCAATAAATAGCCTAATAAATGCTTGTATTGCCAAACTGCGGGTCATTCCACGCCAGGCAAGAGAAACAGTAGCTAAAACACCTCATCTGCTGTATTGAGATTCAGTTTTGTCATATTACATTTATTATTTGAATACATTTGCGTTCACACGTTGTCGCGAGCGCTTGGATGAAGGTTGACAAGTGCTGGTTGTTAGAAGTGTGGCCTTAGAGGAGACAGGTTCACACCTCCACAAGCTGCACTACAGTCAGGAAATCCCCACACTCTACTCGCATGACCACTTCAGGGACACGTCAAGAAGTGTGTGAAAACGACAATTCTGCGCTGATTCAAGTGTCACCACGTGTATTCTTCTAAATCACGTTTTTTTTAAGCTCATGGCGATTGCAGTGGTGTTTTACCGTCTCTGCAGGGGCAATAAAATGTACTTAAATTCAATACGATAAACAAAAAGAAATGTATAAGTGAACAAAATGTATTATTCACTTCATGCTTATTATAACAAGTACAGCCTTTTGATTTTCTCTTCACTTTCTCTCTCTTTTTTCTCTTCATCTATCTCTTGCTCTTTATCTCTCTCTGTTTTTCTCTCTTTCTCTCCTGTTTCTTTCTCTGTCTCTCTTGCTTTCTCTCTCTCTCTCTCTATTTCTCTTTCTAGTTATTTATTTATTTGTATCTATCTTCTTTCTCTCTATTTCTCATTCTCTCTTCCACTATCTTTCTGTCTTTCTCTGTTTCTCTTTCTCTCTCTCCTCTCTCTTTCCCTGTCTTTCTCTCTCTATTTCTCTTTTCTCTCTTCTCTTGCTTTCTCTAGTTCTCTCTCCTTTCTCTTTCTATGTATTTATTTGTATCTATCTTTCTCTATCTCTCTATTTCTCTTTCTCTCCCTCTTTCTCAATCACTGTCTTTCTCTCTCTCTATTTCTCTTTCTTTCTCTGTTCTTTCTTTCTGTATATCTCTCTTTCTGTCTCCCCAGTCTTTCTCCCTCTTTCTTTCTCTCTCTATTTCTCTTTCTCTCTCTCTTCTCTTGCTTTCTCTATCTCTCTCTCCTTTCTCTTTCTCTCTCCTCTATTTCTCTTTTTATGTATTTATTTATTTGTATCTATCTTATTTCTCTATCTCTCTATTTCTCTTCCTCTCTCTTCCACTTTCTCTATCTCTCTATCTTTCTCTCTATTTCTATTTCTCTCTCTTTAGCTATCTCTGTCTTTGTCTCCCTCTGTTTTTTTCTCTCTTCTCTTGCTTTCTCTATCTCTCTCTCCTTTCTCTCTATTTCTCTTTCTATGTATTTATTTATTTGTATCTATCTCATTTCTCTATCTCTCTATTTCTCTTTATCTCTTCCTCTTTCTCTATCTCTGTCTTTCTCTCTATTTCTCTTTCTCTCTCTCTTTAGCTATCTCTCTCTCTTTGTCTCCCTCTGTTTCTCTTTTTTCCTCTTCTCTTGCTCTCTCTCCCCTTTCTCCCTATTCTCTCTCTTTTTCTATCTCTCTCTCCTTTCTCTCTTCTCTCTCTTTCACTTTCTCTCTCTCTCTCTCTATTTCTCATTCTCTATTTCTCTCTCACTTCACTTGCTTTCTATATCTCTCTTTCTCTCCCTCTTCTCTCTCTCTTGCACTCTCTCTCTCTTCCTTTCTTCTCTGTCTATTCCTCTCTTCTCTCTCTTTCTCTCTCCCCTTTCTCTCTCTCTCCTCTCTGTAATGAACTAAACAAAACTATTTCTTGGTCAACTAAAGCTCTTCTCTGTTCTTCGATTTGTAATGGACTAAAATGGGACGTGGCGCTGGCAAAACCTCTCAAAAAGATTTGCATATCAAGAAAAAAAACTACCGAGATGTCCAGTCACTCCTTTAACGTGCTGGAAGTAACTAAATACAGACAGAAAATACATCTTCCGAATACTCATTTTCATACTATTTACACTATAATATAATACAAAGTGAACACTGCAAATAATTAAGAAATTAGTCAAAAATGCGGTCGAACTCCGGTAACCCCTAATCCTCTTATAGCGCTGTTGGGCTGCTTTAGTGACCATTATGTGCACTCTCTTTACACAAAAAAAGTCATCAGGATTGGAATGGTTGCAGCTCTCAAACTAATACTTCGAGCTTGGAAATCATCAACTCCACCACCTTTTACTAACTGGCTCAATGAAATGACTTTGGTCGCAAAATTGGAATATATACGTTACGAACAAAACCAGGCATTGGACTCATACTTCAAAACATGGTCCCCATTTCTGAGGTCATTAAGTTAAATCTCCCTAAGTGTCTGTGTGTATTTGTATAGGTGTATGTATCTGCGTATACATATGTATATGTATGTGGTGCATGATGGGCATGTGTATATGTACATACATATGCATACACACATATTTATTTATAGTTCTTTGTACTGTGGCTTTTTTTTTTTTTTTTTTTTGGATTATATTATTATTATTATTGTTATTATTATTTATTTATTTTTTCTTTTATTAATTATTACTATTATCATTTTTTGTTTGTTTTTGCTTTGTTTAAGTTCTGCTTTATTATGAAAACCTATAAATAAAATTAAAAAAAAAAAAAAAAAAAAAAAAAAATGCGGTCGATCAAAACACCACTGATTACAATGAATAGCAAATAATCAACTTAAAGGCCTCAGTAGTTTTCAGCCTAAATATTCAGGGTTTGAGTGTTAAATAATCACAACTCCAGGTATGTTTGTGATGAGGAAACATTAGAACACAGATATGGGCCAATAAACGACAGAACTAGAGCACAACTCAAATCTTTCTCTCTTTCTGCCTCTGCGTTTGCAAACTTGTGCCTCAATAGTGAGTAGTGCGTACATGATTAAATGGCACACGGGGAGCTGGAGAAATATCTGTGGTCGCGGCTTGGACCCGGGCCTGGTCTGGGGGTCTGGAGGCAGGGGGCGGGGGGGGGCAGGGGGACAGACTGCTGCTGCTGCTGCTGCTTTAATCACACTGGGAGATAATGGCCTCCATACGCCACTGACTCTGACTTTGTTTTTCCCACAGTTTGGTCTGCCAGGACACAGCCTCTCCATCAGACACGCTGCACTGTCCAACACCAACCTGTCTGCTGCCATCAGAGCGCAGCCAAGCCAATGCAGAACAGAGCTCAGGCCATGCTAGCCAGGATTAAGGGACTAGATTTTGTTTTTTTGGTGTTTTATGTCTTACTTTGCACACCATAGCCAGTGTTGGTCAGCTTACTTTCCATAATCTGACTACTGACTACTGGGTTTTCTTTCAGAACATAACCAGACCGTGGAGAACAGGGCTGAGTGTGCGCCATAGACTGTATAAAGAAAAGGACTAAGGGAGTGTGACGTCCCCCACAGCATTCAGCTCCAGTCAAATGAAGCTCACCGAGGCCTGCAGTTATGGCGCGAATTTGGAGCCAGGTTTCATACTAAAGGGATAGTTTGGGTTTTTTGACATGAATCTGTACGTCCCCGTCAGCAGTGTCGAGCATCAACACTGATTTACCTCCCGACAGCGTCCGGTGAGCCGAGTACTTCCCCGGTTACGGTAATAAAATAAAAAATAAAAATAAAAAATAAATAAATAAATAAATAAATAAATAAATAAAATAAATAAAAATAAATAAAACGATTTTCTTCTCAAAACAATATGTGTTACATTTGTGTCACAAAACGGTGAACCACAAAAAAGTCAGACCTCGTAACCATTAGGTACTATTTTCTCTCTGGTCGTATCACTCCGCGCTGCCACCAGGTGACTGTTTCACTGTGTTTCCTGCTCGGAAAGTAAACGACAAAATGTGTGACTACGACACCGACGATGAAGACATTGCCTTTAGCACAGAGACAAGGGGAGATCTTTGTGAACCCGAATATACTGATCCCGAAATTCGACAGATGGAGTTAGAACAGGCAGAGAGAGGATGGACAAAGAAGTGGTACAAGTTGAAGCTGGAGCCGTGAGAGACTGGGTGACCGACAAGCCACCACCATTTTTTCCACACCTTTTTTATATATATTCTTCTACTTATCGCTGCTCTCACGTTAGCTTTCTCGAGTTGCAGCGGTCAAAAGTCTAAGCACGTAAACACTGCCGAACTACTGAAGAAAGTGTTGCATTGGTGCGCACATGTCTCTTGGCGGCAGTGCGTAGTGATATGACCAGAGAGAAAATAGTACCAAGCGATTACGAGGTCTGACTTTTCACGGTTCACCGTTTTGGGACGCAAATGTATCACTCTTTTGAACACATATTGTTTTGAGAAGAAAAACATTTTAACATTTTAAGACCAAAATGAGGAGCCTGACAGGAGCGGTTACAGAGAAAGAGGTGACTTTTTATCCATACAAAGTGAATTGGAGCCGGGGTTGATGGAGCCGAAAGCGCACCCATGCTCACTTCCTGTTTGCAACATGGCAGCTAGTGGGTTAGCTATGTACGTTTATATATATGCAGTGTATAATTTACGTTAGTCTGGTTAAAAGGGACTATATTTGGGGCTTTTTGTATGACACTGTATTCCACAATCTTGCTATTTCCTCAAAAAATGCCCTATACGTAACTTTCCTGGCCGTGCTCTGTCACTGTCGCCATAGAGATGTTATTGCTTTGCCTGGAACGTGATATTAAACTTACCGTACGTGCATTTGTGCTGTACGAAGGGTAGCCTCTCCACAGATCTGACTCACTGATCGAACTTTGTCTGGAGACGTCACCTTCTTGTCTCTAGAAAAAGATTTAAAGTCGTACTGTGGAAGATTCTAGGCAAAGTAGCTAAATCTCCATGGATACAAGCAGGTGACAGACCCTCCACAAGAAAAATTACGCAATGCACCTTTAATATACAACATGAGAGATAATAGAGCCAGACAATCATGAAATGTAGATCTACAAAGTTCTAGTAGAAGGTGTTAGGCCTGTTTCTGACGCCATAGTGGAATCAGAAGTAGTTTTATGAGCTAATAATAAAGTCTGCCATTGCTTCACTTCCTTCTCATATTAGTGCAGGCAATTTAAAGTGAAATGAAGTTTGGTAATGATGTTTATACTATAGCGCGCAAGAAACTTCAAGACATATTGCCTATATAGCAGCCCCATGCAGTTTACTTGTTTGGTAATGGACACTTTTGATAGATCGTGACGACGAACAGGAGCCGTTTTGGAGATACTCAGACCAAAATGTTTTAGCCGTTAAACCACTGCCTACATTTATTCACAAAATTCACAAAAAGTCATTGATCATCATGTTAGATTGGTGGAGTTCGCTCAGATTTCAACTTTTTCTTCCACTGTCCACACTTACTACCTGCAGCAAATCCATTAGATTACACCAAAGCAATGACATAACACTTTTAAAGGTCCTATACTGCACAAAATTGACTCTAGGCAACGTAAGACAAGTTTATTTGGAATTTAAAGTGCTTTACAGAATAAGAAATACATTAAATCACAATACAAACAAATCAAAACATAAATAATCATCATAAAATTAAAAAGAGAGAGACATTTAATGAGAGAGAAGTGTGCAAAATGAAAAATTAAAACCTTTCAGTCATATGCACAGCTAAACAGAACTGTTTTGAGCCTGGATCTAAATAGAGTCAAAGTAGAGTCTGTCTCACCTGTTCAGAAAGACTGGTCCAGGTTTTAGCGGCATGAATCTCCCCGTGTTTAGTCCTGACTCTGGGCACCAGCAGGAGGCCGGGCCCTGAAGGCCTCAGAGCGTGAGATGGTTCATACGGCCCTAAAATGAGCTCTGAGTCATGTAAGAATGGTTTGTTTCATTCGCACGTGTTTGAGTAACATTTTGTCATTGGTCTGTCTACATCTTCAAAGCGCAAAATGCTCTGTTCCACCTTGTAGTTTTCAAGTTAACAGCTCCTTTTAAACTTTTGTTCAACAGAGATGGGCCATTCTGGGGCTGAAATGATCCAAATGATTCAAGTGAAGGTGTATGGAGTTTAAAAACACAGTGGAGCACTTCCTGTATTACCACATGACATCACAAGGTGGAACAGGGTGTTTTCTGTTTGAGAGAAACGGCCTAAATCTGCAGAGTTTGTGTGTCAAACATGCATCAGTCGAACAAAACAAATCTCTATGTTTTCGATGAAGAAACAACATTATAACATAGATCAGAAAATAGCGCATTATGGGCCCTTCCCGTCAACCAACAAAAATAAACTGTAAACATTTGGGTGTTTCCTCCCTTCAGACACATATAAGGCAGTGTCACCCGGCCAGTTTCCTTTTGCTGATTGCTGAAGTTAGCAGCGATTTGAACTTTCTTAGACTTAAACAAACTTAAACAAATTAGGCATACTTAAATATAGATTTGTAATATAGATTTATAGTAATACAAATATATCTTGGCTGCATACACGAGGCCATAAGGACAGAAGGAGTGAGTACAGACATAGGGTTGCTCTATTATTTTCACTTGGACGGTCGACTCTTACTGCTCCACACCGAAGCAGGAATCTTTACTTTCCATTTATTTTCCAAGTATATAAAACAAACCATGTCAGACAACACTTCGTAGTCTTCCACACCCTGAGTTTAGCGTTGGTGTGGTAGCGTCGTGTGCTTATTATCACCCTTTAAATTTCCTGTGTCTTTATCTCCTCCTGTCTTCACATACGCCCCTCTCTCTCTCACCTACACCTTGTTAGGCCAAAGAGTGAATGCACTGTTATTTACACCACGCGGTTACGCAACAGCATCCTGCACTCCACTCCAAACACGATAACAGGCCCCGGCACTTGATCTAGCCTATGAACTTCTACTTAAAGGTGCACAGTGTGACATTTCTGTAGAGGGTCCACCACCTCACCTACTCGTCTGTGTTTAAAATGTTCCATGGTGTAGATTAAACCTATTTGGTACAACAGAGATAAGCAGGTTACAGCACTACGCTATGTTACAGTTCAGATCTGTGGAGAGTCGTCCCTATTCACAGAAGGAATTGTATTTTTGAGTAATAAAAACGCCATAATGAAGAAATGTTAGATTAAAATGTTCCAGGTAATGCAATAACATCTCCGTGGAGACAGGTAGTGGACCCTACACCAGAAAAATGGCACAGTCCACTTTTAAACCCTTAATGCCTGTATTTATATAGATGTATACTATATAAAAAACAATGTATTGTGTGTGTTTTTGGCTTTAAGTAGATGGTAAGTTAAGTTGACATTATTCATTTGGCTATAGCACAAAAAATAAATAGAAATTTGAGTATGTGGCAAATTTAATCCAACTAGAAACAAGTGCTTGCCAAAGGTTCCTAGGAAAGTACTGCATCTGCACTAACGGGCATTAGGGGAATACAGCCGCTGTCTTGGCTTATATCTTGATCCTAAAATGGTTTGTCGCATTTTTGTGACAGTCGGCGTTAAGTTCGGGTTTTTAACATAAATCTGTATGGCATCCCTGTGTTGTGCATCAACACTGACTTACCTCCCGACAGCGTCCGCTGAGCCGAGTGCTGACGAAAGTCGTCCAGCAAGTTGGCTGGGGTCACGAAAATAAAGCGATTTTCTTCACACAATATGTGTTCAAAAGAGTGATGCATTTGCGTCACAAAACCATTCTCCATGACAAAGTCAGACTTCATAATCGATTGGTACTATTTTCTCTCCGGTCGTATCACTGCGCTGCCTCCAGGTGAAGCTGCGCCTGTTTCACCGTGTTTACTGCTTAGAAAGTAACGACAACATGTGTAACGACGAAGACATTGCCTTTAGGCCTTTAGCACAGAGCCTGAACTATCCCTTTAAGGGGTTAAAATCAGGGCCATATTAGAAGTAGTTGTATTTTAGATTATTATTTAGCATTGTTAGGATAAATAACTAGGCTTAACTAGGCTGTATAACACTTCTATAGTTCATTATTGTACTGAGGTCATTTGAAGATAAAGGCTCTGATCACAGCTGTGAGACTCATAGATAAATGTGAAGACAAATGAATGATATTCTGGTCTATCTAATAGCAAACCAACTAAAGGACAAGAACTACTGAGAGGGATAATGCCTTGACTCGGTACCCAGATAACACCCCGGATGGAGTCTGATTGGACTATGCAACGTGCCAAGAGTGACCTGTGCACCAACAACGAGACGCTAAATCTAAACCAGGGTAGCCTCCCATTATAGTTTGTGTAAAAAAGTCATGGTATAGGCATAAACATTGAGTCTCTGCATGGGGATAACAGCACAGGCTCCTTGTACAAGTATGGCTTTCTAATATTGGAAGTAAATTATCTGGACTTTATTCCTGTTCATTCTATGTATTTTTTTTTATCGAAGCAGAAACTAACAAACACAAGAAGAAAAGGCTGTTTTCCTCAACAATATCAATAAGTTCAAAGTGATAAAAAATGAACTGAGTTGACCATAACAATTCAAAACAAAATCTTCTGAACGGTGCACAAAATGGTGCTTATAAACAAGACGCTGAAACCCATGAATTTATGTCACATGATAAGCCCAATATTCCTTACAGATGAGCTATGTTACCTTCCTTGTTTTTCCAAGGAGATGGTTTTGTTTTGTCTGGAATGTTCCACAGAATGGGCGTAAACTTCAATTAATCTCATTAATGGCAACACAAGGCCAACTCAAGTTTGTGCATAAGCAAGTCCAGTCAGATTGCTGCATTACTATAAAAAACATGCAATTTAATACATTCACGGTAGATAAGTTTAATGCCATACCAGGAAATGCAATTATATTAATATGATATTTCCATTGAGACAGCCACCCCACCAGGGAAGTGAAAAAGTGCTCCTTTAAACAATCTACATACAGTTGTATAGCGTAGTTTTGTATTTTTCTTCTTTAAGTCCAGCTTTATTATGTGTGATTGAAGATAAGGCCTTTCAAAAGTTCTGCTATGGCACCGTGATGCAATAAAAAACAAAACAACTGCATATCTCACAAATGTAGGAAACGTCAAATCTTATACAAACTCTGACGTGTATTGCCCAAGGACACATCAGCAGCTGAGAGTGATGTTACTGTGTTTAGATTTAAAGCAATTATAAAAGTATATGGCCTTGTTAATCATGTACACTTCATATTCCCCATATACCTGCTCTTTAGGTCAGTACAAATTAGTTTACATTGTTTTAACTTTTCATTCATTTGTCGTCTTTGACTTTGGAGTTCCTTTGAATCAGAGATGGAAGTTACAGCTTTCTAAACATATTACATGAATGCATTTCACATAATATTTGATAAATGACCCCACTTCGTAGTTTATTTGGTAGAAACACACATGTAAAGAGGAGACTGTTCAAAGCAAATGACACACTGACTCTGACGATATAACAAATAACAGTAAAGCAAAATTAACTTTTGCACGTTGAATTCTTGTATCTGTCAGAGCAAACCAAAACAGCTACAACTTTTACTTTAACTTAATTGTTAATAAAAAATATAGAAAAGACCAGTGGTGGAAGAAGTACTCAGTTTCGTTACTTAAGCAAAAGTACAGATATCGGAGCAAAGTAAAAGGTTGTTGTATCACCTTTTACTCAAGTCAGTTATGTTAAAAATATAGTAGAGTAGAAAGTACAGATACCTGCTCTCAAATTTAGTTATGTAAAAGTAAAAGTATCCAATTAAGTAAACTACAGATACCCAAAACTTTTAGTACAGTATTTTACTACTTTTACTTTGTTACCTTCCACCACTGCACAAAACCCATTTGGGCATTTGAGTCCTTCAGTGCTTCATTAATAATAATTTTGGGTGTTAGATACTAATTATTCTCCACCTTTAATAGAGATGGAAAAGTCACAGAATCAAAGAGACAGTGTCAGCGGTCACCTCCAGTCTCTCTCTCTAAAACCTTCAACTCGGGCTAGAAATCTCGGGATAATAATGGACTCAGACTTGAACTTTAACAGCCACATCAAATCAATAACATCTGCAGCCTTTTACCATCTAAAAAACAGCAAAAAAAATCCAAAGTCTACGGTCTAAAGCAGAGTTGGAGAGACTTATCCATGTATTTGTCTCCAGTTGTTTGAATGACTTTTTGTACAAATTGTGCTATACAAATAAACTTGCCTACAGTCAATTTTGTGCAATATTGGACCTTTAAAAGTGTTAAGTCGTTGCTTTGGTGTAGTACAATACAAATAAACCTGCGTTGCCTGTAGGAATGTTCCACAGTATGGCATTATTCCCACCTACGTCCATGAATAGAAGCAGATAACTCCACCAGACCAGGATACAGGTCGGAAAAACGCATGTATTTCAGTGTATTTCTTTTAACAATAAAAAAAATGTCACTGATTAAACAAATTGAGATCATTTTAATGCCACACGGCAGAACATTTTAGGCATAACCCAACCCAAACATGCTAAAGAGGTCCCAAGTTGTCACTGTAAATGAGAAGCTGGTAAAATATAGAATAAAATAAATGTAAAAATATATATCTCTATGGACACAAGCAGGTGGCAGACCATCCAAAAAAGTTTCAGTGCATCTTTAAGTAAATGCGCTGTAACCATAGCAACTGTCTTCTAGGTATTAGCCTATCTTGAAATCCGGTCGAGCTCCATAGAAGAAAAAGGGACACAAAACCATGCAAAATGTACTTGTAGTTATTCCATCCCAGACCGAAGTCATTAATCTTTGGTAAATTCCACCTTGTCCTCGCTTTAATCAACATGTGGGTGGCAAAGAAACAAAACAAATCCTGGGTCTTACTTATTCCAGGCTCCAACCTCCGAAACAGCTCAACATCTGTGCAAAATTACAATAGTAGTTCCTCTGCACATGGTCCAACGCCATTGTTTAATATCACCGCTCCTGTTTTCAGTCTGAGCCCACATCACAGGCAGCACCTCGCCAACTACCAAAGCAGGAGTTACGGGTCTTTCAAGCTTTCAAATGTTCAGGGAAAATCTCCAAAAGGTGTATTAAGTGCGGCGGGCTTGTTTTTGTATTTGAAACGGTTAAAGGCAGCCAGTACTTTTGTATCTGGGAGGAGGTTCAAACACATATTATGACTTCGCTAAGCAGCAGTTCAGATTTGGGAGCGTTCAAATGTCGTCTGGGAATGGGAAAAACCGAGCGCACCTCTCATCCAAAAGTGATTTATTTTCAGCCATTTATTAAAAGTGTCTGACTCAAGGTTTGACGAAGGATGAAATGCGATGCACACGGTTTTGGCCCGGCTCTGTATTTGTGCAGATGAAATTAGAATTAAAAGAGTGATTTACGGAGGGGGCTCAGTTGGAGACTTGTGTGTGTGTGAGGGAGCTATTGGATCATAGTTTTAAACACATTTTATAATTATCCTGTTCAGTCGTTCATTGTGCTACCGGGGCTTCTTCTAGTGGTGCTCAGAAGTTCAAGTTTAAATAAAGCTAAAGCCCTATAAGCCGTAATTAAAGGTGCGCGATGTGCCTTTTTTTCTGGTTGGTTTAGCTGCTTGTTTCTATAGATACACAGCCAAAAAGCTTTGCTAAATGTAAGATATAAACACTTAAATCTATCATAAAATTACTGAAAAGAAGTGAAATTTTCTGTCCATGCAGCAAGTTATCTTAAAATAAACGACCTCTAGAGTAGAATGAAGCAGTGTCAGAACTAGTAAGTAGATAATACATCTGAAAACAAGATGAATAACCTGATATAAGTTTTAAAATCTTGGCCAGGTCAGAGAAATGTGCAGTGTGTGTTGTTGTTCTGCCTGGAATGTTCCACAGTATGACATTAAACAGCTCGACCTTACATTTATCTCAAAAATACCTAGAAAAAACTTGCATTCTGACTGTAAGCAGGGTTGCCTCTCCACAGATCTGACCTGTAACTTGGTCTGCAGTGCGTAACTTTTTTGGTGGATGGTTTTGCCACTTGTTTGCAGCTTGTTTCCATGGAAATGATATTGCTTTTGCCCAGAATGTTCTACCGTATGACCATAAAGCTTATATATCTCCAAAAAGACAGTCACGTGATGCCAACATACCAAGTTACAGGTCAGATCTGTGGAAAAGCAGCACTGCTCAGTAATAATACGTGTTTTTAATGTATATTTTTATTATCAGGAAAAAACAAGTACTTAAAGAAATACAAGATGACATACTGTGGAATTTTTGTGTTGTATCTCCATAAACAAGCAGGTAGTGGACCCTTCACCAGAAGAGGTTACGTATTGTACATTTAACTTCTAGGCAATATGAGTTAGGTGATAGTTTAGTAACGATTTAAAACTTATTAAGTCCATCTTACCTGGGACGACTAATGCAAAAGGAAAAGGAGGAAAAGTGCCTTGGTCAAGTGCACTTCAGGTCCTGGGTTTGACTCCTGGGTGTCATGGAGCCTTTTTGTTTGTGAATAGTTTTAACTTTATAGAACAGAATTGTATTTGGCATTGTCAGGTGAAAAAAAGAAAAAAAAAGAATGAAGTTCAGCATTTTAGCAACTTCCCGATAAAGCAGGGATAGATACTGGCAGATACACTGATGCTCTCCACATGGATTTAACTAAGCAAATAAATACGAGGTTGCTGCAGTTGGTCAGGTCTAGTTTCAGCAACAGTGTGTGCTCAAAGAATGTCTGAATATACTGAATGACCAGGTTATTCCATCAATGGATTCGTTGTGGCGTTGTTTCGATAGGCTTCCGCAATGTCCCAAGATTTATTCCCATCCAGTGTTTCTTCACCAAGATCTTGCACTGATGATGGTCGAGTCTGAGCCTTTTCCAGCACATCCCAAAGATTCTCAGTGGGGTTAAGGTCTGGACTCTGTTGTGTCTCATGCTTCCTGAACCACTCCTTGACTATTTGAGCCTGATGAATCCTGGCATTGTCATCTTGGAATATGCCCATGCCAAGAGGGAAGAACAGACAGATCCAAACATCTTTAATAGACGTCTGAAACTGTGGCTGAAATCAGGACGGAGCTGTACACATGAGAATGAATGAATTGAAATGAAATGTAAATTATTTGCTGTACATTTATCGTTAATGTTTTAATATTGCATTTTCTCTGAAAGCCTCCTGTGGACAGGTGTTGAAAATGAGCACTTGTGCTGTAACAATTGAAACAACGCATCTGGTTCGTCCAATGCAATTTGTTATGTCCACATCAAATAAATAAATTAAAAAAATAATAAAAAAAAATAAAATATCCATTGATGGAATAACTTGGTCCTTCAGTATATTCAGGAAGTCAGATGACCTCATTATTGAAGCACACAATGTTGCTGAACCTGGACCTGACCAACTGCAGCAACCTCGTACCTATTTGCTTAGTTAAATCCAGTTGGCGACTTTTTTTTTTGGCCAAGAAGTGCATTATTTTGGTAAATTTAATAACATGAGGGCTCATATTATGGTATTTTCTGATCTCTAATCCCGTTTCCTCATCACAAACATACTTGGAGTGGAGTTTTGTTTCATTCACGCCTGTTTAAAACACAAACTCTGCATCTCTCAAACTGAAAACACCCTCTTCCACCTTCATGACATCACAAGGTGGAACCGAGCGTTTTGATCTCTGGAGATGTAAACTGCCTAATAGACCGGGATTACTCAGACATCTGTGAATGAAACAAAACTCCACTCCAAGTATGTTTGTGATGAGGAAACACCATTATAACTTGGCTTAAACCTCCCAAGAGTCAATTTTGCGTAATATAGGGCCTTTAACTCATTTTTGGTTGTGTAATTCGATTTTGATTCTTCCATTTTGCTGAGGTCAAAACATGAGCTGAGTTAAACCTTGTCTGGCTCATTTCAGACTGCACTTGTAGAGCCAAATATTTTCCCAGGGTTACAAAGTTTGAAAACCTCTTAGCTAGTCAATTATTGAAGCACTTACTGTATTTATTCCCCAAATCCATACAAATAGAGTAATGCACACAGCTTCACAGACTGCAGGTTGACTCTCCCCTCTGGCTCGGGGCCCTCTCTCCAGACTATAGCCCTATCCTTCCCTGGCACGGCGATCCTTTGTGCGAGCTGCCAGGACTGCTCTGGCAAAACCCCGGAAAGCTGAGGCATCTTTTACAGTTTACAGGAATGTGTCAGCAGTAATCTCTTGGCGGCCATGTTGGGAAAGTCAAAGCGACGTAATGAACAGTGTGAAGCTCCCGTGGCTGCGCGCACAAACCCGAGTTGTGTCTATTTAAAGCATCTGTTTTCGTGATCTCTTGACTCCACTGCGCCCAAGAATACACTGACTTCATTGAGTGTGGGTTTATTAGAAACTTGCATAGCCTAACAGCATAATGGCAGCTCAATGTATGGGGCCAAGATAGGATTCGATATACAACATGTGTGAAATAGCTTTGTTTTTTTGTTTTTTCCGTGGCACGTTGCTAACCCGAGTGCTGCTAAGAACGTGTTTTCTACGGTTATTCTTCAGGATAAGGAGCCGCCACATTGTCATCACCGTGAGGAATTATTTCTTCGTCTGGTTTGTTTCGCAATATGGTATTAAACTTATAAATTTATCTAAAGAAAACAAGCAGGAGACACCACTAGGCCAAGCTACAAGTTGGATCTGTGGAGAATTGTGTTTTTCAATTTCCCAAAAAATCACAATCAATGGAGCCAGTTGGATTCTATATAAGAACAGTTTTGTGGAGTAACTACTACAGAAAAGGTAAACAAAAGGCTTCTGTTGGGTACGCCGCCTGCTTGTCGTCATGGAGATTGTATTGCTTTGCCCGAAATGTTTCACAGTCAGGCATTAAACATGTCTGTCTTCAAAGAGACAAGCAGGAGACACCACAGGACAAGTTACAAGTGGAATGTGTGGAGATGTGTTTTTCGATGTACAGCGCTGTGCAAAAGTTGTAGGCAGGTATGGAAAAACGCAGTAAACAAAGAATGCTTTCAAAAACATAAATAATGATTGTTTGTTTTCATCAGTTTACAAAATGCAAAGTGAGCGAACAAAAGAAAAAGTCATTAAGAACGATCTTCAGCGTAAAGCAGAAGCAGAAGTTGTGTTGGTGATGGTCTGGGCCCCACAGAGCCCTGACCTCAGCATCCTGGAGTGTGTCTGGGATTAACATGAAGAGACAGAAGGACGTGAGGAAGCTCCATCCACACAAACATGTTTGGAACAACCGACCAGCCCAGTTCCTTCACAAACTACAAGTAAACCTAGAAGAACTGATGCTCTTCTGAAGCCAAAGCTCACACTAAATATTGATCTGATTTAGATTTCTCCTCTGTTCATTCACTGCATTTTGTTAATTGACGAAAATAAATGATTAACACTTCCTTTTTTGAAGGCATTCCTAGTTTACAGCATTTTTTTCCACACCTGCCTATAACTTTAGAACAGTTCTGTATTTAAAAAAATCACAATATATAATAAATAAATTGACTTCACTGACTGTGGATTTATTAGAAACTTGCCATAGCCTAACAACATAAGGGCCAAGATAAGATTCTATACAAGACACTACAAGAGTTTTCTGGTAGGGTGCGCTGTCTGCTTGTTGTCATGGAGATTTTATTGCTTGGCTTGAAATGTTCCGCAGTATGGAATTAAATGTCTATCTATCGCCGAAGTGACAAGCAGCAGTGTTTTTAAGGGTAGAAAAAGTCTTGAAGGGGCCTGTATTATTATGTTGTTTCCTCATCATAAACATACCCGGATGTTATGTTTTGTTCTCTAAAACCCTCTTCCACTTTGTGATGTCATGTGGTAATACAGGAAGTGCTCCACTGTGTTTTTAAACTCCATACACCTTCACTAGAATCATTTGGATAATTTCAGCCCTGGAATTGCAAATCTTTTAAACTAAAGTGGAAGAGAGCACTTTGAGTTAAGAGATGTACACAGACTATAATAATAAAGTGTTACAGACTCTCGTTTATCACGGGGGTTACGTTTTAAAAATAACCGGCAATAGGCGAAAGTAGTCAGCTTTTTTTTTTTACAGTTACTATATATGTTTTAAGGCTGTAAAACCCCTCACCACACACTTTATACACTTTTTCAGACAGGCTTCATGATCTAAACTGAGGAGCCAGCTTCGATTACGGAGAACAGCCAATCAGGGCGTAGAACACAATGCTGTAAAAAAAGAGAAAAAGCTCCTAAAATTGCACCAAATAAAATCCGCAAAAGGTGAACTGCGTTACAGTGAGGGACGACTGTATTCGAACATGTGTGAATGAAACAAAACACAAGTCTGGGTATGTTTTTGACGAGGTAACAACATTTTCTAGCCTGCCGTAAAGCTCACAAGAGTCCATTTTGTGTAATACAGGACCTTTAAAAGCCGCAATGAAGTGTTATGTCCCCTTTAAACGATCAGAGGTGGCCAAATGGACTGTAATCAGCCAGTATGAGCAGTCCATGGAGGTTTGTTTGGTTTCAATTAGGTCAGTTTGAAGTTGGCTTTGCCTCCATCTGATAATCTGTGCCTCATCCAGAGTCTCTCACTGCTGCTGCCAGAACCCATCACGGCACAGAAGCTCAAATCAGAGCTGAACGCTGACCATTTGGCAAATACGGCGCCATGGAGAGACTGGATTTTGGACATTTTAGTTTGAACTTCTCCAACCAGTGAGGGAAAAACCAACTGACTGTGGAATAATTAAGATGTGCTCTCCAAGACTTCCTTTTTCAGCTATTTGCATGCAAAATTAGGTCACACACTGAATGTGGTGCTGCAGTTTGTCTCGCTATATAAGTGTGGTCTTTTCAGAACACCCAAATCTTGCCAAAACTAAATCGCTTGTTCTATTTTAATTCAAGAAAAACATTAAATTATAAACATTACTTAATTAATTTTGTTTTTATGCAGCTATTTATGCCTGTACATTTTTAAAAGGCATTTTGTTGGATTAGAAACACTTGGGAAGCAACTACAGTGATATTTTTATCCAATTCATTCATTATTCTTTAGTGTTAGAGAGATCGAGTACAGCACTTTATTTAAAATGTCATAATTTATTTTGTTATAATAATAATTAATAATAATAATAATAATAATAATAATAATAATAATAATAATAATCATCATCATCATCATCATCATCATCATCATCATCATCATAATCATAATAATAAAATGTCTAACCATCTAACATTTCTGAGATAGTCAAATCAACATATTTTATTTTCTATTTTATTTCATTTTCAGCCATTTGATCCATGCTTTACAGATTTCTCATGATCTTCACTGCAAACCCAAACATTCAATTAAATTAATCTATTAATTAAATAGATTAAGTTGTGTATAGTCAAAATTTTAGAAATAGTTCTGCTAACTTAATTATGTCAAGTTGCTTTAACATGTTATTGAGTCACTTTAAGTAATATTTTTTGATTACAGGTTGTGGGTATAAGTGAGGGTAACTTATAATAACATAGATCAGGTACAACTTAGTAGATTTAAGTAATTAAACATTTAGAAGATAAAGTCCTGTTATTTCTATTGTTTCAAATAGTTGATATGACTTAAAAATAAACTTAATTTACATAGTAGATGCTAAAATACAATACTATTTAAAAGTGGTTCACCAAATAAGTGAACTTATTCCCAATTTTAAGTCATAATAAATGAAAAAAACTCCTATCCCTTAAAGATAGGGTGAGGAGCTCGGTCATACGGGAGGAGCTTAGAGTAGAGTCGCTGCTCCTCCATGTCGAGCGGTGCAGCTGAGGTGTCTCGGGCATCTGTTCCTGATGCCTCTCTGATGCCTGCCTCGGGAGGTGTTCTGGGCATGTCCCATCGGAAGGAGGCCCGGGGAAGACCCAGGACAGTCTGGAGGGACTATGTCTCTCGGCTGGCCTGGGAACACCTTGGGGTCCCTCAGGAAGAGCTGGAGGAAGTGTCTGGGATGAAGGAAGTCTGGGAGTCCCTGCTTAGATTGCTGCCCCCGGATAAGTGGAAAAAATGGATGGATGGATGGATGGATAAATGAAAAAATTGAGTTGCCTTAACAGAAAACTATGAATCCTATTAACTGCAAATATTTGGGTTGAGCTACATAAGTACTTTTAATTCGCCTGTTTTCAAAAGGTACAAGAAGCGAGCCATCCAGCCTTTTAAGCACTGGAAGATTGTGACTTTTAAGTTCAGCAACTTAAAATAATTGAGACAATCAACTGCCTCAATTTTTTTTGGGTTCTGGGAAATTATTTGGGTTTACTGTGTTGGATTCAAGAGCTATGATTTTTCTCTGTACTTTACAAACAGATATCCATGGCTTTTCCCACCTCTCCTGACATTCCCTGTACCTTCACTTCCCTACCATAAAGTATTTGTATTTCCTAATCCAACATTTGGGATTGTACTCAATACTGTCCAACCATCAGAAGAACACAGACACTTTGAAGTGAGCTCCATCTCCAAACCTCATCAAACTCTGGCCTCGGATTGGTCTGGCCTCCGCTCGCTCGGCCCCTCCCACACACTGGGGTCACACTGGGGTCATTCTGCCTTTAGTTTCCGGTTCGCGGGGTTCTGCCGGAGCCCAGGGTCAATCGATCAGTTTGATTCAAGTCTTGAGCCAATCACAGATCAGAGGTGGCCCGTGTCAGCGCTAAAGGTTGAGGCTGAAATTCATCCTGGAGTCGTGTTTCATGTTCAGATTTCATCAAGTCCAGTTCCTCCTCGTGATCTGAACACGGCTACTGTTTTGGGACTGAATTTGTAGTTAAAAATCTAACATTTTAATTCAGTATTATGAAATCTAGCTGTATTTGGTAGTTACAATCATCTTTAAGGCTGAGCAGTTTTGAACCAAAGAAATCTGTTTTGGTGCCATAGTGGTTTGAGTGTTTAACCACCAACCCAAACATCATCAGCAGTTCAATTTCTCAAACTAATGCTTTCTGCCATTGTGTCTTTGGGCAGGACACATCATCCACCATGCATGAATGTGGTGCTGGAGAGGCCAGTGACGCAGATCGGCGGCCTCGCTTCCAGTTTGCTCGTAACAAATTATTATTATGGTTCAGTTGTGATGAATTTGACTAAACTGTACCATGTGTCCTTGGAGAAGTCACTAAACAAACTTTGTAAATGAACTGTTGAAAGCAATAATAGCAAAAGATAATTTTATTCTGTCAATTGGACAAATGTTTTATGGTGAAGACGTTCCGCAGCTCGTCCAAGTGGCTTCTTTAGTTCTGGAAACTTGTGGGACTCTGTCTTATATCTGTGTGAAGTGAGGCGCTAACTACACTGAAACTAACACATGTAGACCTTTCCTAAACCTAGAAAAGATAACACATTTATGATGCAAGCACAATATATAGACAGGACAGAAAGGACAAAGTCAGCTAAATAACCAGTACATATGACTATGCTTGTGTAAATAAGTGTTTTAATATGTCTTCTAATTCATATTCAGTTCTGTTGCCACTGGAGATGGTTATACAGTGAACCCTCACTATAATGCGGTTCACCTTTCGCAGCTTCGTTGTTTCACAGATTTTTTTATGCGTTTTTTTTTTTTTTTTTTTTTTTTTTTTTACAGTGCATTGTGTTCTGAATCCTGATTGGCTCAGGGACTGTAGTCTAGAAGTCAAAAAAGTTGACATCGGTCTTTCACTTAGACCAATGTCAACAGTTTCCGTGCCTCGTCTCTGTACAGCCCGACAAATTTACGTTTGCAAATTTTCTCCATGACAGAACCCACAATGTCGACGAAATGTTCTGAACCGACAAAGACGCCTCCAGACGCACCCAAAAGGCAGAGGAAGATGCAAACTATCAGAAAAAGTTATACTTCTGGACATGCTGAAGGAAGGTAGAAGCTATGCGGCTGTAGGGCCCATAAAGAAGGAGGAAAATAACATAAGAACGACGGAAAAAGACGCCTGCACCACAGCCTTCAGTAGAAAAAGATGCTACAGCGGAGTCAGGACGAATAGGCTCAGTCAGAGGGACTGTGAAATACGCCTGAGTCACAATGTGACCAGCCTCATATTCATTATTAAAATTATTATTTTACAGTATTTTTAAAAAACTATCATAGTTATTTGTAAGAAAACGCTTATATTTTTATTTCTTAAACAAATGCTTGGGCCTGAAAACAGGTTTTGATCTTTGGTTTCATTCTATAGTACAGTATTGTATTGTATAATAATTGTAAAAAATAAAGCTGACTACATGGTTTTCGCCTATTGTGGGTTCTTTTTGGAACGTAAGCCCCGCGATAAACGAGGGTTCACTGTATACCAACAGAAAAGTCACACTGCGTTGCTTTAAAAGGAAAAAAAAAGGCCGAACAAAGGTAAGAGATATTGCACTGTATGTTCCAAAGCCTCCTCCAATACCTATGAATCTGAGCTCATGTTTACACCTTTTATGACACCTGCAATAAGTCCCATTACTTCGCCTCTGTCCACCAAAACCTAAGACCCCGCTCAATCTCCCCATCCCTCCATCAGCCCGGCGAGAGCTGCTGGGAATCAAACCTGCAACCTGAATGATCTCTCCTACTGTGTCATTAGGGGCATGCGGAGAAAAAAAAATCTCCTTGAAGATCGAGGGTAAGAAAGGCGGGAAGTATTGATCTGTCTGTCCACGGATATGATACTTAAGCCCGGGTACTGAGAGAGCCAGAGCCCCCCGATCCATATCTCAAAGACTTTAATCCTGGCCTTTCTTACAGCTGGATTGGCCTTCACCTTAACCTCCTGACAACTGCTCCGACAGATCAGCCATGGAAATTTTATTCTTCTCACAATCTTCTATCCCCCTCCTCCTCTTTTTCCTCTTCTTCTTCCTCTAACTCGCCTTCGTGCTGGCCTATGCAGTTATTAGCTGGGCTGCCCGAGGTTCCCATCCGAATTAGAAGAAAGGAGAATTAATACCTGATCCTGGTTTTTCATCATTTCTTGAAAAAAAAGAAAGAGAAAAAAGTTCTGATCCCTCTTTTCTTGTGGTTGAAGTTGGAGACTTGGAGCGATCGTGCATATTTTACAGGTGAGCTCTGCTTTGTGAGTATTCAGTGTTGCCAATAGAGTTCGACTAGTCAAGCTAAAACAAAAGTAGGTCTAGAAGTAAACCACAGGATCATTTCTACCAAAAACAAGATAATAAAATAAAATATAAAGAGCTGATTTCAAACACAAGGCGTACAAACCAAATTCATGTTTTAAAATCTTCTGTTTGTATGACGCAGTTTGTTATTCTAGAAATCACAGCACCAGATTTGACGCGAATGATGATGGGAAGGATTGTTTGGACTCTTTAGCAGTTAAAGCAGATTTCCTTTGGAGTTTATAACATTAGCAACCAGACACAATATGTTTTAGTATTTGTTATGTTACTTGCAAAATAAAAACATATGTGGGATGTCTCAAGTCAAACCAACTCTTTTTAGTACTAGTTTAGGTAGTAAAATGTCTAAGCTTGTTTTTAAAAGCATAAAGGGTGCTAGATAACGTTAAGCCAAAAAAAAAACGGCACAGGTCAGTGTTGCTAAGGTGGAGATCTCACTGTGGCAGTGAGTCTGTCAAGGAAACAAACTAGAGTGGTGAATTGGGCAAGTTCTTAACTTCCACATAAAACGCCAATTTGCTTCAAACTGAAGAAACTTAACACCACTTTCTAACCCATCTTTCACCCACAAGTCTCACAACTCTAACGAGTCTAAATCGATCGCCAATGTCTAATCCCATTTATTTACAAGTGAATTATATTTTTTGAAAAACGCTAAAAAATACATTCCCGAACCATTTTCTTTCAACAACTTTCAGTTTCACTTCTTCACCATCAGTACTTGACCCTCACTTGTTGCTTCTGGCGGCTGGAGTCGGTGATTGAATCTTTTGGGCTTTCGCATGTGCAGTGGGAAATCGACAGAAGTAAATGTAAGGCTGCTTATAAAGTTGTTTTATAATGTTTCCAGACCACTAATGTGTTGTAAGATGGGTTAGAAAGTGGTGTTAAGCTTCTTCAGTGTGCCAACTGGTGTTGTACGTGGAAGTTCAGATCTTGCCCAATTCACTACACTAGTTTATTGCCTTGACAGACTCACTGCCACAGTGAGATCTCCACCGAGGCAATACTGATACCGTTTTTTGGCTTCTGACAGTATTCGACCACCTCTAGCAATGGACTTTAGCTTCAAACGTGCCAGAGTTCCTCTTTAATATGTCATAATGCAAAAAGCGAAGACTATTCCGAGATAGGTCCAATGCCTTGGCAGAGGTCTGTGGTCTCACAAGTCCTCATGAGTTTATTTTTATTCCAAAACATTTCATAAACTCAAATCATATTTTTTTGAGCATGGGCAGTTTTCCAAGGAAGGTCCAGTATATTTGAGTGATAATTACAATCTAATTTACCGTTGCGAGATGAGGTCATTGCCTTGGTGGAGGTCTGCAGTCTCTTACCATTGCACCTGCCAACAGCCAGTCTGTGCTGTGGTGCTGGAGGTGCTCTGGGGGGTCTCTGGTGGTCTGTGGCAGATGCCGGAGCACAGGCAGTGAATCAGGACCAGAGCCAGGGTCAATGGACTGGGATGGCCAAAGCGTGTGTACAAATATGGAAGGAATTAATCTTCTCTGTAATGACCCATGAGACTTTATGGGAGCAGGAAGCCACAACTGATTCACAGCCCTGCAGTATAGACTCGGGAATATTCATTTTAAAGCCTCACCGTATAACTTCCTAGTCCCAAAAAAATAAAGAGACTAAAAAATAATGATAGTTTGGGGTGTTTTTATTGAAACTATAGAAAAATACAAAATAACAAACTTGCATCTCCACAAGCCTGACTCTTATTTGACTTCTAACTGCTTGTTTCTGTGGAAATGTTTTTTTTTGGCAGTAATATTTGGTTATCTCCATGATAAATGTTCCACAGTATGTCTTTTTTCAGGCAATGAAAGCTGACGTTCCTCCTCCAGAAAGTTACACGGAGATGCTTTAAATATTGACGATTAAGACCTACTTGTATATGTCAGATTTATTTATTCAAAGTTACAAAAACATTTACATGACATAAGTTTACATTAGAGAAAGAGAAAAAGCTCTTCTCTTTTGGATGTCAGTGAACTGGTCCAGTTTAAGTCAAGAGGTCAGTGTGATTGTTTCTGTTTCTGACCAGTTGGAGCTAACTAACGTATGAATTTGCTAAAACAATGGAGTTGTTCTTTCTACACAGACATGGCTGAACCATAAATTAAGTCTGAGACATAAAGCAGTGTGTTTCAGTGCCTCGGTGTGTTTGGCCATAAATAACAGTACAGTGAATGAGCAGATGGAAGTGTGCAAACATATGCAGGCTACAATTGCACCTTACAGATGTATGCTTTATTATTTATAGTGCTGACCGCTGAGAATAAATAATAGTGAGTCTGTATATGGATATGTGTTTCCCTGTGGTGTGCTCCTTATCTACAGTCATTGTGGTGCTCAGACAGGGTAATCTGTCATTCCTTACCCAGGGCCAATGCTGAAATATTCATATGAAGCACACTGACATGTCCATTGTTCTGCCTGATAAATACTGCAGCCATATGAGGTCATCATTAGTGGACTGGGGGTCGCGACCCCGAGCCTTGCTTGTTAGCAACCTCATCTCCATAACAACCAATGCATACCTCATGAAACTTGAACATGACCCCTAAGCATTGATGTGAGGGGTCAGAGGTCAAATAAGCAGCCATTAGAGCCACTTCTTGGTTATCCGTCAGCACGCCGGCTCAGACTGACCTCTTTTTGTCCTGGATTTCCTAATTAAGACGCGGTGCAGATGGTGGAGCGGCAGAGCTATCCGCTATCATGCCAACATGTCAGCGGTCATTAAATCATGAAGAGGATTTCAAAGAAAACGTGACCCATGAATTATGCTAAAAGCCATTAATGAACTTATTTGTTTGCACATACGTGCCAGGCCCTGTGCTTTGTGCTCCTAATGGAGGAGCAGTCTTATTAACCTCAGGTCTGTGTTTACAGCACACTGTCAATATGGAAATGTGTGTGCTTAAAGTCACCAAGTCCATTAGCCAGATTACAATGAGCCAAATCAGGTGAATTACTGCTGCTGTCCCACTGTCCATTTAGACCCTGGACACAACACAACACCCTGCACAGCTAAAGGTCACTGCAGTCTGCCAGCTCTGATGTACGGTTGTGTTTTATGACACTAAATTACATTCAGTATCTGTCCATACACATTCAGTGGAAACCGCTGAACCATAAGATGTTCTGTAATAAGTGTCCAAACTACAGTAACATTCTTCACAGTAACTCAAAGAAACACAAGATCAGCTTTGAATACATCTTATTACAGGCCCGAAATGACGCTATTTTCTGATCCATGTTATACTGTTGTTTCCTCATCATTGTGTTTTGTTTCATTCAAATCTTTAACTAAAAATCCTGCATGTTAAGGCTCATTTCTTCTCTTACACAGAAAACACTGTTCCACCTTGTGATATCATGCTCCACTGTGTTTTTAAGCTCCTTCACTAAAATCATTTGGATGAGTTCACCCCTGGAATTTCCCATCTCAACTAAAACTAAAGATAAAATGTAGCTGTTAACTTGCTAACTAAAAGAACAGAGCATTATGAGCCTGGGAGATGTAGACAGAATAATAATAAAGGATTATTGAAGATGAATCAAACATAACTCCAGGTATGTTTTTGATGAAGAAACAACACTGGCTTAAAGCTCACAAGACTCAATTTGACCTAATATTGGGCCTTTAATGTTTCACCCACTTTGCTGTATTGTAAAAAAAAAAAATCACTTTTACTTGAAGGAAAAATTCTCATACACAATAGGCTAGAGCTACCCTTAAAAACCTCCCAAACCTTATCTCTAAATTGGCCTCTGATTCATTGGACCTCTGGACACTTCATTACCTCGTTCGCAGCTCCCGGGGGGCAGCCATAACGCAGACAGACCCTCACTCCGCTGTGCTACATTAAGTGGACCATTGTGCGGGGTCCATTTAAAAACAGTTTACAGTGGAAATGACCTGGAGTAGAAAATCAACACATCATTGAGTGTTGCGCGCACAGTGGAGGGATCAGCTTGAGTCTGCAGGGGCCGGCCGGCGTTCAAAGACACCTAGATCAATGCTCGCTAATAAATCCAGTCTGATAGAGCCAGTGCACTCTTCCTCCATACATACTAATATCTCTAATGTCCGCCCACACTCTGTCTACAAAATGCCCTTGCAAGTCCTCCCCGCTTTCACTGTAACAATTTAGACTCTTTTATTGTTTTCCACATCGAGCATTAAACCGAGCAATCACAGAAATGACAATCAATATTTTGTGTTAGCGTTATGGTAGCGGGTGGCTTCTGTTCCAAGGTGAAAGCTGGTTTACTTTGTCTGGTTTTAACATGGGGATATTAGCATTGATTAAATAGAGGGGGTAATTGTGTACATAAAAATGCAGCGCGGTTGTAAACATATGTTCTTTGTGTCGGTGTGGATAAATGATGGAAGGGCATCTGGTGTAAAGCATGAGCCATATCGAAAGGAAGGAGCTGGTTCAATGTACCAAGCTTAAAAATGTGATAGTTCTAAATAGATCTGATTACTTTTATTTTATTTTATTTTTTAGCTACACCATGTAATTTTATATAGTGGCATGTCACCTGAGTCTATGGGAATAAAAGATTATAACTAAAGCAACAACATTAAGCAAGACAAGTCAGGTTTGTGGAGATGCAAGCCTGCTCACAGTAAGAACACATGTTTTTCTATGGTTTTTCAGTGCAATAAAAACATCTAATCAAATCACTGAGTGTGAAGTGAATGAACAATGAACCGTAAAGTGCTTTGGGCAACTTGAAAGGCGCAATATAATTGCAATGATTAATTAGAAATGCATTAATTAAATCAAAATCAAATCATTTTAGTCTGTTTTTGAGGTATACAGTTATTCGATGGAGATGTAAAGGTCCTAAAATGCGAAATTACCTCATCAAAAATATACCCAAGGTTGTGTTTTGTTTAATTCACATATGTTTGGTAACCCTTTATTGTTAGTTTGTCCACATCTCCAAAGCTCAAAATGCTCTGTTCCACCTTGTGATGTCATGACACAGTTTTAGTTTTCATGTTAAGACTTACCTTTTACCTTTTTTTCGGTAAAGATTGACAATTCCAGGTCGGATATCGTGCAAATGATTCTAGTGAAGGTGTGTGGAGTTTAAAAACACACAATGGAGCACTTCCTGTATTACCACGTGACATCAAAAGGTGGAGTGTTTTCCGCCTAAATATGCAGGATTTGTGTGTTAAACGTGTGAATGAAACAACTCCAGGTATGTTTTTGATGAGGATATTATAACATAGATCAGAAAAAAAGAGGAATATGAGTGTTTTTCTTTCTTAGTCCATTTTTACATGTGATTTTTGTTTTGTTTTTTCAGTCCCATTACTAATCAACTCTCAGTGTAACCGAAACGCCTTTGTGGTCTACACCCGTTGTCCACAATTGTTTATGTTTTCTGCAAAGTCCTCCAAAAGCCATCATTTGTACATGCATTAGCCTCTTAAACGCAATTTCCCTGCTCATATTTGTCCCTTGTTTGAAGAAGAAGCCATGTGGAATAATCATTTTTGACCTTATCCTTACAGCTGATCTTTTTGCCTCTCTCTGTCTGTGCACCTGTGTTCCCATTTGCATAATATGTACAATTGTAGTGCTTAGCCACATTGTGTTGTCTCCTCCGTGTCCGTGCAATGCCATCTATGTCAAAACACTCCTCCTCCCCCTCTTC
Source organism: Odontamblyopus lacepedii (assembly GCA_034769755.1). NCBI lineage: Eukaryota > Metazoa > Chordata > Actinopteri > Gobiiformes > Gobiidae > Odontamblyopus > Odontamblyopus lacepedii. Next base: position 10,987,608 of record CM068364.1, on the reverse strand, counting down.
CCATCCTCCCTCCGTCTCCCCCTCGGCCTCTCCCTCGCTCCCCATATAAAGTGGCTTGCCGTTCTGCGTGTTTGCATCTGTTTGTGTGTGCGGAAGATAGCGCCGGGGGCTAGAGGTCCCATGTCTCCGCTCCATTCATACCCCATCGCCCTCCCTCCGTCCCCCCATCGTTCCCTCTATCCCCAAAATGCTCCCCCTCCCTCCTCCTCCTCTCCTCCAGACATGACCCTCGTGGTGACCCCAGCGGCGCAAATCAAAATAGGACACAGGGGTGGAGTTTGGGCTATGATGTGTGCGAACTCTAGAGGAAGAGAGAGAGAGGAGGAGGAGGGGGTATCTGGTGTTTTTGGGGTGGAGTGGAGAGGTTAAAATTGCAGTGCATATGCTGCGGCTGGACTGGGTAAGGGCCTGGGGCAGTTTCTCTGGCTCTCAGCGCCGACCGAACAAATGAAGTATTTATCGTGGGGCAGTTTGTCCTGCGGCCGGGGACCAGGTGACTCCACCACAACTGCCCCTCGTGTGCACCGCGACATGGCAGCATGGCACAGGCCGTGAGAAGCAGAGGGCGGAGGGGCATTAATGTACATTATGCAATTTCAGAGGCACATGTTAGGCTTTTTTTTTCTGGTGTATGTTCATATGCTCATCTCAAACATATATGGAGACGTGTTTTGTTTCATTCACACTTGATTAACACACAAACAAAAGAAATCTACTAATACAGGAAGTGCTCCACTGTGTTTCAGTCTACTCAAGTAAAGGTAAAAGTAGGTGTTGACTTAAAAACTACATGTGTGAATGAAACAAAACACAACTCCAGGCATGTTTGTGAGGAGATATCCACATTATAAAAGTGAAAAAAATGCATCGCTCACTCAGATGGCTGATGTCCAAAAGCTTTTTTTTATTTTTAAATAACGTTTCGGCAAAAAAAGCCTTCGTCAGATCATTTTTCTTGCTTTGGACCTCAGTGTGGAAGGCTTTTTTTTTTGCCAAAATGTAATTTAAAAATAAAAATAAAAACCTTTGGACATCGGCCATCTGAGTGTGCTTTGCATTTTTTCACTTTTACTTTGCTGTTCCTTGCATTTTCACCTCTACAAGAACTTTGATGTGCATTTTCTGTTTCATTTGAGGTGCCAACATTATTAAGCTCATTACAAAGCTCACAAGAGTCAATTTTGTGTAATATAGGACCTTTAAGTTACTCCTGTTACTGTACGTGGCCTCCCAATATTATACACCTGTGAAAACGGTGAAAATTGACACGAAAAGCCTGTTTGAGTAATGCTTTTGTGCGGATAGTTGAAGGAGTTGGTTGTGAAGTTGGACTCACTTCTCTGCACCTTCTGCTCACACATGTGAAGTCTTTAATATTTATATGTTGTGTCTCTGGGATCAAAATTAATTGTTAATCACAGCAGCAGGTGCCGAGGTGCTGCTGTTCTGGGGCATTTGGTCACACTCCATGAGTTTGTCTGGATCTAACTCATCTATACATGTGACACCATCATTTAGCATTGGGACTGTAGCATGCGGTGGCTATGACAATTATTTATTTATATATATTTTTTGCAATTCGTGGCAGTAAATGGAAGAGAAACAAAGCACATTATGGTAGGTTAAATGATACACTTTTCTATTGTAGATTGTTTGAGGACAGGGGAATTAAAGCATCTATTTTGCCTGAATTAAATGCATCTATTTTGATTCAGTACCTTAAAAAACACTTTCTAAGTTTGAGCGGACTCACCTCTCCACAGCTCTGACCTGGAACTTGCACGTGGTGGTATCGTCTCTTTGACTCCACTGAGATAATTTACGCGAGTGAGTTTAAAGCCATACCGTGGAACATTTCAGGAAAAGCATGGTCACAAATGGGCACCTGAAGCGTATCCTCCACTGGAAAAGCTACCATCCATACATTTTTATTTTTTTCTTTCTTTCTTTTTTTACCAAGAGATGGCAGATGTAAAACCTATTCCCCTCACCTAGCCTTTGTTCAGACTCACCTCTGCTCTTCTGTGAAACCAAAACACTATCAGACAGCAGTAACATAGGTATCATCTAGTGGAGACACGTGAGAATACAACAGGGGCTTCTACAATCAGATTATAGATGGTAGTTTTAATATACATGCAGAATAATAATTTATCTACATTAATGAAAACACTTATTTACTCACATATTTATATTGCATGGTCTTGCAAACCGCCAACATATACAGAATTTTGACGTTTCTCCATCTGCAGATATGTCATCAGATCAACATCATCTGAAATCCGCAGCACAGACTGAAGAGGTCTAATAAAAACCTGATCCCTACAAACCCAAAATATCTCAAAATCTCTCGTTTTTTGCCGTCCCCAGTGGTCTGCGTTGGCCTTGTGTCCCCATCATCAAATCGACATACTATCGGTTACATGGGCGAAGGAACCCTGCCTGAGCCTCTGATAGGTGCGACCGTCTGCGCCACCATCTCCAGACCAGAGAGAGGGGGAATTCACACCCAAACCTCCACCTCCGCACCCCCCTCTGCACCCGAGCGAGGGGGGGAGCGGGGCGGAGGGGTGGAGGGGCGGAGCGCGGGATATTTTGGGGAAGAAAGAGAGAAAAAACGAACAACTTTATGGAAATGTGTGAGGAAGAGGCGTGAGACTGCAGCGCGGGTCCCCTATTGTTTTCTCATTAGTGCGCTGTATATTTGAGTCCGGATTCAAGCTGTTTGAGAGGAAAGCGGGCACTATCAGTATGCACGGCCTATAGAGAAAAGGAGCTTAGTGCTTATTATTGCAATAACACCTAGCAGGTGAGTTTTGAATATGCATGGAACCAATATCACACGTTTCCACTTTTATTATTATCATTTCGCCGCCAGTTCAACCGACAATCACATCGTGCAAAGTCGTGAAATCAAACACAAAAGGCCTCATCCATTAAAACCAGGTGTGCGGAACTACAGCACCCACGGCACCCGCGGCTCCCGGGGTCAGATAATAGTCTGTGAACATGTGATATCATCAGCACTCAACAAAGTCCCTGTAGTTCAAACAGAGCTGGAAGTTCGGTCAGAATCTTACGGGGGAATTTGCTGTTTGTCGACCTGGGTTATGGTTGATATCTCTGTCTTTACTGGGCCTATCCACATGAAACAAAAAACTGACGCAAAGTTCAGTGTCTTCACAGAGAGAAAGAGTGATTTTGTTGTCAGTTGAAAGGACATTCACGACAACAACTGTGATTTGTAAAAACAATACATCATGGTGAGGTTCATATTTTTTAGCTTGTGAATCTTCTGTACAGTTATATAGACAACTTTCCTCCATTTTAATTTGTTCCCTTTTTATTTATTATCATCAACTTCTAGAACAAGATATTTGGAGCAACAAAACTTGGTTGGGTTACCATATTTATGAAAAAAAAAACAGAAAAAAGAAGAAAAAACAGAAAAGTAGTGATTTATGTTATTAGTTTCTTTTTTTTTCAGACCAAGAGTTTGTTTTCAGACAGTTTTCAGACAGTGGTCTTCCTCAGAGTGATCATGTGATGTTGCCGTGACATGTCCAGTAAGCAGATTTATACAGGTTTTGGTGCTGTCTTCCTAACGGTGGAGCCAGGATGAAAAAAGTACCTAATAACAGATTTTTGGAAGATCAAGTGAACCTCACTGGAGTAGAAAAGCAGTGATGTTTAATATGATCGGTCGACATCAGTTACCATTTTCTCATAAGGTCCTTTGTTATCTTGATGCAATGAACCACATTTAATATCTCTGGTCATTTTCAATACATATTTGATTCTTTTCCATTCCCGTTGCTCTAACCCCAACATACTTACTGTACCTTCTGCTATTTCAAATCAGAATCAGAATCAGAATCAGAATCAGAATGTGTTTTATTGCCATATGAGTGAACAGGTTCACAACATTAGGAAATTGCTGCGGTACTTGGAGCAGGATGTAGACAAACACTGACATGCAACAAATAATAGAATAAAATAAAGCTATAGTATAATATAAAAGATTTACAAATTTACAGGTGTATAATAATATAGAGTATGAGAGTAGACTATATAGAGAATATAGAGTATGAAATCGTGCTGTAGTAAAACTTCCAATTGATCCTTTATTTTACAAAACAAACATGAGCCTTCCAGACTTTTCCTCCTTTTTTACCTTCAGTATAAGCCCCAGTTCCAATAAAATCCATGAACAGTCTTTGAAAACGTGACCTCCTGATCTTTCACTCACCCGGGATAAACCAATCAAAACGTCCACTTGACATTTGACCCTACAACTTTACAAGCTGCTAATAGGACTCCACTTGTGACCATAGCTCTGCTAACACCACTCACAAACCCTTTAAAACGCTTGTTGACAGACGGGTTTGCCTTTACGACTGGTCTTTGGCAGTGTGACCGGCGGAGCAGTCCAGCGCGCACTGTTTCCACTGCAGTGTTAGAGCTCGGAGATTAGCGGCTGCAGGCGAGGAGCGGGAGGTGCTAAATGGCCTCAAATGGACTCAGTTAGCGGCTAATGATGTTTCACACACACACACACAGATACACACACACAGAGCAGAGAGCAGGACAGGGCACAGCGATGGCTTTATTAGGTGAAGTGTTGGGGCACAGGGGTGACAGGGGCGTACACAGTGTCAGGGGCAGTTTAGAGCAACAACCACTGGTCTAAACAAGAGGAACATGAGGGGAAGTCTGCTCAGGGCCTTTAACAAACGCACTGACGATGTAGTTAAATCCAAAATGGATCTCATTAATAACAATAATAACACCAGTGAGCCACTTTACTCTTTCCAATCCTCCCGACAAGTACAAATGTAAAGTAAAGGCTAACTCAGACTCAGCCTCTCTTAGCGCCGGCGGTGTCCACAGGTGCAGAACAATGACCACTGCAGCAGTAATTACCGTCCATAAGCGATGAGTGCATTATAGAAAATGTCAGTGCAGAGACGCAGTGTTTAAGGCTCTTTATGCATCTCTTAGATAAAAGGGGAGATTGCTGGATGTGCAGAGTACTTCTCAGAGCTGTAAAAATGTAACAGTCATCTACAATGAGGCACGCATCACTCTGCAGCTACAATCACACTGTTCTCGCTCTCCTCTCCTCCTCCTCTTTCATCCCTCTGTCCCGTGAGAGGGGCTGTTGTTTACCATGTAAGAGAGAAATCATATTTGGGGCTTATAGTGGGGCCAGCGCTCCCCGAGGAGGGCCCTATTACAACAGTAAGAGTGGATTAATTAGAGCACGTCTCTGCAGAGCCAGGCCCAGCGCGGTCAAAGGGGACACATTAATCGCCTCCTTCACACAGGTAACAGCTCGGCCCTCGGGCCCCAGGGCCCCGCCAATTAAAAGGGCCGGAGGTACAAGCCCACCCCACATACAAGCCCACCCGCTCCTTTAGCTGTTTGCCCTCCAGACATTTATGAAAAGAGAGGAGGTTTATTAAGGCTGGGGTTTAGGGCCGCACTGAGAAATGTGAATAGTGTGTAAACAGCACATACTTTATCTAATGCGGCACACACACACACACAGTCACACACACACACACACTCTGACCATGTGACCGTGAGACAGGATCATGCCAGGTTCACACAGACCACACAAAACTCACTTCTGACTTTATGTGACTATTTTTAAGACTCCTGGGTTCACAGGATTGTCTGAGATCGCAGCCTAAAGCGTTAAAGCTGGTGCCATAAACAAAACCGTAACTCGGACATCTAGGTCCACATAAAAACTGCATCGTCCAGAAAGCATGCTCTTCCTTTGCACAATCAGCCTGTTCATTCAAAACCATCAAACAGTGGAACCAGCTCCCAGACAGTCTGAAATTGTCTGTAGATTTGCAAACTTTTTCTCGAGACATAAAAAAAACATTCTCAGTAATCAACTGTGCCAACATGGGCCCTAATGCTGTGTTTACTTTTGTGTATTGTGTACTGTGTATTGCTCGCTGTGTAGCCTATTTGTATTGAGTGTTCATAATATTGATCAATTTAGGTACAGTTACCCTTTTAGTAAATGTATTTTTACATGAAATAGGAACAGAAGTAAGTATTTTTATAATGAGCTAATGGTAATTTGTTGTGATTTGTTTTACTGTTGTGCACACTTGCCCGGGAACTGCAGATGGAAAGTAGCTTTAGCTAAATCTGGCCCAAAGCATCACTTGTCTTTGTAAGATTAATGTTTTGTACATTGTCCGTGACAAATAAATAATAAACTAAACTAAACTTTCCCTTTTGACATAAAGAGGTAAATGATGTGTTTTAAAATTCTGTCCTTGGACGTTGGATGTTTCTTGCTAGACCTGCGTCACGCCCATTGTAAAGTTGCGTGGGAATGACCTCCTTACAACTGACCGATGCCAAGGCTGCCCCCGAGCCAGTGCCAGTGGAAAAGAGGCTTTAGTTTGGACCAAAACAAACAGTTCGTCTTTTACATCAGCCCAAACTCACCGTATTTCCAAATGTTCTGAACTCAAGTTTGTTTTAAGTGTTCCAAGTCGTGCAGATGTGAAAGCCCTTTAAACATACTTGTCCACTCGGATTTCTGACCAGAAGAAAAAACATTTTCAGCTCGCTACTGAAAATGTACTAAAGCTAATTTCTCAGTTTCCTTATTGATTTTTTGACTGACAGTGTAATTGTAAAAGATTGATTCAGACTTTGCAATAAGTCTTACACGGTGACAACAAAAATCCTACAAAACAAATAAATAAAAGTATTTCCTGGCAGTGGTCTCTATGGATACGTCTGTGGGATTGTTTCTTGGTTCACAATTAGGAAAAACAGTGGAGCCATAACGAGTGTACATGCCATTACCAAGTCTCTCCACCTCCTCTGCCCTGTGTTCCTCTTCTCTCATGACTTTCATTATAGATTATGGAGCCCCCCGTGGTTCTCCGAGCAGTGGACAGGCACGGAGCAGTGAGAAAATCTGATCTGGAGTCAGTTTGCGTTAGTAATACACAAAGAGGAGCTGTAGTTTCACTGAGGAGTCTGGTGGATGGACTAAAGTGCTTCCATATGCAGATGAAAAGCACATACCTGGATGAGTGCCACTAGTCCTTGTTTGAAAGGTGCTAAAACTGACTATAAAGCCCAGAGCCCTCACTGACAGCTATGGTGGATGTCTCAACTACATATGAACCCATCCGAGAGAAGAATAAGACACAGACCTTTAGTTAAAGCCGCAATCACCTCCACTATATGGCATTAACGTCATCTATCTTGCATTGATTGAATTAGCAGCACTTTATTGCTCAGAAATACCTTGAAAAGCATCCATTTGTACTTTGAGTGGCCTTGCCCCGCCACAGATCTGACCTGTAAGTGCCCTGGTAGTGTCACATACTTGTACTTATGGAGATAGATCAGTTTAATGCAGCTCAAAAAAGACAAGCGTATGGTGGACCTTCTACCAGAAAAGTTACACAGTGCAGAGGTAAAGTTAAACCTGCACATTTGCTGTTTTCCAAAGTTTGCACGTCTGATAAAGAAGTGTCTGATCTCTCAAGTTTGCACACACTACGGATGAGAATGTAGAGTGTACGAAAAGTAGGAAAGTACAAAGGTAGAAAGTGTGTGTACGTATGTTTGCCTTGATACAGGGTGGAAGAGGTGCATGCGGTTGGTATGTTGTTTTTAGAATAGTATTTTAACATTGTAACCCTATGTAATATCTGTTTTCATTTATTTTTGGTCAATTTATCTATATACACTGATTCTGTATTTTAGTTTTTCCACCCACCTGCTCAGGGAGTACAGGTGTAAATGAGCATTCGTGCTATAACCTGGCACCAGCATCTCTCCTATGACTTCTGTGTTGGTTAATGTATTGTTGTATGAAAGTAGATCAATTTTATGGGACTTTTTAGAATATTTTAGCTAAAGGAACCACAGGTGGAGGCCCTCTTTCAGGCCAAGTAGGAGGTCCAAGGTTTGTGGAGATGCAAGTCCGCTCACAGAAAGGAATACTTTTCAAAACATACAGTTCCCCTTCTGAACCTACTGAGTAAACGTCCAACTATGTCTTATTTAAAGGTCTTCTATTACATAAAATGGATTCTAATGAGCTTTAAGTAATGTTATAATGTTTTACTTCCTCGAAAACATGCCTGGAGTTGTATTTTGTTCTGTTTCATTCACACAAAATGCTCTGTTCCACCTTGTGATGTCATGAAGCTCCCTTTTACCTTTAGTTCAGTGGAGATCGGCATTGATTCTAGTGGTTCCTGTGTTACCATATGACATCGAAAGGTGGGAAAGAGTGAATTCTGTTTGAGAAAAGCCTAAATATGCAGGGTTTATGTGTTAAACATGTGAACGAAACAAAAGGAAGGAAATAGCGTTATAACCTAGATCAGAAAACAGTGTAATATGCCCCCTTTAAGTCTCCTAACTTGTCCAAATGAGTGTCCACTTTCAAAACTAGTTTGAGTAAATATTAGTAGATGGTTTTGTTGGTTTGTTTTATCTTTTGACAACCCACATTTTAAGTGAACTCGATGCGTTGACCCAAAATAAACATGGATCACTACCAGAGAACTGCACACGTTTGTTGGTCCTTGAGGTTAGAAATTCTCCCAAATTACAACACAAAGTTTCCCATACAAACTCAAGCACGATGCCCGTATTAAAAAAGACCATCACAGCCACATCTAAGGCAATGTAAGTGACCCATTACTTGTATCTCGAAGTACGTTTTTTAGAACTTTAAACATGCTACATCCAAAACCAGTGAACTGCCTCTTATGTGCATTAAAAAATCTCTTTACTCCACTCGTAATCTTTGGGCAAGTTAAAAGCAAATTCCTTTTAGATCTGTGCTACAAACATCTCCGCGGGACACAGCTCGGAGTGAACCAGGGTCTTCTGTGAGCCTTGATGGACTTGACAAGAAATAAATAACCAAAATCTGGTCCAAACATCACAGCGCTAACCCCTCAGCTGCCCGCTCTGGCGCAGTTTGTCCCCGTGAAGTTAGTGCCTTGAGCCAAATGACTTGTTCAAACAGAATTCTGCAGATTGATCAAAGTGGAGTTTCATTTCTCTGGCCGCAGATCTGGTGTACACGCTGACCCGTACACACATTAGTACAAACGATACGCGGCGTGTGTTGCTGTCGGGGGCTGACTTCTGGAGCTTTGGTCTTTGGAGAGGTGCCCGTGGAGTCCTGGACGAGGAAGCCGGACGAGGCAGATCCTGACATCTCCGCTCGAATATCAAAGTGAAGAGTTAATGTGGGCAGTGTGATCCAGCAACTGCCCCACGCACCCATGGGCCAGGGAAATGTATTATGTAATGTTCTGCTACAACTCAACATGCACCGCAAAAGCTCAAGTGAAAATGACTGGAATTAAGAAAGTTTTATCATGATTTGAGAACATTTCACTTGACAAGTAAATTGAGCTACCACTGGAACAAGACTTTTTGTACTTAAAATATGAAAATACATCTTGCTGCATTTATTAAGAGAAGAAAAACAACAACTCCTTGCACTTAAAATAAGGTTAGGTTAGGCTGCTTTCTTCGTACCTGTAGGTAAATTTGTTTTGCAGATTTGAGAAGCTGGTCCCACATTTCACATTTCATTCATCCACACTCTACACAATAAACACGAATAAAAAAACAGTTACAAACAAAACGGTTACGGTGCCCCAGTGCAGAATGATTTTGTTCCATACATAAATAAATACATTACAACAGATATTAACTATATCATAAAACATGATACATAAATAGATTACAATTTAGTCATAAATACAATGGTAGCTGGAATGAAACTCCTTTTTAAATGATTTGTTCTCGATCTTGGGATTAAAAGCGTCTCACCAGAGGGAAGCAGCTGAAACTCTGAATTTAGAGGATGTTTGTGTCATTTAGAAGACTCCAGGGCATCCGGTGTAACTGTCTCGTGTATAGGGAGTCAAGGCTGTTCTGAGGATGGCCAAACACCTTCAGAAACAAAACTGAATGTTGTTAAAAGAAAAACACACTTATTACTTATCCATTGCTTGATAATTTCACTTGTTAAGTTGAATCTACACAAATCAAGTAAAATGTTCTTAATTTCTTTCACACCTATACACCCCCACCAGTGTCTTCTACACTCATGATCTTCAAAAACGCCCTGAAAACTCACCTGTTCAAAACCGCCTTTAAATAACTGCATCTCCTGCTTATCTGTTTCTTTCATTTGTGTTTTTGTCTCTCTTGATGTATCTGAAGCATCGTTGAGTGTCATGGAAAGTGCTATACAAAGGTTATGCTATATTATTATATTATTGGCAAAGGAGAAATTCAATCTGACAACTACACAAACACTTATTTAGGACCAAAATATTTCGTAGCTCATCCAAGCTGCTTCTTCAGTTATGGTCAGACATTGGTGGACACTGCCTTAAATCTGCCTGCAGAGAAGAGCTAACTACTACGAAACTACTCTGAAACTAACACCTTACTTTTTTACAGTTTCTGTTTGTTAGCTAGGCCTATCCATCTGTATTAAGTGTGGAATCATATTAGCACAATCATAAGCCAGCACAAGCCCATAATGAGTGTTTTTTCACACCTCTGGCCCTGACCTTGCTACCCCATTGTTCTCTTTGTTTTAGATTTGAGGATAGAGTTGTAGATGGTTTCTGTTTCTGTTCAAAGAAGGATTGTTTTTCCTAACAAAAATAGCCTCTTTAACTCCCCTCTCAAACCATTTCTTCTTTCTGGCTCAGATCTGTACCTCATTATCCTCAAAAAAGTGTCTTTTAGGTAGAGTTTTACAGCAGACTGTGGTCCACTATGGCTCTCCCGTCTGTGCTGGTACATCCTCTTGTGCAGTGGCTGTTTCGTTTCTCCAGTGTAACGCTCACTGCAGTCTTCGCTACCGAATAGTGTAGACCACATTGCTTTGTTTGTGGCTCGGTGTTTTGTACCTTGGGTGGACCCGTTTCTGTGTTTGTAGGTTTAAAACAGACAGGGATTTAATGTTGTCTGAAAATCCTCTGGTAAGGAATAGTTACACCTTTTCTCCTGGGTTCTGGGTTATTATTTTAACCCATTTTAACTCAAACAAATGCAGCTTAGCAAATGGTAGCTGCCACCACTGTAAATAAACATAACTTTTTGCAAGTTAGAAAGCGTGCGGGAGTCTTTCTGTTTTTGACAAGACGCCAAACAAAAGGGAATGTACTTTTCACTTTGGGAATAATTGACTTTCATATCACAAAGTCGACCATTATCAATTGTCTGATGTGACTGTAGCCTCAAGTGGAGTCCGACTTTCCCTCAGACGCTCAGAGCGACAGGGGCAGCTGTCAGATCAAGTCCTGCTTAAAGTGACCACAGCAAAGTCAATCATCGGATGGAGGGAGGAGGAGGAGTGGTGCACGGCTGAGGGGTATAGGGCTCGTTCTGGGCACTCTCTCGGTCTCTTTTATTTGTTTGTTTGTCGGTGGTTGTGGGGTATATCCGGGTGTATCAGGTGGCGTGTTTTGGGCATGACTGGCAGGACACGAGTGGGAAGACGTCAGTCCGTGGACACAAAGAGCTGAGGGCGACACCACAGCAGACGCATGGACTCTGACCTTCCTCTTTTCTGTTTCATCTGCTCTCTTTCTTTCTGTCTCTCTCTTTCTTCCAAGCTTAGTCTCGCTCCTCCCCCGCTTTTTGTCTATTTCTCTTATTTCTCGCTTATATCTTCTCTCTCACTCCTTCTCTTCTCTTTCTCTCTTCCACAGTCGTCCTTGCCTATCTTTCTCTCCCCAGCTCTCTTTCCTCTTTTCTTTTTTTTTATTATCTCTCTCTCACGCTCCTTATTTGACTCTCTCTAGTTCTAACCAACTTTTCCACTTCTCGCTCTCCTTACTTTTTATTTCTCTTCCTCTCTTTGTCCATTCTTTCTTTCCCCATCCCTTCCTCCCTCCCCTCTTTTTGTGTATTTCTCTTGCATCTATCTTCTCTCATTGACTCACTCACTCTGCATTTTCTCTCTTTTTCCTCCACCATCCATCTCTCTTCTCTATCTCTCTCCAGCTCTCTTTCTTCCATCCCTTTCTTTCACTTCTATCCAACATTTCCCCTTTTCTATCTCCCATCTTTCCCCTCTTCTCTCTTTCCCTATCCCTCCCTCCCTCTTTTTGTGTATTTCTTTTGCATCTATCTTCACTCACCCAATTTTTTCTCTCTTTCTTCCATCATCCATCTCTTTTCTTTCTTTTCTCTTTCTCTCTCCAGCTCTCTCTCTCTTCCATTCCTTTATCTTGCTTCTATCCAACGTTTCCCTTTCTCCCTTTCCTCTTTCTATCACCTATTTCCTCTTTTTGTCCATTCTCGCTCTCACTCCTCTTTTATTTTCTTTATTTTTCTCTCCTCCTTCACCCTCTCTACCCTGCAGAACACTCTACTCTCTTCTATTTCTCTCTCTCACTCCCTCTTTTCCTTACCTCTTTATCCATCTTCTATCCCACGCTCCTCCCTTACTCATTTTCTGTCTATCTCTGTCACTTTCAGCCAATCACAGCCTGGACGCGATTCATTTTACAGTAAATACACTCTCTCCTCCCTCCTTCACTCTGGTCTTTTTACTAATATTCACAAACGCTCTTCCAGCAGCAGAAGAAGCATAAACCACCTCAGCCTCTCAGTCTCCTCTTCACCGCCGCTTATTTTCCTTTACAAATCTCTCCTTCTTTTCTGGCACAGGTCCTGGTCTGGTTGAGTTTCTATTTTCACCGTGTTTAGACTCGAGTGTTTTAAATGACGGTTGTGGCAGATGTAATGTAAAGCAGACGATGATGTGATCCAGGGCAGGGCCTTCAGAGCACGGCCCCTCTGCTCTCCTCCTCTGGGCTCACTCGCTCCTTCCTCTCCTCCTCTGGCCTCCCTCGCTTCTTCCTCTCCTCCTCTGGCCTCCCTCGCTTCTTCCTCTCCTCCTCTGGCCTCCCTCGCTTCTTCCTCTCCTCCTCTGGCCTCCCTCGCTTCTTCCTCTTCTCCTCTGGCCTCCCTCGCTTCTTCCTCTCCTCATCTGGTCTAACTCGCTCCTTCCTCTTCTCCTCTGGGCTCCTTCGCTCCCTCCTCTCCTTCTCTGGCCTCACTCACTCCTTCCTCTCCTCCTCTGGCCTCCCTCGCTTCTTCCTCTACTCCTCTGGTCTAACTCGCTTCTTCCTCTCCTCCTCTGGGCTCCTTTACTCCTTCCTCTCCTCCTCTGGCCTCCCTCGCTTCTTCCTCTCCTCCTCTGGCCTCCCTCGCTCCTTCCTCTCCTCCTCTGGCCTCCCTCATTTCTTCCTCTCCTCCTCTGGGCTCCTTTGCTCCTTCCTCTCCTCCTCTGGCCTCACTTGCTCCTTCCTCTTCTCCTCTGGGCTCCCTCGCTTCTTCCTCTTCTCCTCTGGTCTAACTCGCTCCTTCCTCTCCTCCTCTGGCCTCCCTCGTGCCTTCCTCTTCTCCTCTGGGCTCCCTCGCTTCTTCCTCTTCTCCTCTGGTCTAACTCCCTCCTTCCTCTCCTCCTCTGGCCTCCCTCACGCCTTCCTCACCTCCTCTGGCCTCACTCGCTCCTTCCTCTCCTCTGGGCTCCCTTGCTCCCTCCTCTCCTCCTCTGGCCTCACTCACTCCTTCCTCTCCTTCTCTGGCCTCCCTCGCTTCTTCCTCTTCTCCTCTGGTCTAACTCGCTTCTTCCTCTCCTCCTCTGGACTCCTTCACTCCCTCCTCTCCTCCTCTGGCCTCCCTCGCTCCTTCCTCTCCTTTGGCCTCCCTCGTTTCTTCCTCTCCTCCTCTGGTTTCACTCGCTCCTTCCTCTCCTCCTCTGGGCTCCTTCGCTCCTTCCTCTCCTTCTCTGGCCTCCCTCGCTCTTTCCTCTCCTCCTCTGGGCTCCTTTGTTTCTTCCTCTCCTCCTCTGGGCTCCTTTGCTCCCTCCTCTCCTCCTCTGGCCTCCCTCGCTCCTTCCTCTCCTCCTCTGGCCTCCCTCGCTCCTTCCTCTTCCCCTCTGGTCTAACTCGCTCCTTCCTCTCCTCCTCTGGCCTCCCTCACTCCTTCCTCTCCTCCTCTGGGCTCCCTCGCTCCTTCCTCTTCTCCTCTGGTCTAACTCGCTCCTTCCTCTCCTCCTCTGGCCTCCCTCGCTCCTTCCTCTCCTCCTCTGGCCTCCCTCGCTTCTTCCTCTTCTCCTCTGGCCTCACTCACTCCTTCCTCTCCTCCTCTGGCCTCCCTCGTACCTTCCTCTTCTCCTCTGGTCTAACTCGCTCCTTCCTCTCCTCCTCTGGCCTCCCTTGTGCCTTCCTCTCCTCCTCTGGCCTCCCTCGCTTCTTCCTCTTCTCCTCTGGCCTCCCTCGTGCCTTCCTCTCCTCCTCTGGCCTCCCTCGCTTCTTCCTCTTCTCCTCTGGTCTAAATCGCTCCTTCCTCTCCTCCTCTGGCCTCCCTCGTGCCTTCCTCTTCTCCTCTGGGCTCCCTTGCTTCTTCCTCTTTTCCTCTGGTCTAACTCCCTCCTTCCTCTCCTCCTCTGGCCTCCCTCACGCCTTCCTCACCTCCTCTGGCCTCACTCGCTCCTTCCTCTCCTCTGGGCTCCCTTGCTTCTTCCTCTTCTCCTCTGGCCTCACTCACTTCTTTCTCTCCTCCTCTGGTGTCCCTCACTCCCTCCTCTCCCTCTCTGTCCTGCCTCTCTGTCTCCCCTCACTCCCTCTTTGCTCTCCTCCTCTGTCCTCCCTCTATCCCTCCTCTCCCTCTTTGCCCTCCTTCACTCCCTCCTCTCCTTCTCTGTTCTCCCTCTCTGATCTCCCTTGCTCCCTCTCTGTCCTCCCTCTCTCCCTCTCCCCCTTCACTCCCTCCTCTCCCTCTCTGCCCTCCCTCACTCCCTCCTCTCCTCCTCTGTCCTCCCTCCTTCACTCCCTCATCTCCTCTTCTGTCCTCTCTCCTTCACTCTCTCCTCTCTCTGTGTCCTCCCTCCTCTCCCTCTTTGCTCTTCTTCACTCCCTCCTCTCCCTCTCTATCCTCCCTCCCTCTCTCCCTCCTCTCCTTCTCTGTCCTCTCTCCTTACTCTCCTCCTCTGTCCTCCCTCCTTCACTCCCTCCTCTCCTCTTCTGTCCTCTCTCCTTCACTCTCTCCTCTCTCTCTGTCCTCCCTCCTCTCCCTCTTTGCCTTCCTTCACTCCCTCCTCTCCCTCTCCATCCTTTCTCACTCCTTTCTCTCTCCCTAGTTGTCCTCCCTTTCTTCCTCCTCTCCTTCTCGGTCCTCCCTCCTCTCCTCCCTCGCTCCAGCCTGGTGGGTCGACCTCATAATGTGAACCAGACCGGGCCAAGTGTCACCGTGGAATTTTACAGTGAGTCTTCATGTGTTGCCAAGTCCAGCCGCCCTCAGTACAGTCAGCAGAAAGCACCAGCCTCTCCACACACCGGGGTTGCCAGATTTTCAGAAAACAATCGAGACTTAACCAGATTAATATGTGCAACCCTCTGGATCCGGGGCTGCGTATCACCAATCTGAATATTTGAATCTGACTGGTCAAAAAAGCCACATAAACAAACTTTTTTTTACATTCAGCGCTGCAAATTTCTCTGATCTGGCCAAGATTTTAAGTTATATCAGATTAGTGATCTTGTTTTCAGATTTATTATCTATTTACAAGTTCAGAAACTGCTTAAATCTAGTCTAGAGGTCGTTTATTTTAAGATAACTTGTCTGGTAAATTGATCTTGCTGCATGGACAGATCATTTCACTAGTTTTAAGTCATTTTCTGATAGATTTAAGTGTTTATATCTTAAATTTTGCCCAAGCTTTTCATTGTGAGTTGAGAGAAAAACGCATCCGTCTTACTTGTCTACAAACGCACAAATCGCTTTTACCTTATGCAAAATTTTAGAAAGAAAATAGTCAAAATTTTCTCTAAAACACCTTAAACTACAACATTAAAAAAGCCAAAAATAACAACACAAATAGACATAAAAATAGTCTTTTTCCAGCTTTGGGTGTTGCTTCACACAAGTGTTTATGAGAGGTGCATCTTTTGAAAGCTTAGTTAACATCACGCCACGTCATCTCCATGGTGACGAACTTACTTTGCCTAGAATATCCCACAGTACGGCTTTAAACTTAAGAATTATTCTGTTACAGCTCTTTTATTGCTCCAAAATGCCTTGAAAAACATGCACTTTAAGGTCAGGCCGGAAAGTGGGAAAATCTAGTAATGCCATAGTGTGGAACATTCTAGGCCAAAGGGAGTATCCTCAACCAGAAAAGCTCCATAGTGCACCTTTATTCAGTGTTAACAGCCCGTCTTTACTATTATCATAAATCAGACTTTGAGAAAAAGGCTAAACATCTCCTCTGTCATGACGTGAAAGTGCCTCTGAGGAACAGGCCAGAAAAGAAAAGTCCAGAGTTGCTATAAAGAAGCAGACTTGGCAACGCCGGTCCAAAACCCGCCCCCAGCCCCTGCCTCTCGGAGCGGGGTGGTCCCAGGCTCGGCTCCAGGCAGGGCTCCCAAATGTCCCGTGGACCCTGATCAGTCGAGCCTTTCACAATCCGCCCACGATTGATTGATACGGTGATGCACTGGAAGTGAAGGAACACCCAGAGAATGTCACATAGCAACGCACAACTCATGTTCACGAGCCCGGGGGCCAAATCCCCATGTTCCAGCAAAGTCCAAGGTCCTGTAAGGCCTCAGGAAGATGTGTCTAATGGGGATCTGATGTGGAGCCTGAAAATAGATTTTATTTGTTGATTTATTTCTATGTATTTATTGGTAATGTATGTATGCACTATGGAACTTTTATGGTGGAAAGTTCATGACCTACTTATTTCCATGGAGATGTTATTGCTTTGCTTTGCTTAGAAAATACAGCATTAAACTTAAAGGTGCACTATGAAACTTTTTGGTTGGAGGTCCATCACCTGCTTGTTTCTATGGAGATGCAATATTAAAAAGCTCTAACTTACATTTATTCAGTTACAGGTGGTTTTATAGCTCAAAAATACCTAGAATAACAGGCGTTCTGACTGTGAGCGGGGTCGCCTCTCCACAGATCTGACCTGTGACTTCTGGTTTGGTCTCCATGAAATAGAAAGGTTTAATGCCGTACTGTGGAACATTCCAGGAAAAGCAATAACATCTAGAAAAGTAGAGAAGAATGCACCTTTAACTATCTTTACTGAGACAAGCAGATCATACCACAAGGCCAAGTTACAGACGACATCTGTGGAGAGGCGACCCCGTTCACTGTAAGAATGTCTGTTTTTTCAAGAGAATTTCTTTATAATAAATGTCCAGTATTTATAACAAATGTCCAGTTGACAAATTTAATTTCTCCTTTTGCCTTGGATTCTACGTATCTGGACGATTGAGGGATTTTACACATATTTATAATAAATGTTTAATGCCCTACAGTGGAACATTCAAAGCCGTGCCATTACCACACTGCAAAAATCCCCCTCCTTAAAACTAGAAAAATCCACTTGTTCTAAGTTAAAATGCTCTAAAAACAAATTAAATGATCTGCCAAGGCAGTGAGAGAAATTTACTTCTCAAGAAATCTTAAAATAAGAAAATATATCTCGGCCTTCATGAATCTAAAAATAAGATTAATTCACTTCTATGCAATAATCTAAGATTTAAGTATCTAAAATAAAGCATAAAACACTCGTTCTAAGAATAAATTAAGATGAAAAATCTTAAAACTAGGACATAAAGCTTGTTATTGGCCATTTTATTCTTGATTTTAGTCAATGAATTGTTTATTTCTTTAATTTAAGACTAATTACCACTTTGTAACATGTTGACAAAGTGCAGCACTCGCCTAAAACTTTTAAATCTTTTAATCTTTACATGACAAACAGAAGGTGCAGATACTGGACAATTTCAGTCCAAGATCGACTGATTTACATCCATAAAAAATGTCTTAAACACCATCTTAACACTTGTTTTGCTTGTTTTGTGTGTATTCTGTATTCTAGTTTCTAGATATAAAAACTAAATAAGAAAAAAAAGACATATTTTGTTGAAATAACATGAATAATCATATTTAGCAGTCATTTAATCATTTAGTAAATATCCCTTAAAACAGATCTAGATCAGGTTTAGATTTAAGAGAATAAATCTTGGTTAGTTTTATGAATTTTGCAGAAAAGTTGCACAGTCCACCTACTCTAGAGACGGTCTGTTATATATGACCAGAAGAATAATGCAGGAGTTCTTGAAGAGCAAATGTTTGCAGCTAAATTGTTGATTGAAGCCAGTTTCATGCACTATATTTAAAATAAACTACTATTTTAATTCCTATAAATTGCTATTACAATAAACTGATTGGCTTTTTCCTCATTTTACTTTACATTTTGGAAAGAAAAGAGCTCCCAGAAGTTCATCAAACTTAAATAAGGGACTGAAACACGTGTCGCGCTTGTTCCAGACACCACATAAAATGAACCAACTCTGACATCTTATCAGACTAATCTTGGAGGATAAGCTCAGTTAATTACTTATCACAGAGTAACTACAAGCCCGTGTCACCACTTCAATGGAGCTGATGTGGAGTTTTTGTGCAAATTTCCAGCCAAAATTCTAATTGTGTCTCTGTCATACTAGTACATTAACAGACAAGATGATGACAAGGACAAGGCAGGCCGGGGAGGAACATGGCAGCACCTCTTTGTTTGAGGTTTGGTTAAAAGAACTCCAAGTGTCACCAAGCAGGAAGTAGAAGAGCTGAACTACCTACTTTGTGTAAAATAAAGACTCGTTTAAAGTGGTCCCAGTCCTGCTGTCAGCGACCAGCCGACCACAGCGACCACAGAGAGCGGAGACATGCGCCGCTCTGGCATTCTGCGGGTGTTTGGTAAATATGGCAACGTTTAGGTAGAAGGAAAAAGACGGGACAGCTTTCGAAAACATGTTCAGGATCTAATTATCAAGTGAATGCAGTTTATTTTTTTTTCCAACTAGAGTTAATGTTTGTTCAAGGGGGCTTGTAGTGTCTATACTGCAAAAAAGGCCTATCAAAAAATAAGAACAAATACAAATTTTGAGGTAAAAATGCCCTATTTTAAGTGAAATTATCTGCCAGTGCAGTAAGAAATGTTCACTTACCAAGTTTTCTTAAAACAAGAAAAAATACGAATCTTGTTCTAAGCAGAAAACACAAGTTTCAAGTATTTATGGCAAGATTTTTCATCTTATTGGTTTGAGAAGGAAGTTAAAGAGGCTTAACCTGGATTGATTTAATATAAAAAGTGCTTAGAATAAGTTGTAATATCTAGATAAGATAAATCAGGATAGAATATCTTGAAACAAGTAAAAAAAATCTCATCTTAAGAAGTAAAAAAATCTTAAAATTTATCTTTTAAGATGAATCTGTTTAATTCAAGTCAGTTTAACTATGCTAGAAAATCATTTTTTGTAGTGTTAGTGTTCTGCTTAAAACGCACTGTGGAACTTTTTGCTGCTTGTTTCTATGGAGGTGTCATTGCTCTGCCTGGAATGTTCCACAATGTGACATTAAACAGCTCTACTTTACATTTATTCAATTACAGGTGGCTTTATAGCTCAAAAATACCGAGAAAAACAGGGATTCTGAGTGTGAGCGGGGGTCGCCTCTCCACAGATCTGACCTGTAACTTAGTCTGGTTTGGTCTCCATGAAGATAGGAAAGGTTTAATAATAATAATGCATCAGTTTTATATAGCGCTTTTCTGGACACTCAAAGACGCTTTACAGAGCATTATTCATTCACTCCATACCCGGTGGTGGTAAACTACTATTGTAGCTACAGCTGCCCTGGGGCAGACTGACAGAAGCGAGGCTGCCAATCTGCGCCATCGGCCCCTCCGACCACCACCAACACTCACGCACACACCACTTTCATACTAGGCAATGTGGGTGATGTGCCTTGCCTAAGGACACAACGACAGTATTTGCAACTGGCGCCCCACTGTGGCACCTAGAAATCCCAGTGGTCTCCCATCCAAGTACAAACCAGGCCCGGCCCTGCTTAGCTTCTGAGATCTGACGGGTTCAGGCTTTGACGAGCCGGTATGGCCACCGTACTGTGGAACATTCTAGACAAAGTAATAACATTTCCAAGGAGAAAAGCAGTTTGACGAACCGTCCACCTGAAAAGTTATACAATGCACTTTCAATTTGAATTTTAATTTAATTCAGCAGTAATTCAAATATCCATGAAAGTACTGATTTACTGACTTTACCAGTGTACTATAGGCTATGACATTCTTGTTGCTCTGTATCTGGGATATAATAATTAATTAGAATGGCAACTGAAATCACTGAAATTTATTTGGTTAAAAATACATGTTTTAAACTCTGTGTTCAATAGTTTTTTGTAGTTATTTAATGCTACGCTGCAAAAAACAAAATCTAATCCAGTTAAGATGACTTGAATTAAGAAAGTTTTACCATGATTTGAGTAAATTTCACTTGACGAGTAAAATTATCTGCCAGTGGAACAAGAGTTTTTTTGTTGTTTTTTTTATATGAAAATACATCTTTCTACACTTAAGATAAGAAAAACCAACAACTTTTTGTTCTTAAAATAAGAAACAAAATTGAGTGTTGCTTGAATTAAGAGAAAAACGCTTGTTCCACTGGCAGATCATTTTTGTCAAGACCAATCTACTCAAATAAAGTAAAATGTTCTTAATTTAAGTCATTTTTTATCTTACTTGGATATTGTTTTTTTTCTAATGTAGATGTTTTAATTGCTTAGAAAAAAAAAACATTGAAAAGCACACACAAACTCCACAGATCTGACCTGTAACTTGGCACAGTGATGGAGACAACAAACGCCAACAACTTCATGGAAACAAGCAACAAGTTTAGATAGAGACGAGCAAACATAAAGGGACAGTTCAGAATTTTGGACATAGGGCCTCATTTCCTTGTGATCCAGAGTGTTGGAGACGTGTGGAGACACTTTTATAAATATTTCATCCAGTCCTTGTATTTGCAGAGGTTGCTGGTGCTAGGCCAGTGCATGTCAATGGCCACAGTCGTCCTGCCACTAAAAACAGTCTTACCCGTTCCACAGAGCACCTGAGGAAAACTATTATAACTCCAGTCTGTCCATGTGAATGTCTGGGTCGATAGAATAAGTTTAGAAGTAAAACCAACCGTTGCATTTGAAGGATTTATGTCTGAGTAGCATCAGCGAGTTGTACTTCCTGATAGAAAGCTCAGCAGTGGCGGACTGATATATGAGAAAATAGTCCCTCAACATGCGATGCAAGGTTAGTTTTATTTCAAACGTTATTCTATCGACACAGACATTTACATCAACAGTTTGGAGTTATAATAGTTTTGCCTCGGGTGCACTGTGGAGTGGGTAAGACTGTTTTTAGTGGCAGGACGACTATGGTCATTGACATGCACTAGCCTAGCACCAGCAACCTCTGCAAATACAAGGACTGGATGGAATATTTAAAAAAGTGTCTCCACACGTCTCCAACACTCTGGATCACGAGGAAATGAGGCCCTATGTCCAAAATTCCGAACTGTCCCTTTAAAGGAGACCAACCTAGATCAAATTACAGGTCAGATCTGTGGAGAAGCGACCCCGCTCACAGTCAGAATCCCCGTTTTTGAAGGTATTTTTCAGCTACAAAACCACCTGTAATGGAATAAACGTAAAGTAGAGCTGTTTAATGTTGTACTGTGGAACATTCCAGGCAGAGAAATGACATATCCGCAGAAAAATGCAGGTGATGGACCCTCCACGAGACCAAGCGCCATTGAGGACACAAATCTTGAAGCATGTTTGAGTAAAATCACGTCGTTCGTCGCGATAGAAGTCAGCGTGCGTCGAGTTAGACACACGTTCACCTGTCAGTCCGTAAAGTAAGGAGCTGCAGTGATCTAGTCCATCCATCACCGTTCTGTCTGAGCCTCTATTATTTAAACAGGATTAGAGCGTTTAATATGCTAACAGCTGAGGAGACTGATCGTGATGAAGTGTTTTAATATCTTCCTCAATATGAGTCAAATCCAGACACTGAAAAGTCCCCGCTGATTGACACGAGTGGAGAGTGTTGAGGAAAAAAACCACGAGACGGTGGTTTGACAAATGAAGTTTCATCAAAAAGTTTGTGAAGGATATTACACGTGAGGAGATGGAAACCTGTTCGAACTTAAACCTGTTTTAATGGGGCGTCGTGTAACTTTTCTGGTGGAAGGTCCGTCAAGTCCAGGCCAAGTTACAGGTCAGATCTGTGGAGAGGCGATCCCCGCTCACAGTCAGAATGCCAAGTATTTTGAGCTATAAACCCACCTGGAATTGAATAAACGTAAAGGCAGAGCTGTTTAATGTCATACTGTGGAACATTTCAAGCAGAGCAATGACATTTCCATAGAAAATATAAAAAATTAAAATGTGTATGTTTTGATCTAGTTTGAACAAGTAGCCCCCGTCCTCTTATTCACTTCCTTTACTTACATCGTTGAACCATGACACCGAAACTTAGACAAGATAGGTTCATAAAAAAAAATTATATATAAAAATAAAAATAAAAACTAAAATAAAAGTAATAATAATAATAGTAATAATAATAATAATAATAATAATAATAATAATAATAATAATAATAATAATAATAATAATAATAATAATAATAATAATAATAAACTTCTCATCTATCAGTGCATATTTTAGACCCGGGGCCTTTCTGTGTGGAGTTTGCATGTTCTTCCCGTGTCTGGATGGGTTTCCTCCGGGTACTCCAGTTTCCCCCATCAACTCAAAACATGCCCGCACCCCTATGAACTAACATCAAGGACCATGACGTCCACCCTCCTGTGGGCTCAGCACCTGCAGAGGGGTTCATGGGGGGGTCAGGTGCTATGAGGATTGGGCAGCAAACTGACCCCACGACCCAGCCGGATTAAGCGGGAGAAGATGGATGGATGGATGGATGGATGCTTTATGTAATGGACTTTTACTTGAACTACTAGAAGACATAAAAGTCAGGTAACTCTTTAATACAATCAACTATAAATTTATTTTTGCTCATTTTTAAAGGTTTTTTTTACTTATTTTTAATGGTCCAATATTACACCTCGGTCATACCTCCATGTCAAAGCCTGATCCCGTCATATCTGAGGAGCTCAGCAGGGTCGGACCTGGTTAGTACTTGGCTGGGAGACCACTGGGAATTCCAGGTGCCATAGGGGGCGAAAACTGTCGTTGTGTCCTTAGGCAAGACACTTTACCCACATTGACTAGTATGAAAGTGGTGTGTGTGTGCCCCAGGGCAGCTGTGGCTACAAAGGTGTCTTACCATCACTGTGTGTGCAGCAGTGAATGGCCAGGACTCCTTTGAGAAAAAGATTACTAATCGCAATGGGACTTTCCTGGTTAAATAAAGGTTAAGTAAAATACAGTATTTTTCAGACTATAAGTCACACTTTTGTTCAGGGTTTGGGTGGTCTGCGACTTATACTCAGGTGCGACTTGTATATTACATTTTTCACCCTGACAGCCCATAGACCAACTATATGAATTGTATATATGAATCAAAAATGAAAAACCAAATAACAAAAAAACAAATCGTTATCCATTTTTTCATTTTGGTTTTAGAGACAATAATAAAAGAGTTGTTTTTTCGTTTTCTTATTTTTGGTTCTGTATTGAAAGATGAATGAACGAATGATACATGGATTGTTCTCTATTGGGTTGTTTTTATTACTATAACTTCTATAACTCGCCTCTCAAGATGAAATGCTGGTTCTTGGTCTCTGATTTTATCAAATAAATTTGCCCCAAAAAGTGTGACTTACAGTCCGGAGCGACTTATAGCCCGAAAAATACGGTAAATTAAAAATAAACACAGAATTGACTCTTGTGAGATTTAAGCCATGTTACAGTGTTGTTACCTCCTCAAAAACGCACCTGAAGTTGTGTTTTGTTTCATTCACACATGTTCAGGTAATCTTTAAGTATTAGTCTGTTTGTGATGAGGAAACATTATAACAGAAAAAAGAGAAATATCGGCCATTTAAAGTTAATAAATGTTCTGTTTCATTACACAAATATTAGGATTTCACTTCTTTTCCTCGTTCATTTCTTATGGCATGCTGGCTGTGTTGGAATGCCTACACAGGGTTTGGTTGGACGGTGCCAGGCTCCCCCCTCACCTCCTCTGCCCGCTCCTGCCTGGGCCTCTTAATAAACCATCACTTTAAACCTGAATGGATCAATTAGCCAATTTCTCTGCCTCTTTCTGACTCCGCCAACAAACAAAGTGAGCGAAAACATTGTTCGCGCATCCAAAAAATAAAAGAGGGGTTCACTCTGCCTCTCACTCCCTCCCCGATGATTTGAATAATTTGCTTTTCTTTTTTTTTGTCTTCTGGCAGTCGTCACGGAAGCACTCCGCCACCAACTTTCGCCCAATATCTCCTTACTCAAATCAGCTAAATGGCTATTAGGCCCCACAGCGCCTCCTGCCAAGCCTCTCTGTAATCACGGGGAGGAAGAGGTGCGATTTTGGATGGGCTCTGAGCGTGGCAGCTGTGGGTGTTTTCATTGGCGAGTGTGCCCAGAGTGTGTGTGTGGGTACAAGCTATTAGAATGTAATGTGAGGGGTCTGAAGGGAGGGCGCCAGGCGTGCTTTAAAAATGTAAAATCAAAGGAAAAGGGTTTATATTTTTGAGCCGGCGAGTATCTATAGTGGATCTAAAGTGGAAAATGTAAGTGGGATGAAGTGTATATCCACATAAAAGCGCTGATGCACTTCGTAAATATAGTTTTGCATAAAGTGTCTGGGCCCTAAAGTAATATGTGACCTGCTGTGGAAAGTCTGCACGTGTCCTGTTTGCCCGTCTGGAGCGTGTCTCTGTGCAAAATGGACTCTTGTTTTGACTCTCGAGGTTTTTACTGAAGCTATAGAAACGAATTTAGCATTTTTGAAGTGGCCGATGACATCTGGAAATATTAAAAGAGCCGTACACGACGTTTTGATGAACTTCACCTCACTGTGTCCCCGTAAGAGGTAAACATGGTCAAATCAAGTATAGCTTTTACTGATAAGATAAAGCAATTAGTTAAAAATAAAACAGAACAACAAATACTACAAATACTTCTGCTAATACTACTACTACTACTACTGCGACTACTACTACTGCTACTGCTACTACTGCTACTGCTACTGCTACTACTACTACTATTACTGCTACTGCTACTGCTACTACTGCTACTGCTACTGCTACTACTATTGCTATGCTGCTTCTACAACAACAACAGCATGCCTGCCAGCTGCAGCGGCAGCGGCAAGCGGCTTAGCGGCAGCGGCAGCAACAGCAGCTGTTGTGGCAGCGGCTTAGCGGCTAACGCTGTTGGCAACAACAGCTTTGCAGCAGCAGCGGCAGCAGCGGCAAGCGGCTAACGGCAGCAGCAACAGCAGCAGCAGCATTTGGCAACCAGCAGCGGCAGCGGAAACTTAGCGGCAGCCCGGCAGCGTACAGCAACAGCCAGCAGCAGCAGCGGCAGCGGCAGCAGCAGCAAGCGGCAGCAGCAGCAGCAAGCAGCAGCTGGCTTAGCGGCAGCAACGGTGGCTTGGCAGCGGCAGCTTAGCTGTTGTGGCGGCAGCGGCAGCAACCTTAGCTGTTGGCAACGAACGCCAAGCAGCAGCAGCAACAGCAGCAGCGGCAAGCAGCGGCAGCGGCAACAACAGCAGCGGCAGCGGCAGCAGCAGTTGTAGCAACAGCAGCAGCAACCAGCGGCAGCGGCGGCGGCAGCGGCAACAGCGGCAGCAACAGCAGCCAGCTTAACTGTTAGCGGCAACAGCGGCAGCAGAACGCTTAGCAGCGGCAGCGGCAGCAGCGCCAGCTTAACAGCTGCTCGGTTAACAGCAGCGGCGGCAGCGGCAGCAGCGAGCAGCGGCAGCGGCAGCAGCAACAGCAACTAACTGTTGGCCGGCAGCGAGCAGCGGCAGCGCTGTTTGGCAGCAGAACAACAGCAGCTTAGCGGCGGCAGCGGCAGCGGCAACAGCGGCAACAGCAGCAGCAACGGATTTGGCAGACAGCGCGGCAGCGGCAGCAGCAGCGGCCAGCGGCAACAGGCAGCAACAGCAGCTGACAGCGGCAAGCGGCAGCAGCGGCAGCAACCAGCAGCCAACGCAACCAGCGGCAGCCAACAGCAAGCGGCAGCGGCGCAGCAACAGTGCGAGCAGCGCGGCAGCTTAGCAACAATGTTGGCAGCGGCAGCAGCAGCAGCTGTTGGCAACGAACAGCAACAGCAGCAAGCAGCAACCAGCTGGCCAGCAGCGGCAGCGGCAGCAACAGCGGCAGCAGCGGCAGCAGTTTGGCAACGAACAGCAGCAGCAACAGCAGCGACAGCGGCAGCGGCAGCGCAGCAGCAGCAGCAACAGCAGCAACAGCAACGGTTGGCGGCAGCGGCAGCAGCGGCAGCGAACAGCTGGCAGCAGCAACAGCGGCAGCGGGCACTTAGCAACAACAACAACAGCAACGTTTGCTTATGGCAGCAGCGGCAGCTGGCAGCAGCGGCAGCAGCGGCAGCGGCAGCCACTTAACCGCATATTGGCGGCCAGCGCTGGCAGCAACGATTTGGCAACGAACAGCCAGCAACCAGCAGCGGCAGCGGCAGCGGCAGCAAACAGCGGCAACAACAGCAGCAGTTTAGCGGCAGCGGCAGCGGCAGCGGGGATTTGAACAGCAACAACAGCGGCAGCGGCAGCGGCAGCGAAGCAACGCGGCAACAACAGCAGCAGCAGCAGCAGCAGCAGCAGCGGCAGCGGCAGCAGCAAGCAGCGGCAGCGGCAGCAGCAGCAACTGTTGGCAGCAGCGGCAGCGGCAACGATTTGGCGCGAACGCAACAGCGCAGCCAACAGCAACTAGCAACAACAACTGGCAGCGCTTAGCGGCAGCAGCGGCAGCGGCAGCAACAGCAGCGGCAGCGGCCAGCAACGGTTTGGCAACGGAACAGCAACAACCAGCTTAGCAGCGGCAGCGGCAGCAGCGGCTAGCAACAGCAGCAGCTTAACAGCAACGATTTGGCAGCAACAGAACATATATGGCGACAGCGGCGGCGGCAGCGGCAACAGCGGCAGCAACAGCAGCAGCTTACAGCGGCAAGCAACAGCGGCAAGCAACAACAGCTGTTGGCGGCTAGCGGCTTAACAGCTGTTTGGCAGCGAACAGTTTTAGCGCCCAACCAGCAACAGCAACAGCGGCAAGCAGCGAGCAGCGGCAGCAGCAACAGCAGCAGCGAGCAGCAACCCCAACAGGTGCAGCGAACATAAACAGCAACAGCGGCTTAGCAGCGGCAGCGACAGCGGCAACGCAGCAAGCAGCAGCAACAGCAACAATAGCAACGGATTTGGCGGCCAGCGGCAGCAGCGGCAAGCGAACAGCAGCAGCAACAGCGGCCAGCGGCGGCTGGCAGCGGCAGCAACCTTAGCAGCAGCAACCAACCAGCTGTTTGGCAGCAGCGGCAGCGGCAGCAGCGAACAGCGGCAGCAACAGCGGCAGCGGTAGCGAAGCGGTTTGGCAGCGGCAACAGCGGCAGCAACCAGCAGCAACGTTGGCAGCAGCTGACAGCGGCAGCAACGGTTGCAACAGCTAGCGGCAGCAGGCAGCAGCAGCAGCAGCAGCTTGGCAGCGGCGGCAGCAACGAACAGCAGCAACAGCTGCTGTAGCAGCGGCGCAACAGCAGCGGCAGCAGCAGCAACGCTGCTGATTTGGCAGCAGCAGCGGCTGCTGCTGTTGCTGCAATTCAAGCAACGCTGCTACTACTGCTACTACTGCTACTACTAGCGGCAGCGAACATAGCAACTGCTGCTACTACTGCTACTACTACTACTACTTCTACTACTGCTACTGCTACTGCTACTACTACTACTACTTCTACTACTGCTACTACTGCTACTGCTACAAATAATAATAATAATAATAATGCTAATAATAATAATAATACAAATAATAATAATAATAATAATGCTAATAATAATAATAATAATACAAATAATAATAATAATAATAATGCCTTTCTTCTGCACAAAAACATGGACATGATGTAATATATTTACGTTCCTATTTGATGTTTTGGTTCTCAAGTCGATCGTCCAATCAGAAAACAGAATGAGCCTCACATGACTCATTTGTGTTGCCAGGTTCAAAGCTAAAATCCAGTTAGTTTGACTTTTTATTTATTTATTTTTTTTTAAAGCTGTAAGAGCTCAGGCTGCAGACACTTCCTTTAAAACACTAAAATAGGAAGATTATCACATTATGTTTTGTCGTTTAATTGATCAAATCTGGTTCTAGTGTAATTGTAAATGAAATACCTGAAAAACACGGCCCCTGAACATCAGACTAATCTCTTTTCAGTTCCTCCTTCGCTCCTCCAGCTTCTCTCTCTTCACCTGTTTCGTGTTCGTTCTAAAATTAAGTCTTAAACTGACTAAAGCTCCTGCTCAGGCCCAGTTGGCTCCAGAGTTTGGCCTGGAACAGCTTAAATGGACCTCTCTCTTTCTCTTTCTTCTCTTGCTTTCTCTGTCTTTCCATCCTCCCTTCCTCTCTCTCCTCCTCCTCTCCCCCCTCTTTCTCTCTCCCCCTTCTCTCTTCCTCTTTCTCTCTCTCCCCCCTCCTCTCCTCCTTCCTCCTCATCTCTCTCTCTCCTCCTTCCTCCTCCTCTTTCTCTCTCCCCCTTCTCTGCCCCTCTTCCTCTCTCTCTCTCTCCTCCTTCCTCCTCATCTCTCTCTCTCCCATTCCTCCTCTCCCTCTCTCTCCCTCCTCTCCTCCTCTCCCTCTTTCTGTCTCTCTCCCCCTCCTCCTCTTTCTCTCTCCCCCTTCTCTCTTCCTCTTTCTCTCTCTCCATCCTCCTCTCCTCCTCTTCCTCTCTCTCTCCCCATCCTTTTTCACTCTCCCCTCCTCTCCTTCTCTTTCTCTACCCCTCCTCTTTCTCTTGCTCTCTCCTCCTCCTCTTTCTCTTGCTCTCTCCTCCTCTTTCTTTCTCTCCGCCTGTTCCTCTCCTCCTCTTCCTCCCTCCCACTCTCTCCCTCCCCTTCCTCTCCTCCTCTTTCTCTCCCTCTTCCTCTCCCCCTCTTCCTCTCCTCCTCTTTCTCTCTCTCTCCCCCACCTCTTTCTCTCCCCCCTCCTCCTCTTTCTCTTGCTCTCTCCTCCTCTTTCTTTCTCTCCCCCATTCCTCTCCTCCTCTTCCTCCCTCCCTCTCTCTCCCCTTCCTCTCCTCTTTCTCTCCCTCTTCCTCTCCCCCTCTTCCTCTCCTGCTCTTTCTCTCTCCCCTCCTCTTTCTCTTGCCCTCTCCTCCTCCTCTTTCTCTTGCTCTCTCCTCTTTCTGTCTCTCTCCCCTCCTCTCCTTCTCTTTTTGTCTCTCTCCCCTCCTCTCCTTCTCTTTCTCTCTCGCTCCTCCTCTTTCTCTCTGTCTCCTCTCCTCCTCTTCCTCTCTTGCCTCTCCTCCTCTTCCTCTCTCGCCTCTCCTCCTCTTTCTCTCTCTCCCCTCCTTCCTCTCCTCATCTTCCTCTCTCTCCCCCCTCCTCTTTTTCTCCCTCCTCCTCCTCTTTCTCTTGCTCTCTCCTCCTCTTTCTCTCCCTCCTCCTCCTCTTTCTCTTGCTCTCTCCTCCTCTTTCTCTCCCCTCCTCCTCCTCTTTCTCTCTCCTCCTCTTTCTCTCCCTCCTCCTCCTCTTTCTCTTGCTCTCTCATCTTTCTGTCTCTCTCCCCTCCTCTCCTTCTCTTTTTGTCTCTCTCCCCCTCCTCTTTCTCTCCCCTCCTCCTCCTCTTTCTCTTGCTCTCTCCTCCTCTTTCTCTCCCCTCCTCCTCCTCTTTCTCTTGCTCTCTCCTCCTCTTTCTGTCTCTCTCCCCTCCTCTCCTTCTCTTTTTGTCTCTCTCCCCCTCCTCTTTCTCTCCCCTCCTCCTCCTCTTTCTCTTGCTCTCTCCTCCTCTTTCTCTCCCTCCTCCTCCTCCTCTTTCTCTTGCTCTCTCCTCCTCTTTCTGTCTCTCTCCCCTCCTCTCCTTCTCTTTTTGTCTCTCTCCCCCTCCTCTTTCTCTCCCCTCCTCCTCCTCTTTCTCTTGCTCTCTCCTCCTCTTTCTCTCCCCTC
The DNA here is from genome assembly GCA_034769755.1 of Odontamblyopus lacepedii. Taxonomy (NCBI): domain Eukaryota; kingdom Metazoa; phylum Chordata; class Actinopteri; order Gobiiformes; family Gobiidae; genus Odontamblyopus; species Odontamblyopus lacepedii. The sequence goes on along the minus strand of CM068364.1, from coordinate 10,957,532 downwards.
CTCCTCCTCTTTCTCTTGCTCTCTCCTCCTCTTTCTGTCTCTCTCCCCTCCTCTCCTTCTCTTTTTGTCTCTCTCCCCCTCCTCTTTCTCTCCCCTCCTCCTCCTCTTTCTCTTGCTCTCTCCTCCTCTTTCTTTCTCTCCTCCTCTCCTCCTCCTCCTCTCCTCCCCCTCTCGCTCCGTCCCTCCGTCGCTGCCAGCAGACACTTAAGTTTCTGGCAGTGAAAGACTCGCAGGCCTGTGGAGCATGTGGGCAAAGTTAAAAAGCTCTGGATTCAAAGTTAATTTTTCCAGACATGATTATTAAAAGCCTGTGCCAGTGTGAGTGTGTGGCCTCCGCTCCATGTGAGGGGAAGCTGTCTGCAATGTGCTCGCCCCAGCCTCCTGCTCAGCCCCGCGTCCTCCGCCCGGGTCCCGCTCACATCATTTTACAGCTGCTTGAGAAGATTTGTGTCGAGGAAAACGAGTGCAGGTTCAGTTCTCGTGTCATGACGTTGTTTTCTCATCTCACACAGACCCGGAGTTGTGTTTTCGTTTCATTCCCACGTGTTTAACGCGCGAATCCTGCAAATTTAGGCCGAGTTCTTCTCTCGGACGTCCCACCTCGTGACGTCATTTTGAGCTTTCGCTGCAAAAAAACAAAATCTAGTCAAGCTAAAGTGACTTGAGTTAAGAAAGTTTTACCATGATTTGAGTAAATTTCACTTGACAAGTAACATATCTGCCAGTGGAATAAGACTTTTTGTACTTAAAATATGAAAATACATCTGGCTCCATGTAAAATAAGAAAAACAACAACTTTTTACACATAAAATAAGAAACAAAATCAAATGTTGCTTGAATTAAGAAGAAAACATTTATTCCACTGGCAGATCATTTTACTTCTGCTCAAATAAAGTCAAATATTGTTAATTTAAGTCATTTTAACTTACCTAGATATTGTTTTTTTTCCAGTGTTGGAGATGCAGACAGATTACACTCGAAAAAGAAATCTAGGTAAGTAAAAAATGAACCGAAATTAATCAAAAAAAAAAAATTTATCAAAAAAATGTGATCAAATATGTGTTATTACAGTGTGTAAATGTGAAATGAAAAGGTATTTTGGATGAAAACAGGGGTAAAGCAGTGGTGCATAATCTCCCAGAAAGGTTACGTATTGTGGCTTTAAATCTAGTGTTTGTTTGTATGAGTCCACCCCTGTGTTTGTGAGCACAGGTGTGGAGGGGGAGGAGGAGCATGGATGGCCTTGGACAGAATGAGCATGTTTGAGTGACAGCCTGCAGGGCTAAGACACCTCTGCTCTACACCTCTCACTCTCTCTGTCCTATTCTCTCCCTTCTTCCTTCCTTCCTTCCTTCTCCCTTCTCCCTCCTCTTCCCTCTTTGTCTCTTTCTTTTCTCTCTTCTCAATCCCCGTCTCTCTTTCTTTTGCGCTCTCTCGCTTCTCTTTCTCGCCTGTCTCTCTGTCCTCTCTTCTTTCTTTGCCCCCTCTCTTCTCTCTTTCTCTCTTTCTTTGGCGGTAGAAGCAGCAGTAACAGCAGCGATCGCCCAGACTGAGTAAAACTATGTTCCTGACTTCAGTACAAACCCACAGAGCCACAGGGGCGCCCTCTGTCTGTCTGGAGGAGGAACTGCAGCACAAACTCTTATGGATTTACGGGTCGCCTTTTCTGTATGGAGTTTGCATGTTCTTCCCATTTCCTCCAAACACTCCAGTTTCTCCCCATCAACCCAAAAAACATGCTAGCGCCCCTATGAACTGTATTTAATTTATTTGTTTATTTGCTTGGAACAAAATGCATCAATGTAAACACTCCAGATTGTAGCCACAAGACTCATTTCCATCCGTAGTCCCATGGGTCAGGGTCACAGGGGTCAAAAATACATCAGGAACATTTAGTAAAACAGTCAAATTTACATTAAACAATAATCAGACCCTATAAACAATTTTCCAGACTCACCAACTGCACAATCCTACAGAAAACCACACAATTCATAGCCACTTGTACACAAAACTCCACTCACATTCACTCAGCTCAGTGTCCACACTCCACAGGCAACTAAAAAATTCCAGTCAGTTTTAAAAGGTCCATAAGAGACTCAGTATGAACGAACACAGCCTGGACTCTAGTGTGTGCAGGTTTGGTTTGACCAGAGCCAGTTTTTCAGTTGGGCTTTAAAGGATGAGGAGTAGTAGGAAAGTATGAAATCAAGGACCAGCTCGAAAAGACGGTGTTGGTCCACCCTCCTGTGGGCCCACCCTCCTGTGGGGTCTCCCTCCTGTGGGCTCACCACTCACAGAGGGGTTCATGGGGGGTTCAGGTGCACAGAGGACTGGGCGACGAACAGCTGCCCCCGAGATCCAGACGGATAAAGCGGAAGAAGATGCATGGATGGAGAGTGTATATATATAAATGGTGCCCAATGGTGCTGGTCCCAGAGTCAGGACTAAACTCGGGGAGTCAGAGTTTCAGACTCATGCAGCTAAAACCTGGAACAGTCTGAACATGTGAGACAGACTCTGACTCTGTTTAAATCCAGGCTAAAAACGGTTCTGTTTAGCTGTGCAAATGACTCAAAGGTTTTCATTTCACATTCCGCACTCTTCTCTTCTCTCTAATTCTCTCTAATTTAATGTCCCATCTCCATTTTAAAATTTTATGATGATTATTTATGTTTTGATTTGTTTGTATTGTGATTTTAATGTATTACTTTGTGAACGAATTGTGCTATACAAATAAACTTTCCTTGCCTAAATGGACATAGCTAATTGTCTAGCCGCCGTGTTCCAAATAGGAAGTGAGTATGGCCACACGACGGCTCCATCGACTGTGGCTCCATTTGACTTTACGTTAAAATACGTCACCTCTCTCTGTAACTGCTTGCGAGACTCGTCATTTTGGTCTTAAAATGTTCGTCTTAGGCCGCGCTACATGATTTTATATCTGTTTTTCTTTTGCTGTTTTGTTCGTAAATAAATTCCTATTCCTAATGTCTAACTTGACCCCAAATTCGCTAGCCTTGTGAGCTTCATTTGACTGGAGCTAAACACTGTGGGCTGTGTGGAAGCTGGAATCGCACCACCAACCTGTGACTGAGAAGTAGAGAACAGAAAATGTCCTTTAGGGGTGAAAGTTTGGGTACAGACGGAGCATAATAAATAAATGTTTGTGGTGATTATACTTTAAAATAAATGTTATGGTAAAGATCGGCACAGTTGTGTTTCTTGTGGTGTTTTAAGGCTTAACTCTAAGCAGTGTTACTCGCCCGTGTCTCCGCATCAGCGTGAACCGGCCGTGCTGTAATTCATGGTTTTGCGGTGTGATTTTGAAATAATAACGGGTTTGATGAGTCCGGAGAGGCCCCGGCTGTAAAACACAGCCCCACACAAATAAGTTTCATCTGCTTTGTGGAAGTCTGGTGTTGACACGAGATTTATGAAGTGCAGTTCCTCCAAAATAAAAGTAAAATAAAATACTGCAATATGGAGCTCTTTGCTGATGTTTGTGAAACTCTGACCCCAGATGACCTGACGCATACACGGTTTAAAGGTCCTATATTACGCCAAACTGACTCCTGTGAGCTTTAAGTCACGTTATAATGTTGTTACCGCCTCAAAAACAGACCCGGAGCGGCGTTTTGTTTCATTCACACATGTTTGAGTAACTCTTTTTAAGTCTGTTCCACCTTGTGATGTCATGAAGCAGGAGTTTTCAAGTGAACAGCTCCTTTTACCTTTTTGTTCAGTGGAGACGGCCAATTCCAGGTCTGAAAACATCCAAATGCTTCTGTGAATGTAACGCAATTTAGGGCTAGAGGGCAGATTACGGCCACAGGGTTTAACGGCAGCGGTGGATTTGTTCTTTAACCCTTTAACTGCCTCCTCGACCAAATGGTTTAGCACATTTTGAGTCACTATATTTCAATAAGAGGTCCGCTTAATTTAACTCAAACTGATTTAGCCATTTCTACTAATTGGTAGAGGTTTGCAAAGCTAAAGAAATCCACATGAATCCATATGACATTTTATACGTTAACCATAAAATGACATCTCGACCATTTGGTAGAGGTAAATATTTTTAAAACTAAAAGGTTTGTTGGAAAAAAAAACACAAAATTGTGCTATAAAGCTATAAAAAATGCAAACAAAATTTTTTTCTATCACTTTTTTCTTGGTGGGGTAGTTAAAGGGTTAAGGAGCCTGAATTTGAGTGAAGACAACAAACAATTTTTTGAGGTTTTTGTGTTAAGTATATTGAAATAAATGAGACAAATTAAATTAGAAACAAAGAAAAAAAAAACAGTTCAAATTCCAGTTTTTCCCTAAATGTATGGACATTTTTTATTTTTTTATTTTTTTATTTCAGACACAAATATTATCCGGTTCATAGTTTAAAAGAAACACTGGATACAAAAATATACAAAGCAGTAAAGCACAAAAATTAGTCCATAAAATTTGTTTAAAAAAAAGTTTCTGTGCCCAGTGCGTCCTCAGAGCAGAGGTGTAACTAGGGCTGTGTTGAAAAAATGTATTTTTCGATTCTGAATCAATTTGCATATTAATTTCTTAAGATACATTACTAAATACTAAATACTAATAAAATACAACATTAAATACAACACTAAATACAATCAATCAATGAAATCCTGTCACAATTTAACTTTAGTCTTCAGTCTTTAACTGTATGTTTTAATTATACTTAATTTATGTTGTTGTAAGGCGATCTTGGGTGCCTAATAAATGAAAATTCTTCTTCTTCTTCTTCTTCTTCTTCTTCTTCTTCTTCTTCTTCTTCTTCTTCTTCTTCTTATTATTATTATTATTATTATTATTATTATTATTATTATTATTATTATTATTATTAAGATCGATTCATACGTCCAAAGATCGATTTAATTTTTAAACTGGTCACATCAACAGCTCAAAAATGGTTCTAATAACACTCACCCGAATCGAGATCGGATCAGATCGTGATAATCGATTCTAAATCAAGAGAATCGGAATCAAATCGGTTCTTGGGGTTTGAATCGATACTCAGCCCTTGGTGTATCGACATGAGCTCATTGGAGGATTGTCAGAGACTTTATGTTAGTGTTTTCAGACACGTCCAGACATTTAAAAACACAGTGGAGCTTTTCCTGTTATATCACAAGGTGGAAGTGTTTTTGCTGAGAGTTTTGAGACAAGACCTCAGCCTAAATATGCAGGATTTAAGGTGTTAAATGTGTGAATGAAACAAAACACAACTCCAGGACTGTTTGCGACGACGAATCATCATAACATAGATGAGAAAATAGCGTAATATTGGCGCTTTAATCAGAACCAAACAAAATTAAATACGACACTAAACATTAGTACAAAACGGCTCCAGTTATCCGCAGTCCCAGGGGAGTTGAAAGCGTTCTCCGTTTGCGGTATCTTGCAGCATCAGTGTTGAAAAACCCGAGTGTGGGGAAAGTGGATTTGGAGATCTGAACTTCACATGGTTAAATCTGCATTTGGACACGGACTCAATTATAGAAGGGGGGCTAATCCTGGAGACCCTTTTAACCTGCAATGTACCTCGGGCCCAGGCGAAACCACGCTGCCGAGTTCAGAAATCAAAGCCTGCTAATTAAAATCATAATGGTCCCGGTTAAGATGATTATCTACGGGGCGCCAGATAAGGCAACCTCCAGCAGATTTCCTCCCCTTTTTAAATATTTATGGAATACTATTAGTCCACGGGGCCAGAGCCGTGTTAAAAGGTTTATAAAGATGACTTGCAGATGAAGAGATGGGGAGAATAAGCGTCTTAATATGGCGTGGAAATGAGGAAGGAAGGAGCGAGGGAGCAGGAGCTAGGGCGTAGGAGGCGAGGTGACCAGGTGCGAGCGAGGTTTATGGGGTGAAGCGGTGCAGGTGTGCGTCCTGAAGGGCTGAAGCGAACGGGGGCAGAAAGAGACTCGAGGGCAGCTTCGCGTTATCAGGTGAGAGGGGAGGTCACGCAGACTGGATGTCTTCACTCGGAAATATCAAAGCACTCAAGAATTATGGCAAGTTAATGACAATAACTGTGATCATAATTTACAACTTTTCGAAGAAACGACATCTGTTTCAGCCGGTTGTGTTGTATTGGAGGGAATCGAGCTGGAAAAGTTGGAGAAAAGACGAGGGTAAGTCCAGCGAAGTGATGTCTTACTCAAGATTAGGAGATTTTTTTTGAGAAATCCGATTTTTTTTTGCGAGGTCGTTCATGCCCAACACAAAATCTGTGGTATTTTGTAAATATAATAATAAACGTTTCCAGAGACGTCAGTTTTTTTACTTGTTTTGCAGCTTGTGGGTTTAATATTAAGACAAGATAAGATAAGATATCCTTTATTTGTCCCACAATGGGGAAATTTCAGTGTTGTAACGCACAGTTAAGAGAACAGCAAGAAAACAGTAGCAGCAATAGAAGTACAGCATTACTTAACTCTATAAACATCTATAAAGATAAGGATTATAAAACTATATGTACAGTAAGTTGCTGCCTTAGTTTCAGACTGAATACAGTGGCTACAGTTTGTACAGTACGATAAATAACGTTATAGCTTTAAAGTGGCTACAGTATCTTACAGTAAATAAATACATTTGTAATGGATAAAGTGACTGCTGGACATCGTATGTATTGCACACGGTCACAGTATTGCACATGGGATTAGTATTGGTATTAATATCAGTGTTAATGTGTCACGTGACCGAGGCGAGAGTCTGGACATGCATCAAGAGTGAATCATAGACGGATGGAACGGAGAGAATTCGCTCATTTTTCAAAATAAAACATTGTTCAAACTCGGATGATAAATAAAATGAAAATAATGTAAGTTATTTATTCTTTATGTGCGGCCCAGTACCAAACGATCGCTGCCAAGGGTTGGGGACCTCTGCTCTACACGATCCAGGGGTTTTAATTTGACCATTCTGTCATTTTTTTATTTTTTTTTATTTGGTTTATTTAACAGGGACAGTGTACATTAATCAACATTTCTGTAAATGTACCAGAATAAGACAGAGATGTCATTTTTCATTTCATTTTAGGCTACGTTCAGACTGCAGGGCTTAATGCTCAATTTGGATTTTTTTGACAAATCTGATTTTTTTGCGAAGTCGTTCACATTTACAATTGAATGCGTCTTGTACGTTATTCCTAATGTGAACTTTAAACGCCCCAAAAGTGTCCTGCATGAGCATTGGAGGACACGACGTTTTTACGGAAGTCGCCTAAACGTGGACGTGAGCGTTGGGCACCTGGTGATTTTAAAGTTGCTGTCGTAGCACTCTGGGAGGAAACACGTCTTCGGCCTATTTCAGTAGCAAACACGTCAGCGTTGGGCTGTATTGCCTCACAACAGAAGCTTGTTACAGCACAACAGCCAAACTCTGGCTTGTTGAGGACGTGTAGGTCGGGTGAATGTGATGTGGCCGTTCAGACTGAAGTCACACGGCAAAAGATCAGATATGTATCGGTTTTAGGAGCACATCTCCAAGTGCCTGGGTCGCATTTAAAAAAAATCAGATCTGTGTCATTCAGACTGTCATTAAAAGATCAGATACAGTCACATAGGAGCGAAAAGATTATTTGGGTCACTTCAGGACTTCTGAACTGTTAGTCACATCTTTACACAGCTCTTTTCCACCTTCAGGCCTCAAAGCGCTTTACAAGGAACCACTCACCCATTCACACACACATTCATACACGTGTCTTGCCCAAGGACACAACAACAGCACTCATCTGTGGGAATCACACCAGCCTGTGGGTCAGTGGATCTGGCCAATGATGTTGGGTCAAATGCAGAGGAGAAATTTTCCCTATGGGGATAATTTTGATTTGATTTGTTTTTATTTTCGCGTTTGTGCCAAGAGAGAAACAATAATCATACACATACTACATATACACTGTACATCCACCCACCTTCTCCCGCTTAATCCGACTGGGTCACGGGGGCAGTTTGCCCCCCAATACTCATAGCACCTGACCCCCCCTATGAACCCCTCTGCGGGTGGTGAGCCCACAGGAGGGTGGACGTCATGGTCCTTGATTCATAGGGGTGCTACATGTTTTGGGTTGATGGGGGAAACCAGAGTGCCCTTAATATTGGGAATTTAACTTTTTTTCTTTGGTTTGTGTAATCACTCACTTGTCCAGTTTGGTTTATTTTGGCCTCTTTGCACATGTTCAAAAGTACCTGGTGGGAGATTCCCCTAAAACATCCCTGTGCAGTTGAAACCATAGACTGTATAAAGAAGTGGACAGTGGGAATGTGATGTCATGCAGTGTCCGGCTCCAGAATTTGGAGTCAAATTAGGAACTGAAATGTATTCAAATCCAAATCCACTTTATTTAAATTGCATATTTTACAAACAAAGTATTCGGCTCACAAAAAGTTGTTCAGTTGACTTGTGGTGTGTGTGTTTTAGATTTTTTTGAGTGCGTTTTAATTTCTTTCTTCCTGCTGTTTGAGCCCTGGTCCCTGATTGGTGGGACTTCAGCACTCGGCCCCTCCCCCCTCACCTCCAGACTCCTCCCCCTGTTTAAGGAGATCAGCTTCACCTGTTCAGAGCCGCAGGTCATTCTGTCATTCTGTGTTTGTGTCTTTGTCAAGTTTGTACTAGACTTTGGTAAAAAGGCACTAGTTTTGGTATTTAATGTGTTTAGTTTGTGTCTCTTGTTTCTGTCACAGTTTGACGCGGGGTTTATGAGGCACTTGTTGTCAGTACTGACTTTGGTTGTTTGCTTGTTGTTTAGTTCTTTGTTGTATGTTTAGTTTGCTTAGTTCTTGGGCCTTTGTTACCTTTTTGTTTAAACTGTGTAAATATGTTTGTTTTGTTTAATTTACCTTGTACATTCCTTTTAATTAAATTTAAACCTTATTTATTCCATTTTCCATCTTGTTTTTTGTTTCTTCCTTTGCAGAGCTGGGTCCTAACACTATACAAATGATGGGCAATGTCTGAGGAACAAAAGGATGTCGCCTCTCTTACATTTTCAGCCTACAAAGGTCTTTTTTTTTTTTCACATTGAGCTCTGATGTGTTTTCAATGTGTTCCTTTTAATTTTTTTGACCAGTATAGTTTCCAAAGTGCTGCACAGATATCATGAAATGACAAGAAAAAAGTGCTAAAATGTGGTCATACCAGTCCTAAAACAATAAAACTAGTCAAATTGAACAAAAGTAAAACCATAAAAATCATAAAATAGCAGTAAATAAGTCCACACAACTCAGACAATGTTAAAAGCCAGAGAATAAAAGTGTTTTTTTAAGACGAGACCTGTGAATTTGGATGAAGTCTGAGACGTACTGTGGGGCCAGTCCATTCAAAGCAAAAAAACAAACGAAGCCAATGTAAAGACGCTAAAATTGGGGTAAAGTGCTCACGTTTTTTAAGTTCCAGTTAATTTACGGACAATATAGCGAAATAAACACACCAGGATCATATAGAACGGGTTAATACAACAATTTTAAGCCCAAAATGAAGAGACTGAGCAGCAGTTATAGATAAAGGAATGATGTTTTTTCAATATAAAGTAAATTGGAACCTGGACATACAGTCTATAGTTGAAACTTGTAGTATAAAGTGTAGATTATGTGGATTCCAGTAAATGTACTAGTGTTAATATACAGATTTGTGTTGCAGAGTTAGAGTTAATCCATAAATGCCAGTTCATAAATGATTTTCCTTCAAAAAAATCCCATGTTATCAATAGAAAAACTGGCAAAATTACCCCATTACATGACACAATCTGCAAGCTACAAATGTCTATTACAAGTTTGGACTTTTTGTTTCTATTCAAATCTCCAAACTGGCAAAACAATTCACGTATTTTGCAAAGCGACGGCCACCAGAAGATCCACTATTTCAGTCCCAGCCTACGGCCAGTCTGCCCCAGCCTGTGCCATCCATCCCTCCCCCCTCCGAGCTCCTCTGAGGGGGCTCCAGTCCAGTCCTGTCCCTCCATTTGGCCCGGACCCAAATCCTACCAGCCTGAAACTATCCATCCATATCAGCTCGCATCTGCAGGGAGGGAGCGAGGGCGTGGCCGCGAATAGACAAAAAAAAACAAAAAAACGGAGGCCGGCGTGCACGGAAACGGCCTCTAGGGGGCGCTTGTCATTGACGTTACGGACCACCTTGGAAGCGTTCGGCGACGCGTCAGTCAAATCCTCGTTAGTTACAAACCAATGAGAGCCGTACGAGGAGAGACGAGGGAGTTTCCGTCTGATTAAGTGTCTTTTTGTGGAAATTGACGATCGCAAATTGGATGAAAACGACGTCGTGATTTTTGGGGGTGAAAATGTAATCAAGCGAGTTCAAGGGGTTGTTTACAGTGCGTCAAGGAACACGGCGAAAATTTGGAAGTAATAAATGATGTTGTTTTGGGATTGGGTTTCAATAATCAGAATAATACGTTTCTCCATTTTGAAAGATCTTTTACAACCTGAACCGTTTCGAGTAAGTCACAGGTTTTGTCATTTTGGATTCTCTTTCAAAAACTTTTGGACATAAGGAGCACCTGTCTTCATGTGCTTCGTAGGCGCCATTTTGAGGACTTTCTATTGTTGAAAAGATATATTTTGTTTTTAAATTCATTCATTTCTATTGGTATGGTAGGTTTTTTCATCAGATTTATTATAGGCGTGATTTCAAGAACTCCTGATCTTTTGAAAGAGCAAATATTATAATATATTAGTTTAGAAATGTTGTCCAATGTGTTCTTTATTCTAAAACATACGGATGCTACTTCTGCAATTATACATTTAATTACCATGTTTAAAATTATAGGTTTTACTTGTTGCTTTAACTATGTTTCCAGCAAACAAGATCTAGAGCCATGATTATATGAGAAGAAACATCACAACTTATAAAATTATTCACAATTACTGACAAAATGACCAAACAACTGTGAAATACCTCATTTTCCAGGGTATCCGGGTCTTAAAAGTCTTTAAAAGGTCTTAAATTTCATGTTCCTAAATTAAGGCCTTAAAACATCTTAAATTCTGTTGTCCAAGTCTTATTTTTTTCACAAAGGTCTTAAATTTCTTTAGCCTATTTTTTGTACACTCGCCCGGGCTGCAGTGCAATGTGAGACAATGTGATTTAAAAGCTTAGTTTGTCTTGTTAGAATGTTATAAACGATTTTTTGGCCATTTTACAGCAACGCATACAACTATAAATGAGTTCTGAATGAGATTTTATAATAAAAGTATTTTGTGTTATTTAAAGCAGTGAGTAATGGTCATTATTAGAATTGAATCTGGTGTTTTTCACCGCATAATGGGTGGGATGTTGGTCTTAATTTTCATTTAAAAAGTTCTTTAAAAAGTCTTAAATTTGGAGTAGTCAAACCTGGGGATACCCTGTTTTCTTCCTGTCTTTGCTGTTTTTGAATTTCCTAATTTTCTTTCATTCTAACAGCCTAATACCTTTACCAGTCTTTTTGTATGTTGTTGTATTTGTATTTTTGTATTTGACCAGCTTTTTGAAAACTTCCTAAATGATAAAATCAAGTTAATGTGACACGTATAGCCAGATAAACAAGCACTTTACATTATTGGAGTATAGATTGAAACAAAATGACTATCATGATTATCAGCAGTTACGATTCAACAAAAACATGTTTATATCTCTACTTTAAGATCAAATTCAAGCTTAAATTGGCCATAATGTTTCCAGACACTTCCATCGCGTGTGTGTCTGACCAGTGAATATAGTGTGTGTGTGTGTGTGTGTGTGTGTGTGTGTGTGTGTGTGTGTGTGTGTGCTTGTGTGTGTGTGTGGGGAAGTCCAAAAGTCCTCGTCCCTCTGTCCCTGGAGGCCAGATGTGATCACAGCTGGATGTGGCCATTCATCGACCTGAACTGACAACATGAGACACAAGAGCCGGGGCCCACCAGGACCCTTAGACCTGTCACTCACACACACACACACACACACACACACACACACACACACACACACACACACGTCGGGGTCATATGGGCTGTGTATACACTTCACATTAATTTTCTAAACCGTAAAGTTACAAAAAAACATTATAAATAGACTTAGACAAACTTTACTGATCCACAAGGGAAATTATTTGGAAACGGCAGCTCACACATCACAATATAATATAATAACAAAGAGAAAAAAAAATATGAATGGTAATAACAAATTCTAAATAAGTAGCAAAAAAGAGCAAGAGACAATTGTCAAATAAGGCGTAGTTATATAAATGTGTGTTTACAAGTCAAAATAAAACAGAAAACTAAGTAATAAATTATAAAATCTCTGTTCTGGCTTTTGGTGAATCCCATTAGACGCCCTAGTATTTCATAATCAGGCCTATATTTAGCTTAATTTAAGGTGCAGGTGTCTTTTTATGTTAGAAGGCTTTGTTTTTTTCCTAGAAGTGCTGCCCTGTTCCCATTTCCAGATCTTGAACTAACTCTGGTCAGGACCTGGTTATAGTTAAGATCAGTCTGATGTTTGCAGTTGTGCTTCGCCTGTTTTAGTTTGAGGAACGGAAACTGGAAGATTTAGTGAAATCCGCACAGATGCACTTTGAAGACCGTGAAAATTTTAGTCCTGTCTGGTCCAGGAATCTAACCCACAACCTCAACGTAAAGATATTTAATTGTGTGGAGAGTTTACCACCTTCTTGTTTCTGGACGATAGGCGCAATATAGATATGTTTAAAGCTACAGTCTGGGACATTTTTGGCAACAAAGGCACATTTCCTCTGAGACAAGCAAGTGGCCAACACCCCAGCAGAAAAGTAATGGTACATAATGCAGCTTTAACACTAATCTGACCGACCCCATATTGCTGGTTCCTACTATTCCCATGAGTGGTTCTTTGAAGAAGTTGTAGTTTTCACATAACTGATCAAGTTACAGGTCAGATCTGTGGAGAGGCGACCCCGCTCACAGTCAAAATGTATGTTTTTCTAGTTATTTTTGGTCTATAAAACCACCTGTAATTGAATAAATGTAAAGTAGAGCTGTTTAACATCATATTGGCCACGTTTACATGATGTTTTTTAATCCCAAACTGATTTAAATAGTTCGGAATTAAAATATTCTCCTTCGAGTTTACATGGAAATAATAATTCCGAATTGAGGTTTACATCGAAAACACGTTAAATCGCCTTTGTTTAATTCTGCTCGATGTCTTTGGGTGGGGAAGGGTTCTGATTGGACAGAGACACAAACGTATTTACGTCTTTAGGAAGAAAACCCACACTTCAGCTGCTGCCGGCTTTTCTGTCATCTCGGTTTGTCGTTACGCCGCCAACACAAACATGATCCAAACTTTTTCCCCAGTTGTTCCGATGATAATGAAGCAGCAGCTGGAGAATTCTGTCTTCGCGCTTTACGTCTGTGAGCAGAGGAGGAGAAGGGAAGAGTGTCGGAGAAGGAGGAAGAAGACAAACTGAGTCTGAGGCTGCCACACCTCAGCCCACTCCCACATCCCGCTCGCAAATCCAAAGAGGAGTGGAGGAACGTTTACATGTACAAGGAATAAATTAATTTAGTTTTAAAATCAGAATAAACCACCTACTTACTTCGGAATTAAGTTTAATTTTAATAATTTTAATAAAGTGACACAGTGCACCTTTCAACTTGCACACAAATACACAAGTTGAGCTCATGTATCTTGTGGAGACATTAAATAGACATATTTATTTTCCTGGAGCCTAATCTTCACCAAAATGAGCACTGCCCTAAAAAGTAAAAGTCCCCGCTTGAGAACCCTTCCTCGGGATCTTGAGGATGACAAAATATAGGGAATGACACTTTCTTCCGCTCTTTTTTATCTTTTTATCCCATGTAACTTGAGCTCTTTTCCTCCTCTCGCATCCCTGCTTCCTTTTATTATTTTTATTTTTGCTGTATTAATTTACATTATATATTTCTCTATTAAAACTACTATCCATTTTACATTATTATTATTATTATTATTATTATTATTATTATTATTATTATTATTATTATTATTATTATTATTCTTATTATTATTGTTATTATTATTATTATTATTGTTATTATTATTATTGTTATTATTATTATTATTATTATTATTATTATATTTTTAAGTATTATTTTATTTTAAATTTACTTATTTTTAATTATTATTTTTTATGTATTTATTTTAGTTGTTTGGCCAGTGTGTCGGGTCGGTGGGAGGGGGTGGAGGAGCTTAACGTTCCCGTGTGGCCTTCTGTATTACTGTCGTACCTTTAATAGTGCTGGTCAACACAATCCACTGTTCGTTTGTTAAAAAATGTTCAATAAACAAAGTTGGAAAAATCAAAAGTCCCCGCTGGAGCCGCTAAACATGCACACACAGTCACAGAGATGGAGGGTCCACGTCTCCGCTCCTTCCTCCAGAGCTCCAGATGGGTCATATTTCATCCCCTCCCTCCTCCTTTCACTCTCCCGCTCCCTCCCTCCGTCCCCCCCCCCCCTTCTCCGACCATCACATCCTCCCATCGCAGGAAGCGTTTCAAAGTGTGTCCCAGTTTTGTGTGCGGGGGGCCAGCGCTGCGCCTTCCCCGGATCGTCTGAAATCAAACCCCAGGCAGGAACTTCAGATAACCACACATTTTGTTCCCAATTGAAAAGAAGCACAAATTTGTCACAACACTCCGCTACCTTGACCAGATTTTGTCCCAATTAAACTCCTGTGCATCCGAGTATGAGAGCTAGTGTCCAAATGCGCCTGTCTCTGAGCCCTGACATAACTCTGAGCTCCTTAATTGGGGAAACTTGTCGAAAACATCAACTTTCAATGTTAATTAATATGGTTTAGGTGACGCTACATGGCACTGTGCAAGGTGCCACGCGGAAATTATTATATATTGTCTGAAAAGAAAGAAAGAACGAATGAAAGCAGCTTAAATGCTATTACGGGCTTTGTCAGCTTTTCTCCACTGGAAATGGCAAGAGCTGATTTATTTTAAACACATCATTGAATTGACCTAAAGTTTGTCTTAGAATTTCTCAAGTACAACGGAAGTTTTAAAGTCTACTGTGTTGTGTGATGTAGTGGAGGGCCCGCAGTCTGCCTGTCTCCATGGATATGTTACTGCGTCGCCTGGAATGTTCCACAGTATGGCATTAAATGTAACTCCACCGGGGCAAGTCAGATCTGTGGAAAGATGGGCCAGGTTAAAGTAAGAATGCATGTTTTTCGTCAATACACTGTAAATACTTGTGATTGAATAAATGCATGATAAAAACTTTAATGCTTTACTAAGGAACATTCCGGGAACAATTACGTTTCTATGGAGACGAGTACCAGCAGTCCAAGTTACAGGTCAGCTCTGTGGAGAGGCGACACAGTAAGAATGCGTGTTTTTCTGACCCTAAGTACTTGTGATTGAATAAATGCACAATCAAAACTTTAATGTCATAATACGGAACATTCCAGGAACAATTATGTTTCTATGGAGACAAGCGGGTGACGCCAGCAGTCCAAGTGACAGGTCTGCTCTGTGGAGAGGCGACACAGTATGAATGCATGTTTTTCATCAATATATTGTAAGTACTTGTGATTGAATAAATGCACAGTCGAAAACTTTAATGCCATACTAGGGAACATTCCAGGAACAATTACATTTCTATGGAGATGAGTACCATCAGTCCAAGTGACAGGTCTGCTCTGTGGAGAGGCGACACAGTAAGAATGCGTGTTTTTCTAACCCTAAGTACTTGTGATTGAATAAATGCACAATCAAAACTTTAATGCCATAATACGGAACATTCCAGGAACAACTACGTTTCTATGGAGACAAGCAGGTGACGCCACCAGGGCAAGTCACGAGTCAGATCTGTGGCAAAATGGACCAGGTCAAAATT
The DNA here is from genome assembly GCA_034769755.1 of Odontamblyopus lacepedii. NCBI lineage: Eukaryota > Metazoa > Chordata > Actinopteri > Gobiiformes > Gobiidae > Odontamblyopus > Odontamblyopus lacepedii. Next base: position 10,941,666 of record CM068364.1, on the reverse strand, counting down.
TTAATGCTGTACTAGGGAACATTCCAGTAACAATTCCGTTCCTATGGAGACAGGCAGGTGACGCCAGCAGTCCAACTTACAGGTCAGCTCTGTGGAGAGGCAACACAGTAAGAATGCATGTTTTTTGTCAATATACTGTAAGTACTTGTGACTGAATAAATGCAAGATCAAAACTTTAATGCTTTACTAGGGAACATTCCAAGAACAGTTACGTTTCTAGGGAGACTAGTCCAAGTTACACATCAGCTCTGTGGAGAGGCGACACAGTAAGAATGCATGGTTTTCTAACCCTAAGTACTTGTGATTGAATAAACGCACGATCAAAACTTTAATGCTTTACTAGGGAACATTCCAGGAACAATTAGGTTTCTATGGAGACGAGTACCTTTAGTCCAAGTTGCACATCAGCTCTGTGGAGAGGCGACACAGTAAGAATGCATGGTTTTCAGTGTGTTTTTCCCCAATAAAAACACTTGTATTTGAACAAATGCAAGATAGAAACGCTTAATGCCGTACTAGGGAACATTTCAGGCAACCCAATGACATTTACATGGAGACAAGCAGCAGGGGGTGGACCCTCAACAGAAAAATGACACACTAGTAATATCGAGTACAGATATATTGTATAAGTAGATCTAGAGGTTAAAGAAAAAGTCAGTTTTATCCTGTCTGCATGTTTTATGGTCCTATAATGAGGAAGTGTGTGTTAGCATGCTGGTTATTGTTAGCCTTACCGTGATGCGGCGTTCTTACAGGTTTCTTCAAGTTGCATTCAAGACCTTTTTGAGACCATTTATATAAAAGCATAATACCTATTTCACAATCTATTTCAGGCCTATTACAGTGACCGGTGAAGAAAAACTAAATTCTTCAATCTGTGTTTGTTTATTTCTCAAACTAAAGGAATTTGGGGAGTCGTGTTCAGAGTATTTGGACCCGGGGCTGCTCTGCGTTCTCAATTATTGTTTCTACCGCTCTTTATTTAGGCAAACCAAATAATGGCGGTTGACAAATGAAACTTTTGGACACAGAGAAGTTACGTACTGCACGAATTTTAAGACCCAGATATAAAAATTCAAGACTTTTTCCACATCTTTTTACGGTATTACTTCCAAATTTATAACTCCAATGCTTTAAAGACGTTTTGAGACACTGTAGGAACCCTGTGATGGCAAAACAAGCTAAAACTGGTCTCCGAAAGTTGCAAAAAGCACTTCCAAAGTCATCGTGGTGAATAATTTGGATGCAGAAGGTACAAGAGGAATAACTTTGGACCACTGCAAATGGTTTAAAATGAACTCGTTTTGATTTTCATGCTTTAAAATTTAAAATCGGACCAAACGCCTTTACATAACCCGTCGTTTTAAAGTAGAAGCGTGTACAACAGTTGAATATGGCGTCCCTGATACGCCCCTATATATATTTACACTCGTATGTGTGCATGTAACGTCCTCTTTTGTTCTCCGGTGGACAAAAGCAGCACTACACTTTTCCCCTGCTCTTCCTTCCTCTTTTGTGCATTCTCATTATACTGTCTTCTCTGCCTGTGTCCAGATGGCAGGGCGTCTTGCAGTCATAATGCTGTGGTAATCCCTGTGCACATGGCTCGCTCCGGTAAACACCCCACACTCGGCCCATTGTTCCCCCGCCTGAGAGTGTCTGTGCCTGGGCATCGGAGCTCCGCGTGCCCAGGGTGTGTGGAGCTGCAGCTGGACCGGCCCCTCTCCAGGCAGGCGTGTTTGGATGTGCAGGTCAAAGAGCGCCAGGCATGTTAGAAATGTTTTGGGTTGAGAGAAGTTTTCCAAACATTACTTTTTTACAACCTGAAAATATGCCCCGTAGCAGCCGATAATGTAATAATGGCCAATAATGTAATAACTGCCTATAACGTAATAACTTTATGTAATAAAACCAGTAATGTAATAACTTTCCAGTAATATAAGAAAATGTCTGAAATGATAATGTAACAACCTGATGCCAATAATGTAGTAACATACACTACAAAAAAGGATTTTCTAGCATAGTTAAATTGACTTGAATTAAGCAGATTCATCTTAAAAGATCAATTTTAAGATTTTTTTACTTAATAAGATGATATTTTTTTTACTTGTTTCAAGATATTCCATCCTGATTTATCTTATCTAGATATTACAACTTATTCTAAGCACTTTTTATATTAAATCGAGCCAGTTTAAGCCTCTTTAACTTCCTTCTCAAACCAATAAGGTGAAAAATCTTGCCATAAATACTTGAAACTAGTGTTTTCTGCTTAGAACAAGATTCATATTTCGTCTTGTTTTAAGAAAACTTGGTAAGTGAAAATTTCTGCACTTTTCTGCACTGGCAGATAATTTCACTGGCAGATAATTTCACTTAAAATAGGACATTTTTACCTCAAAATTGGTATTTTTTTCTTATTTTTTGATAGGCCTTTTTGCAGTGTATTACATTACTGGTTAGTTATTACATTATTGGCTGGTTTAATAAAAAAATGTTTAAAATGAAATAATCATGACCTTTTTCACATTTTGCCACAGATGTAGGGAAGCCTGCTGATAACTGCCCCCTTCCCCAGGTCCAGAATACGACAGGATGTGACTAGATAAATAAATCTGGCTGCTAGATGACAGTGACACTTATGTAGAGAAGAAAAGAGAGTGACCAGTTCTTTTAACAGCATTTGAAAGAGACAATAGTAACAATACATTCTAATGTAGTGTGACAATTTTAATCTAATAAATACATCTTTGATTAAGTGATACAGAAGAAATTATTACATTAGTGGTTGCAGTTATTTCATTTTAAAGATTTTTTTCATTAAACTAGCCAATAATGTAATAACCAATAATGTAATATGTTTGTGTTATTGGCATCAGGTTATTACATTATTATTACTGGCAAGTTATTACATTTTCTTACATTACTGGCAAGTTTTTTTTTACATTATTGGCCATTATTACATTAAAATTATTACGTTATAGGCAGTTATTACATTATCGGCTGCTACGTGTCTCTTCAAAATGAGATTTCAGTAACTTTTGCTCGTCACCTGATCAGTGTTTTCCTGACCGGCCAGTCCCGTCTACATTCTGCTAGAATCATAGACTGTATAAAGAACTGGACTGTGTGAAGTCCAAAGAGTCTGACTCCAATTAAATGAAGCTCATGATAATAGCGATTTTTTATTTATTTTTAATATACTTTTAACATTTTCTATACAAACCATAGTCACACAAAAATATTAAATAAATAAAATACAAAAAATAAAGACACCAAGAATACAAAAATAGCAGCAATAATAATTTTGTCATTACCCCTATCATTCTTCAAAAAAAAAAAAATGTGCAGGACTGTACACGTCTTTTTTGCTTGTAAACAGCCGATGATAGCGATTATAGGAGGAAATTTGTAGCCAGGCTCCATAATAGGAGATAATTAGATTAAAAAAGGAGAAAATTATGAAATAAAAACATCAGAATCACGTAAAGTGGGTTAATACAAACATTTTTAGACCAAAATAACGAGATTCAAAGCAGCAGTTACAGAGCGAGGGGCGACTTTCCTCCACGCCTCTTTGGATTTGCGAGCGGGATGTGGGAGTGGGCTGAGGTGTGGCAGCCTCAGACTCAGTTTGTCTTCTTCCTCCTTCTCCGACACTCTTCCCTTCTCCTCCTCAGCTCACAGACGTAAAGCGTGAGGACAGAATTCTCCAGCTGCTGCTTCATTATCATCGGAACGGGCGCGGAAAAAGTTTGGATCGCGTTTGTGTCGGCGGCGTAACGACAAACCGAGATGACAGAAAAGCCGAGAGCAGCTGAAGTGTGAAGTGTTTTCTCCCGGTCGACGTAAATATGTTTGTGTCGCTGTCCAATCAGAACCCTTCCCCACCCCCAGACGTTGAGCAGAATTAAACCAAAAAGGTGATTAAAGGGCGATTTAATGTATTTTCCATGTAAATTTCAATTCAGATTTATTATTTCCATGTAAATCAAAGAAGAATATGTCAATTCCGAACTATTTAATTGGATATTTGTAATGCAACAGCCAGTGGTTTAGCTATGTCCATTTATATATACAGTCTATGATAGAATCCACAAGTTTTTTTTTTGTTTTTTTTTTATTGGACTATAGTGTATGAAAATCCTTCTGTCCTAACTTGGGACAGTCCAATCACAACTGTTAATTTGTAATTTGTCAAGACATATCTTGAAACTTCTTGTATCATCTAGAACAAAATATATAACTTCTTTTACCTGAGATGATCGATAGTTTGGCACTTCGATTGTTGATTCTGCAGAAACCTTTGCTGTTTCTCAGTCGTCTCTGTTATTTTGGGTTAGTTTGGACCATGCGTGTCTCTGATTGGTTAATCCACCTGTCAATCACGCCCTCTGAAATCAGGGAGACGAGAAAAAGCTCCAGATCCACTCGTCTTTGCAAGGTTTTGTCAAAGTTTGTGGTTCTGTCTGATCAGGTAACATCTATGAAGCAGAATATAGACTCAGATAATATTTGGTCTTATTCCTGTTGGGTTCCTCTTTTCTCATGTTTTATCTCTCCTTCTCTTTTTGGTTTTCATGTGAGAACTTTCTTGGAATTTCTTCAGACATTGTTCTACTGTTGTTCGTTTTTTGCCACGCTGAAATCGAACTTCACCCCTAAAACCCCGAGTTATGTTGTAAGTTTGGTTCTCGTCTGTTCGCCGTAAGCCTGACTTGATTATCTGCGACTTGGCTACCACAGTAACTCGCAGATCTGGAATCTTTGTAGAAGGCTGCAGGTGAGGAAAACAAACCTGACCACAAATTGGCTGTCTGGCTAAAGCAGTTACACAACCTTTCCCTTAATGAGATGTGTTACTTTAATTCTTACCAGATCCTCCTTGCACCTTCCACAAAAACGTCCCCTCCGGCCCATCGTAGCCTCTGCCTCTGCCGATCCCGCCCCCACACTCAACGATAACACTGCGCACGAGCCGTAAATCCTGGAGAAAGTATTTTGTAAGCAAATATTTCTGAACAAATGCTGCTCGCCGTGTCATCTATGTATTTACGATAGCTCAAAGACATGACTGTGTGGCTCTAATTAAAAATGTGAAAGGGTTAGCAGTCTGCCGCTCAGTGCCAGGGCTTGGCAGCTCTCCTGTCAGGGAGCCAGCTGTTTAGTCCTGCCCTGAATTATTGCCAGACCCACCGCCAGGCATTGTGGGATTGGCAGGGCCGGGCGGAGGGCTATTGTGTGCTTTCACTGGAGGGGAGAGGCTAAGAGGAGAGGGAGATGGAAGAGAGAGCTTTAAATTCCACAAAAGTTCTGAGAGAAAGACAGAAGTGAGAGGAGAAGACGCAAAACTGTATGAAAAAGTTTGGAGAAGACATGGCTGACTTTCTTATTATGCATCAGAGTGGAGGCAATAATATTACAGAACTGATCCTTTGCATATTTATGATCTTTTTTTTTACATCATTATAGCCTTAAAAGACATGCACACTATTTCAAGTTCTAAGACAAAAGTGTATCTGTGCTCCCAGATGTTTATTTACCAAATAATAATGAGCAAAAGTGGAAGAGCGACTGGCCGGCTGTATTCGGTTGTGGCTTCAGTACATTTGGCCTGCATAAGGTGACCAGACGTCCCTATTTACCCGGGACAGTCCCAGTTTTGAGCCCCGTGTCCCCTGTCCCAGCAGATTTATCCAAAACCAGTCATTTGTCCCAGTTTTATACAAGAAATGTCCCTATTTTGGACCAATCTGATCCCTGCAAACAGTAAATAGAGGCAAAAAACCGTCATTTGTTTAGATAAAATACAGAAAAGCTGCTTAAAAATGACCAAAACACAAAGAAAATGCGACTATACTGACTCACATTAGTGCCGAGTGCATAGCAATTTCCCTCAATGACGCACTCGCTTCACAGTTTTATTATTACCAACCAACACAAACCAGGGATCTCCAAGTTTTTATTTAGAAAATCTGGTCCTGCATGATCCCACGAAGTTTCCCTCCCATCACCCACTGCTTCAGACCGGGTGAGCCAGCGGTGGCAGTGAGTTACGTGGGTCAAATGCTCGTCAAAAGCTGAGGGTTCAAGTCCCGAGTCTCTCCTGCGAGTCCGTAACGTCTCTGTGTCAAGACTGTTCGCCCAAGTTGCCTGAAAGTGGTGAGTGGAATGGCTATACAGAAATAATTCCCACTTAGGGCTTTAAAAGGGCTAACACGGGTGGAAAGTAACTAATTACAAACACTCCCATTACTGTCATTGCTTAGACTAGAGTTTTTTGGCAGGCTCATACAGCATAACCATAAGGAAAGTACAAATACGGCCTGGGAGAGATCACAAGATTACTCAAACATGGGTGGATGCCAGGAAACTTCTTCATTCACGGTTTTGATGAGGGAATCTTATGGTACTAGTTGTAATAGAGTACATTTTTAGCCACGTAACTCTGCTTTTGTTCGAGTTCAGTCTTCTTTCCTCCACTGGGATACATCAGGTTTTATGGAGGAGATTTTATTGATCCAAAAATCACCACACAACACCAAACACATGCAGATCAGGTATTTAATAAAATCCACAGTTCTTCACTAACCCACTCACCTCTGCTCCAGCTGCGAGGCCTTAGCCGTGGTGGAACAAAAGTAAAAGAAAGTTAAAGTACAACATTTAGCTATCTGTATTTTCTCTACTATATCTTTTAACAGAAGTGAAAAGTAAAAGCATTTTTTATGATAGTTTGAGGCCTTTTGGAAAGCTTAAAGTGTTTATTTTGAACATTTTCAAGTTTGAGCAAACAAAAATATACAAATAAAACAGCTAAGAAAGAAAATATGAATTCACTTACTTCTATTGAACAAAATACTGTCTCAAAATCAGTGCATTTGAAGTTTTATTAGACCAAAAAAACGCCTTAAGTTAATTTTTAAACAAGTACTTGAATATTTTTCCTTAAGTCGATTTTTTCATGTCATATTTTTACTATTTATTTATTTTATTATTATTATTTATTTAATTTTTTTGGCTTATTATGTATATATTTTTTGCTTATTATTGCTTATTATTTATATTTCTATTCATTTTATTTATGGTATTTTTTGCTCTACACTGCAAAAAAGACCTATCAAAAAATAATAAAAAAAATAAAAATGTTGAGGTTAAAATGCCCTATTTTACGTGAAATTATCTGCCAGTGCAGTAAGATTTTTTCACTTACCAAGTTTTCTTAAAACAAGACGAAATACGAATCTTGTTCTAAGCAGAAAACACTAGTTTCAAGAATTTATGGCAAGATTTTTCACCTTATTGGTTTGAGAAGGAAGTTAAAGAGGCTTAAACTGGCTTAATTTAATATAAAAAGTGCTTAGAATAAGTTGTCATATCTAAATAAGATAAATCAGGATGGAATATCTTGAAACAAGTAAAAAAAATCTCATCTTATTGAGTAAAAAAATCTTTAAATTGATCTTTTAAGATGAATCTGCTTAATTCAAGTCAGTTTAACTATGCTAGCAAATCCTTTTTTGTAGTGTAGTATCTGTATTTGTACTTCACAGTTTCCCCCACTGTTTTTCTATTTTATTTTTGTGTTTGTGATAAAGGAGAGCATGTTTGATGTCTTTCTGTTTTTCCTCTAGATACCCCCTCTCTCTCTCGCTCTCTCCTCCTCTTCCCCTCTTCTTCTCCCTCCTCTCCTTTCCCACCTATGCCGCCTCGCCCTCTTTCCTTTTTGTTTTCGTCCTCGTGGGCCAAACGCTCATAATCATTTCAAACGTCCTTTAAATTTATAATAAGACTTCTGCATAGGGATAAACAACATGTCACGAGCCGAGCGTTGGAGTGTGTTCAGACGGGACGGGCTCGGAGGGTGACCTGGAATCTTAAGCTTTTTGTTCAGTTCAGTTGTGTATATGCGCTGATAGTGGGGCAATTCTCCCAGGCCTTTGTTTCCATGGTTATAAACGACGATATCACATCTACGGAGGGTTTGGTGGCTCATGTGGTACAGCATATCCCCTTACGTAAGTGCTCTGGGTTTTAGTCACAATTTCAGCTCGTTTTACTGTAATGATTCCACTTACGTTATGACTTTTCAGCTTCAGTTTCGCTCTCCTTAGGAATCATAACGTGTATAAACTCTGAGCAGAATAGGAGAACAAATGGCAGATCTAACATGTGCCTCATGAATTACAGTAGCTGCATTCGGGAGGGCATCTGGCATAAAAGACAACACACACTGCAAAAAAGGATTTACTAGCATCGTTGAATTAAGCAGATTAGTCTTAAAAGATCAATTTTAAGTTTTTTTTTACTTAATAAGACAAGATTTTTTTTGACTTCTTTTAAGATATTCCATCCTGATGTATCTTCTCTAGATATTACAACTTATTCTAAGCACTTTTTATATTAAATCAAACCAGGTTAAGCCTCTTTTCTCTCAAACCAGTTCTTTTCTCTGGCTCAGATCTGAACCTCTCTGTCCTCAGAGCGTCCCGGGGCTTTTACGTGCAGATCTACGGCATTTCTAAAATGCTGGGAAAGTGGAAAATGTGACATTTCAGTAAAATGCCGTTTTAAATGTGATGTTGTATTTGATCGAATGTATAGATATTGTGAATGCTCGAAAGAAGATATTCTTAAAACTAGTATCTATTAAAGAAATAACAGCCTGGTTTAAGACTGTTTTATACTAGAAATAAGCAGTAATAAGCAATAATTACTTAAATCAAGGATAAATATACTCAAAATAAGGTGAAAAATCTTGACATAAATACTTGAAACTACTGTTTTCTGCTTAGAACAAGATTCATATTTCGTCTTGTTTTAAGAAAACTTGGTAAGTGAAAATTTCTTACTGCACTGGCAGAAAATTTCACTTAAAATAGGGCATTTTTACCTTAAAATTAGTTTTTGTTTTTTTTCTTATTTTTTGCTCGGCCTTTGTTGCAGTGCAGGCTAAGATGAACGCCTCCACCCAGTGTAAACCTGTGGATCTTTTACTTTGCAAAGGGAGATGGAAGTTTGCGATACTTAGGGTTAGAGTTAGGATCACAAACTTCCCAAGAATTCACGGAGGAGGAGGTGGGCGACCAGTCTTCTTTTTTATTTATTTGTAAAGGGACGGCAAATATTAATGAACATTTCAAATATCAGCTCGTACATAAAGATTATAGGCAGCGTGGCTAATTTCCATCTTCAGTCCCTCGACAGGTTGAAGTGAAATCATCTATAGGACTGAGAAAAGTAAGTAAGTGTTTATTTATATAGAGCTTTTCACAGACTTAGGTCACAAAGACGCTTTACAGAGTATTATTTACAGAGCATTATTTACATAGCATTATTTACAGAGTATAATGTACAGAGTATTATTTACAGAGCATTATTTACATAGCATTATTTACAGAGTATAATGTACAGAGTATTATTTACAGAGCATTATTTATGGAGTATAATGTACAGAGTATTATTTACAGAGCATTGTTTACAGAGCATTGTTTACAGAGTATTATTTACAGAGTATTATTTATGGAGTATAATGTACAGAGTATTATTTACAGAGCATTGTTTACAGAGCATTGTTTACAGAGTATTATTTACAGAGTATTATTTACAGAGTATTATTTACAGAGTATTATTTACAGAGCATTATTTACAGAGCATTATTTACAGAGTATTATTTACAGAGTATTATTTACAGAGTATTATTTACAGAGCATTATTTACAGAGTATTATTTACAGAGTATTATTTACAGAGTATTATTTACAGAGTATTATTTACAGAGCATTATTTACAGAGTATTATTTACAGAGCATTATTTACAGAGTATTATTTACAGAGCATTATTTACAGAGTATTATTTACAGAGTATTATTTACAGAGCATTATTTACAGAGTATTATTTACAGAGTATTATTTACAGAGCATTATTTACAGAGCATTATTTACAGAGCATTGTTTACAGAGCATTGTTTACAGAGTATTATTTACAGAGTATTATTTATGGAGTATAATGTACAGAGTATTATTTGCGGAGTATAATGTACAGAGTATTATTTACAGAGTATTATTTACAGAGCATTATTTACAGAGTATTATTTACAGAGCATTATTTACAGAGCATTATTTACAGAGCATTGTTTACAGAGCATTATTTACAGAGTATTATTTACAGAGTGTTATTTACAGAGTGTTATTTACAGAGTATTATTTACAGAGTATTATTTACAGAGCATTATTTACAGAGCATTATTTACAGAGCATTATTTACAGAGCATTATTTATGGAGTATAATGTACAGAGTATTATTTATGGAGTATAATGTACAGAGTATTATTTATGGAGTATAATGTACAGAGCATTATTTACGGAGCATTATTTACGGAGCATTATTTATGGAGTATAATATACAGAGTATTATTTACAGAGCATTATTTACAGAGCATTATTTACAGAGCATTATTTACGGAGCATTATTTACGGAGCATTATTTACGGAGCATTATTCGTTGACTCCAGACCCGGACACACACACATCATTCATTTGTATTTGTATTTATTCATTTATTAAAGGGACGACGCATATTAAAAGACAAGATCATGTAAGAAAGAAACACGTACTTGTAAATATGCAGGATTGTAGCCACATCACTTTCATACTAGGCAATGTGGGTGAAGCGTCTTGCCTAAGGACACAACAATGACTCTTTTTACGACTGGCGCCCCCCTGTGGCACCTGATTTTCCCAGCGGTCTCACATCCAGGTACTGACCAGGCCCGGCCCTGCTGAGCTTCTGAGGAGATCAGGCTCTGACAAGGAGGTAAGAAAACAGCAACAATCACAGTCACGTCGCAGCATTGAGGTTTGTGCGGAAGACAAAGGAAAAAAAAGTGCCCAAACGAACCAAAGCAAAGACAAAACTAAACCAACCTAAAGTTCAGGCCAAAGCTGAGCAGTTTGTGCAGTTGTGGAGGGAAGATGTCTGTGCTTTTCTCTCAACTGGATGTGACAAAAGTTGGATTTTTTGGCTTGTTTCACTGTTGTGACGCTTTGACTGATCCGATCCATGTAGTCCCAGATTCTCCCTGTGTAGAACTCAATTCATAGTGACCAGGGGAGCAGACGGTGACAAAGGGTTTTAGTTGTGGCCCATAAATGGACCTTCATGCTCTTAATTTATATTAGAGAGGGGCCCGTGTAAGGCTCCATGCTCCGGGCCCCAAAATTTCTGTCGACGGGCCTGAGAGTCCCACATATTAATCTGATGTGACCCCGGTTAGTGAGTTCCTGGTTACTGCATCTTCCCAGTTCTTTAAAAGAACCAATAGAAAATGTTTGCACTTTGTGGCAATATAGACAAAGTTTATTTTGAACTCCACCTTTGACAATGTGCTTCAACACAGTTTTCAAATCAATCTTCAGCGTGAAAATATCATAGACCCAGGAAATCCAGTGCTTAAATTCTCACCATTTTGCATTATATTTTGTACAGAGGAGTCCTGTTGTTCCTGTAGCTCTAATATGAGTCTGATCCTCTTTTTTTTTTGCTCGCCCCAAACTCTGTGACTCTTCCTAAACTCTACGCAGGCTTTACACTCCCACTCTGAGCCTCGGACACTGTTTGCATGGAAACAAACTCTCTCTTTCTCTCATTCTCCCTCCCCATCTCTTTCTTTCTCTCTCCTCTTCTCCCTCTCTCTCCCTACGTCTCTCCCTCTCCCCCATCTCTCTCTCTTTCCTCTCTTTCTCACTCTCTCCGTCTTCGCCCTCGGACACTGTTTGCATGTAGACAAACTCTTTCTCGTTCTCTTTCCTTCTCCCTTTCCCCTATTTCTCTCTCTTCTCTCTTTCTCGCTCTATTCGTCTTAACCCTCTGTTTGCATGTGAACAAACTCTCTTTCTTCATCATTCTCTCCCTTCTCTCTCTCTCTTTCACCCTCTTTCTCTGTGTTTCCGTCTCTTTCTTCCTCTCTTTCCTTTCTTTTCGCTCTTTTTGTCCTCTGACACAATTTGCATGTAAAGAAATTGTCTCTTTCTTCTCTCTCTCTCTCTCTCTCACACACACACACCCTTTCTTTTTTTTCTTTGCCTCTCTCTATCTCTCTGTCTCTTCTCTCTTTTTGTCTCTCACTCTCCCCCTGAGCTCATCTCTTTTTCTTGTCTCTCTCCCCATTACCTCTCTCTCTGCTAGTTTCTTTCTTACTCTCTCATCCCTCCTTCTCTCTCTCTCTTTCCCTCTCTCTCTCTCCTCCCTCTTTCTCTCCCTCTCTCCAGAAAGATGCTCTTCGGAGGAAATTGAGAAGCTCACCCCTGGCACTGCGTCTCCCCATAAATCTTTTAGCATGTGCCTCTTGGCTAAATGACTTTGTAGTGACAAAATTTAACCTCCATCCCGCCTCGCAAGCTGTGAGAGAAGGAGGGAGGAGAGAAGGAGCGAGGGAGAAAGTGGAAGAGAGGGAGAGAGACAGAGAGGGAGACAGAGGAGCCAGGGAGAGAGTGGAGAAAGAGACAAGGGGTAGGGAGAGAGAGAAAGAGAGTGGAGACCGCGAGAGAAGTAAGAAGGAGAGAGTGGGGAGAGGGAGAAAGAGTGGAGAGAGGAAAAAGGGAGAGGGTGACAGAGGAGAGAGAAAGAGGAGAGGGAGAAAGAGTGAAGAGAGAGGGAGAAAGAGTGTAGAGAGAGGAGAGACAGAGAAAGAGTGGAGAGAGGGAGAGAGTGTGGAGAGGAAGAAAGAGAAGAGAGGGAGAGAGAGTGGAGAGAGAGAGAAATAGGGGAGAGAGAGACAGGAGAGAGAGGGAGACAGAGGAGAGAGAAGGAGAAAGAGGGGAGAGAGGGAGAAAGAGGGAGAGAGAGTGGAGAGAGAGAATGAGAAGAAAGAGAGAGAGAGAAAGAGGGGAGAGGGAGAAAGATGGGAAAGAGGGAGAGAGAGGGGAGAGGGAGAAAGAGGAGAGAGAGAGAGAAAGAGGGGAGAGAGAGAAAGAGGGGAGAGAGGGAGAGAGAGGGGACAGGGAGAAAGAGAAGAGCGGGAGAAAGAGGGGAGAGAGAGAAAGAGGGGAGAGAGGGAGAGAGAGTGGAGAGAGAGAGAAATAGGGGAGAGAGAGACAGGAGAGAGAGGGAGACAGAGGAGAGAGAGGGTGAAAGAGGGGAGAGAGGGAGAAAGAGGGAGAGAGGGAGAGAGAGTGGAGAGAGAGAATGAGAAGAAAGGGAGAGAGAGAAAGAGGGGAGAGGGAGAAAGATGGGAAAGAGGGAGAGAGAGGGGAGAGGGAGAAAGAGGAGAGAGAGAGAAAGAGGGGAGAGAGAGAAAGAGGGGAGAAAGGGAGAGAGATGGGACAGGGAGAAAGAGAAGAGCGGGAGAAAGAGGGGAGAGAGAGAAAGAGGGGAGAGAGGGAGAGAGAGGGGAGAGGGAGAAAGAGAAGAGCGGGAGAAAGAGGAGAGAGAGAGAAAGAGGGGAGAGAGAGAAAGAGGGGAGAGAGAGAACAAGAAGAAAGGGAGAGAGAGAAAGAGGGGAGAGAGGGAGAGAGAGTGGAGAGAGAGGGAGACAGAGGAGAGAGAGGGAGAAAGTTGGGAGAGAGGGAGAGAGAGGGGAGAGAGAGAAAGAGGGGAGAGAGGGAGACAAAGGGAGAAAGAGGAGAAAGGGAGAAAGAGTGGAGAGGGAGAGAGTAGAGAGAGAGGAGAGAGAGAGGAAGAAAGAGGGAGAGAAGGTGGTGGAGTGGAACAAACAAATGGAGGAGAGTTTCAACTATTTAAACTTGTTTTGTGCACAAAGGAAACAAAAGCATCGTTTAAAGGGACGAGTCTGGTGATTTTCTGATTCAGACTCAGTTTGGTGCGACTGCACCTGTGCTAAATGTTTATCACTTTTACATCTGTATAAGTGGAAGTTTGGGGAGGAAAAGTTCAGAAGAAAATAACAAAAATACAGCAACAAGAGATGAGTTCAAAAAGCAAATACCTCGAAAGTCAAGGTGTTGTCGTCCATTAACAGTTGTGTGGTCTGAATTAAATGTTGTGCACTTTACACACGTTTTGACATTTCTTTACACTACAGATGCTTTTACAGTTTTATATCTTTGGAAGTCATACCTGCTGCCTGTGTTCAACCAGGAAGTATAAAACAAAATGAAGCTAAGATCTTTATTTTGGTGAAACACTTAGTCTAACTTGTCAAATGCCGTTATTATTACCTAGATTTAGGTTGTAAAAAGCAGGATTGAAGTCCTGAAGTCCTTTTGCCTTTTAGTAAAGAAATAACGTACCCGAAATGTTGCTATAAGTGAAACAAGTGCATTAATACATTTTGTCCCACTATCTACTGTATATCTACCTGTTTGTCTCCATGGAGATGCCTGGGATGTTCCACAGTACTGCATTAAACATGTATATCCTGCTTTTTTTTTCTTTTTCTAGAAGATACACTGAAAAACGCAGCCTTATTGTGAGTAGGGCTGCCATTCCACAGAACTGACCTGTTACTTGACCTGTTGGTGTAACCTTCTCGTCTCCATGGAGATAAACAACACCGTGGAACATTGTAAAAAACAGCTTATTAAGGGGGACATGGTGTGGTTGTACAGTTCGCTCACAGAAACAAAGCAAAAAGAGAAAGAACACAACATTTTAACATATTTGGGATGTAAAAAGCAGGATTGAAAAGCTATTAAAACACACTGAAGAATTTGGGCTTTTTAGTGAAGAAATAACTTCCCAAAAATGACAAAAAAGCGTTGATCTGTTTTTGTCCCGTCGCTGCATCTTGTTAACATTCTCCACAAATACCACGTCCATCAGTAGATCAGGACCAGCGACGAGAGCTTTTCAAATTTGGCATTTTATTCGTCAAAAAATTTCAATATTTGCCTAAAAAAAACGCTTAATTGTCTATTCGTGCCTCAGCAGATCTGACAAAATGGACGCTTCCGTATGTTCTATTAGCATAATGTTTATTAATCTGGTTATAATTTTATAGGAGGGGCACTGGTCATAAAAACGTAATAATCGCTAATGGGGTGTTTTACATGGGCCGTTCATTTAAATTTATTAAGTGGTAAAAGAGCGGGGCGGGCAGAGGGGGAGGGCAGGTGACCAGTGCCGACAGTTATGTGGTAATATGGAGCTAAAAATCGACTAATGGACACAATAATAATGTCGTGTGGTACATTTGCGAAAATAAAACCAATAAAAAAAATCTAAACCACTTCTTATAGAGCCGAGTCAGACGCAAACTGAGCAGTGTTGGACTTATTAATGGGAAGTTATTCAATTATTTGACATTATTTGGACTAAACTGTTGTAAAAATCAACTAACGGATACAAAGTGGTTCGGTTATTGTTGATAAAAATAGATAAATAAATATTAATAATGTTTTTTTCGTCTGGTAAATAGTACAAAATGTCTGGGGACAGATGAATTTACCTGAGTGAAAGTGTAAGATCTTGAGGATGTTTTCCCCCATATAATAGTCAAATATGATTAAATTATTATTCGCTATGGCAACGGTCATTCTGAAACAAATTCTGAAACCCGTGGAGACAGAAGAGTTTTAATTTGAGCTACGAATGGATTCTACACTGAAAAATAAAAAGGTCACTGCATTTGCGTAAAAAAAAACATGGAAAATGGTTGCATGTGATAAAAGTATTATTTGTTTCTTATTATATTTATGTTACCTTATCAGGAAAATGTGCTTTTTTGTGTTTTTTATTTATTTAATTCTGTCCACACAATTATTTTAACATGCAACGTTAAATGTCCTTAAAGTAAAAGAAAACACAAACAGTCTTTAGCCCGTGGACTGTATCGACTGAAGACTTTTCCAACATGAATTCAGGTCAGACTAAGATTATTTTGAGACTAAAATGTATTTTTTATATGTATTGCCTTATGGTAATACAACTATAACTTTACAAATAATACAATACTTTACAAATAATCCAAAACTAAACACATTTTCTACAGTATATTTAATGGAATATTCTCTGTATAGATTATCCTCCCTTTCCTAATCTCGTTTTATGTTTTCGTTTATTGATTGTTGTTTGTTTTTTAAGGTGACTTTTTAACAATTAGCCCTTCAGACTAATCCTGATACCTTTACAAACATGTCCATGCATATAGAAATATTCATACACATATAAATGCAAATAGTCCATGAAAAATAATCAAATATATCAATAATCAGGACTCAGCCACCGATGGGAAATGAATACTTTTAAGTGTTATAAAGTTAAAGGTCCAATATTGCACAAAACTGACTCTTCACAGAAAAAAAGGTTGTAATTTGCATTAAAAAAAAAAAAAAGGAAAGCGGTTGCATGTGATAAAATGATGTTTAGGCTTTGAGACTTATTGCGATCTCCTTTACACATATTGTTTCTCAGAACGTGAACGTCGCTTTTCCATGTTGATAAAATGTGATCAAATGGTGCTGAATACACATCTTTATGTTACATTATCAGGAAAATGTGCCTTTTTTATGCTTTTGTTTTTTATGTGTAATTTAATTCTGTCTACACAATTATTTTAGGCAACGTCAAATGTCCTTAAAGGGTTTAAAGTAAAATAAAACAAAAACAGTCTTTAGTTTTCCAGAGTTCTGTATTATCTACATGTTGATTCGATATTAATAACGTCATAAACCAGAATAAAGTCTGAACCTGAACCTGACCAGAGCCGTGTCAGGAAAAAAAGAAGTAAACTGACCATTGTGGACAGTCGTTTCTTACTGAGAAGCTACAGAATTGTATTTTAAAACCAACATTTGGACGATAAATTAAGAATCAACCAAATTATTAATCGTTCATTTCTTGTTTCTAGTAAGAACAAAATGTCTAAACCAGTTCAGCGGCGTCAGAACAGGAGTTTCTTGAATTAAAGGTAGTTTACCGTCTTTATAAACTTTGTCCACACGAAGTAATTTAAGCTTTTGTTGTGTCTAATTAAAACAAACCAAAAAAAAAAGAAAAAAAGAAAGAATTTGAACAATTTGTTAAGGAAGATGTCAAAGAACTATAATTAATCTGTACTTTTGTCCCCAAATTTCTGGCGTGCTGCTTCTGTTCAACTTTAGTTCATTTTATTGTTATGTTTTATATTGTTTTGTGTTTTATTATTGGAAATTACTGTTACATGCGAGATTTTGAGGACTTTTTCACTTTAAAATATCACATTTTAAAGTGTGAAACGTCAAAAATCCTTTGATTTTGCAGTAATAGTTTTAAAAAGAATTCAAGCTGCAGTTTTGAAGCCAACATAAAACCTCGATTATTGTAAGTGTACGTCTACTTTCTGTATTTCTTTAGAGAGATCTGAATCCTTAACCCTGCCTGTTCTTACCCCCGTGACAATCAAGTTTTCAACATTAAAGACAATACGTCCCGGACACATCCTCCTCGTCTTCCTCGTCCTCTCTCATCTGCTCTTAATGTCTCTCACATCTTTTATTTTCTGCATTCTCGTTGCTTTCTTGTGTCATTTGCTCCGTGCAGTTTGTCAGGTAAAGAGAGATCTGCTTCATCTCTAATCCACACGTGAGCCCCGTCTCATCAGCCGATCCGCAGAGAAACAAAAGAGGAGGCTGTCAGGACCACGCCTCATCACGTCTCACAATAACGACGCTCTGAACGAACGGGAGGACGGGCTGAGGGTGGAGACGCAGCTTTGTGAAAAATCATCATCTTTTGGGTTAGTCTCACGTCCGTTTTGCACAGGTGAAGAAGGTTAAAGGTGTCACTTTTCTGGTGGAGGGTCCGTCAAACGCTCTTCCTCCGTGGTGTTTGGAGACCGAACCAGACCAAGTTACAGGTCAGATCTGTGGAGAGACAGTCAGAACGCCTGTTTTTTTAGGTATTTTTGAGCTATAAAACCATCTGAAATTGAATAAATGTAAAGTAGAGCTGTTTAATGTCGTCATCTGGACCTTTAGAGGTTCAAAATTCCACAAAATGGGTTCTTGTGAGCTTTAAGCCATGTTATAATGTAGAAGAAAGAAGAAGAAGAAGAAGAAGAAGAAGAAGAAGAAGAAGAAGAAGAAGAAGAAGAAGAAGAAGAAAGGAACAGAGAAGTGAACGGATTTGGAAACATAAGTAAAAGTAATTTGTTGTTTTGTGGCCAGGATCGATGTCACTCTCTGAGCGTCGTAAATAATTTCCCGCTTGGTCCATCGGAAAATAGAGTCCTGCGGCCACTTCTTTTCTGGCTTTTTGTTGTGTTGCAGCGTTTGTATTTGTTGTGAGCCCCACCAGCTTCCGTACAAACACACCTGGAGCTGTCTTTTGTTTCATTCACACATGTTTAACACACAAAACTCTTTGAAAACTGTGTTTTTAAACTCCACACACCTTAACTGGAATCATTTGGATCATTCCAGCCCTGGCTAATCTCTACTGAACTAAAGGTAAAAGGAGCTGTTAGCTTGAAAACTACCACTACTTCATGACATCACAAGGTGGAACAGATCATTTTGAGCTTTGGAAATGTAAAGAGAGTAATAATAAAGGATTACTTACCAAATTATTATAGCAGCATTATAACATGACTTACAGCTCACAAGAGTCAGTTTTAAGATAACACTGACTAAAACTGAAATTTTAACCAAAACACCCCAAACAATTTTAGCTTTGCACCTTGTTTTTGTCCGTGAAAGCCCATCACAACCTGTTTACATCACTTCTCAACCTCTTAATACCACTTGCAACCAGAGTATTATTACATTTATAGCCAGGAAATGTATCTGTAAAGAGTACCGAGCTGGAGGAAGCTTGTGCATGTTTTAGATCGCTAACAATAATGCCTTTGTGATCCCAAATTCTATCATTTTTTTGGCTATTAGTGAAATAAATGTGATCCAAGATGAAATGTAACCTGCAGTAGTTGTTTTTCTTCCCCATTAGCAGCAGTTTTCATATGTTTTCACAGATGAAATATACCGCAAATATCTGACAATATTTTGATAGGATTTTGAGTAATTGCTTGTAAGTTGGCAGACTACGACTCATATTTTGGTCCTTGATATAGATTTTTAAGTGAATCGAGAGTACATCATATCTTGTGGAAACATATTGCAGTCATTAATGATGCATTAGTGGTACTTTTTGGCAAAGAGCCGGCTCTAAATAGAAATCTTCGCACCACATGTGTTTGAGTGAGTTTGATAAAATGCACTGAACACTCATTGGCCTGGATTCAAAGGGCTCCTAAAGGTGGGACAAAGCATTTGATGTTATATGAAAGAAAGTCACAGTTATAGCAGCTTCATAGGAACTATAAAATACACTCTGCTTACCAGCTGCTCACTTTTACACACATTCGCTGGGAGAAGAAGACATATTGTGCTTGACGCTGGTGTATAGTTATAATCTGTGACACCCGAGGAACGTTCTGTTATAATTTGGACACTTTAAATCGCAATATTCATGTAAATAACTTAAAAGAAGCAAGCCCTCTGTTTTCCCTGTTACAAAACTCTGGAGTCCAACGGGAGCTGATAAAACACAACAAAGAGCTGAGCAGATGTTGGCGCCTCCACTGGATAGTTGCAGATCACAGTAGCAGCTTTTTCTTTAGTTTTTCTTTTCTTTTTTGTGTTTTTTTTTGTACCGAAATGACGACGCTGCCAGATCCGACCTGTGATATCGATTAAGAACATTTAATTGGAGAATGAAGTAAGTACAGAGCACTGCGTGTGAACTGTTGATGAGGAAAATGGGGTTAGATTGGTGCAACGGCAAATTGAATGCAGAAGAATAAAGATTACTCAAACATGAACAAATCACTCTGAATACAACTCTGAGGGAGTAAATGAAAAGAGGAAAAACTTGAACACGGTGTAACGTTAAACATATCTAACCATAATAGTGCAGGTGTTTTATTGCTCAGAAATACAGGTATGTGCAAAAACTGTGCAAAAGTCTTCGGCAGGTGTGAAAAAATGCTGTAAACAAAGAACGCTTTCAAAAATATAAAGATCGAATCAACTTATGAAATGCAAAGTGAGTGAAAAACAAAAGAAAAAGCCAAAGTCATTCAGAACGATATTGAGCGTAAAGCAGAAGCAGAAGTTGTGTTGGTGATGGTCTGGGCCCCACAGAGCCCTGACCTCAACATCATGGAGTGTGTCTGGGATTAACATGAAGAGACAGAAGGATGTGAGGAAGCTCCATCCACACAAGATCTGAGCTTAGTTCTTCAACATGTTTGGAACAACCGACCAGCTCAGTTCCTTCACAAACTGTATGTAAGTAACACCTAGAAGAACTGATGCTCTTCTGAAGGCGAAGGATGGCCACACCAACCAGGCTCGCGCCACCTAGTGCCTCTGCTCAGTTTCATTTCTCTCCAGCAACTAGGTCAGGGATCACAGTCACTATACTATTTTACTATTACTAGAGAACTATTTTTATCTTTTATCTTTATTTTATTGTATTTATCTTATTTTATTTTTGAAACTTGATTCTAACTACTTGGTCAGTTGCATCTGTAACGAAGAAAATTTCCCCTCGCGGATGAATAAAAGTAATTCTGATTCTGATTCTGATCTGATTCTGATACGGTTTGCAAAACGGCAGAAGTTGTAGTTGGTGCACCGGCCAGTCAGCGGAGTGGTGTGTTACGATAGTCTGTGTGCATGAGATGTATGCTTGAGCAAACCAAAGACAAATTTCTGCCAATGCTTTTTTGTGTGACAGACAGTAAAGTTTTTCTATTCTATTCTATTCTATATGAACACGACCAAATAGCAGCGATTGGTTCAATAAAAAAGTACCCGCCTACCGTCGAGCGAACAAATCCTAATGCTGACAGGTCAAACAGTTTCCACGACAGTGTCCGTTACACCAAATATGGATCTATGGATTTAGATTTCTCTTTTGTTCATTCACTGCATTTTGTTGATTGATGAAAATAAATGATCAACACTTCCATTTTTGAAGGAATTCCTAGATTACAGCATTTTTTCCACACCTGTTCTGTATCTTGAAAAACCTGCATTCTGTGAGTAGAGTTGCCTCTTCTGTTGGATTGTGTCAAAAAAGCTGTTTGTTTTTCTCTTATCCATGGAGACAGTGGAAGAGATTAGCTCAGGAGCTACCGACTTTTGAGATGCTACAGGTTTTTTACACCATATGTGGCAGCAAATGTGTCAGGAGACCTTCCAGAGGAAATATTCTGAGGGAATGGACCATTTCATCACCAAGCCAAACACCAGAGCGGAGACAGAACGAGGCCTTTTCTGTTGTGTTCACCTGGATGCCCCTTGACACTGTGGTGATGCTGCAGGACACAGAGGAGGGACACTTTTGTCCTGAGGTCTGTTTCTCCCCTCAAACTGCCCTGACATAGATCTGCTGACCCCACCTGACCAGTCCTCCAGTTAAACTGCACTGAGACCTTTGACTGAGAAACAGCGTAAATGTTTCTGCAGAAAAACCTGAATTTCCCTCGGCTTCAAAAAATCTCTCTTTGTAACTCTGGCCATGAGCTGAACAAAACGTCTAGACAAGCAGGTGTCTTCCCCTTCATCAGAAAAAGTGACACAGTGCACTTTTATCACGTAAGAAAAACAAACCCAACTTTAAAGACACCTTGCTTATATCAGCAGACTCAGCTTTGTTTCCTATTGACATCCTAACTGTAAACACACCAGAATTACTCACAGCTCAATGACGCAACGCCATTTCCATCCCATCTTTCAGCAAGCATTTCCTCACGTCCCTATGTAAATACAAGCATGTGTTCGGGTACCGTCCCCGCCCCTGTCCGCCCTCTGGCTCTGGGGGCGTAGAGGTGCAGATCCCGGGGTGCTCTGCTCTGTCCTCTCCCCTGCAGATTTATGGAGCTCTGTAATAATCTCCGCCCACTGCCAAGACCCCATCAACACATAATTAAAACCAAACCTGGAATCCCTGTGAAGTGAGTACGGCGGGCACATACCTCCACACCAAACCCGACGTGTGAACGGGAGTGTGGAGGTGAGGGGGGCGGGGCTTGGACTGGGCACGCTCAGACAGGACAGGTACTCGCACTTACACGATGAAGGCAGGAGCATGTGGGCCGTGATTTACAGTGTGGGTTTATTGGATTCAACAAAGCTCACACAGAGTTACAGTCAAATCAGTAAATTATGAAGTGTCAGTGAGAGATAGAAAGAAAGGATGTGAACATCAAAATGTCCCGTATCGTTTATTTATGTCAATACATTACAATGTGGGCTCACCACCTGCAGAGGGGTTCATAGGGGGGTCAGGTGCTATGAGTATTGGGCAGCAAGCTGCCCCCGCGACCCAGCTGGATTAAGCGGGAGAAGATGGATGGATGGACATTACAATTAATATCACAGTTAATCATGGTTCATTTCTGTCTTTATTTTGTCCACCAGGACCAGTACTTGGTAGTACTTGGTTTGGTTGTAGTTTGGGAACAGTTTCAGTCCTGATGTAGATGTGGTTGTGTTTAGTTCTGTGTTAGTTCTGTTTTAGTCCTGTTTTAGTTCTGTTTTAGTCTTGTTTTAGTCTTGTTTTAGTCCTGTTTTAGTTCTGTTTTATTCCCTTTCAAGTCTTGGTTTAGTCCTGTTTTAGTTCCGTTTTAGTCCTGGTTTACTCCCGTTTTATTCCTGTTTTAGTTCTGTTTTATTCCTGTTTTAGTCTTGTTTTATTCTTGTTTTAGTCCTGTTTTAGTCTTGTTTTATTCTTGTTTTACTCCTGTTTTAGTCTTGTTTTATTCTTGTTTTAGTCCTGTTTTAGTCTTGTTTTAGTTCCATTTCATTCATGTTTTAGTCCTGTTTTAGTCTTGTTTTAGTTCCATTTCATTCATGTTTTAGTCCTGTTTTAGTTTTCTTTTAGTCCCGTTTTATTCCTGTGTTATTCCTGTTTTAGTCTTGTTTTAGTCCCGTTTTATTCCTATTTTATTCCAGTTTTTGTCCTGTTTATGTCCTGTTTTATTCCGGTTTTATTCCTGTTTTAGTCCTGTTTTAGTCCTGTTTTAGTTCTGTTTTAGTCCTGGTTTTCTTCCAGTTTTCATGTGGTGATTGTGACCCCACCCTATCCAACTCACACTCCAAAGTAAAAGTTCTGTTAATTTTAGCTATAAAGACTTTTAAAAAAGAAGAAAACCTTCAAGGAGCAACAGAGACTGGTAAGTAATATCCACGAAACAACTATTTGTAGTTCAAAAATATATTTTAAAGTTAAAATGTGACTAAATACGCTTTTAACTTTGCACTAAAGTTTCAGAATTGTTAACTGTAAAAAGGTCCTATATTACACAAAATGGACTCTTGTGAACTTTTAGACATGTTAGAATGTTATTACCTTCTCAAAAACAAACCTGGAGTTGTGTTTTGATTCATTCACACATTTGAGTAACTCATTATTATTAGTTCATTTCCAAAGCTCAAAATGCTCTGTTCCACCTTGTGCTGTTACGTAGTCGTAATTTTCAATTTAACAACCTTTTACATTTAGTTTAGTAGAGATTGGCAATTCCAGGGCTGAAATTATCCAAATGATTCCAGTGAAGGCGTACGGAGTTTAAAAACACAGAGCACTTCTTGTAATACCAAATGATATCACAACTCAGCTTAAATACGCAGGATTTCTCTCAAAACACAACTCCGGGTACGTTTTTGCCGGCGAAACGATCAGAAAATAGCGCAACATGGCCCTTTTAGGTTAATTAGACGCCAGCAAACTTTCGAACTCAAGTCTTCCTGAATGTGAAGTACAAAATACTTCACTCAAGTAATTCCAATCTTATACATGATCTTGATTAGACCTCTTTTGATTACAAAACGGAGAAACCCTAAACCATTTCTGGCCGTTTTCCAGCTGGCTTCTCTCCCGCAGCTTTTATACCGTGTTGGAATAAGGGAAAGCTGATTGTCACATTTTTATAACACTTCATCAATATCACAAGACGTGTCCTGAGCTCTTTATTCAGGCTCAATTTCACTGTACACAGCTTGTCAAGAGCGTGTCTCCTTTCTTTCAGTTCCCTTGTCACAAATGTCACAAATCTTTCCTCCGCGAGCTCAAACATTTATACCTGCCGCCTTGGCCTGTGAGCTCTGTGCCGTTGTCTAACAGAGGCACTGGGTTTGTGAAGAGGGGAAACATCACTAACAAAAAGTGACACTACCATAACGCACCAATGAGACGGTGTTTAGCGGTTATTTCTTTGGCTGCGGGAATCATTTGTATTTTTAAGGCGATTTCTAGTCGCCAGATTTGGTTATTTGAGTTACAGTCTCACAGTCGTGTCTCTTAAAGGTCCTATATTACACAAAAATGGACTCTTGTGAGCTTTAAATTGTATTATAATCTTGTTTCCTCATCAAAAACAGACCTGGAGTTGTGTTTTGTTTCGTTCACACATGTTTGACCCATGTAAAACTTGATTATAAGACTTTATCTGCATCTCCAAAACTCAAAATGGTCTGTTCAAGTTTAAGTTTTCAACAGCTACATTTAACCTTTAGTTTAGTAGAGATTTGTACTTCCAGGGCTGAAATTATCCATATGAGATTACAAGGTGGAACAGTTTTCTTTTCAAAACATAACTCCAGGTTCAGTATGTTTGAGATGAGGAAAAACATTATAACTTCATTTATTTTAATGAATCCGACCGTTTTCTTCTGCTTTATCCAGGATCATGTTACGGAGGCATCAGTGTGAACAGGCCCAGACTTTTCTGTCCACACACACTTCCTCCAGCTCCTCCTGTAAATATAAATGGACATACAGTAGCTAACATGCTGCAACATTCAAACTACAAATCCGACTCCAGCTCCAATTCACTTTGTATTGAAAAATCTTCATCCTTCTCTCCATCACTGCTGCTGTCAGGCTCATTTTGGTCTTAAAGAAATGTCGTATTAACCTGCTCTACATTGTCCTGTTTTTTTAATCTGTAATCAGTTCCTAATCCTAATATGGAACCTGCTCCATTCGTCTCCTGTAACTGCAGGCCTCGCTGAGCTTCATTTGACTGGTGCTGAAGGGTGACGTCTCACTCCTTTAGTCCACTTCAATATACAGTCCGTGGTGATGAAATATATTTATTTACTGTGCAACTAAGGCAACTACATCACCCAAAATGATTTATTCTTCCTCTTCTACTTCTTCTACTTCTACTTTTCCTTCTTTCTTTTTCTCCTTCTTATACTTCTTCTTCTTCTTCTTCTTCTTCTTCTTCTTCTTCTTCTTCTTCTTCTTCTTCTTCTTCTCCTCCTTCTTCTCCTTCTCCTCCTCCTTCTACTCCTCCTTCTCCTTCTACTTCTCCTTCTCCTCCTTCGTGTGCGTCTTCTTTTCCATCTTCTTCTTCTCCTCCTTCTTCTACTTCTTCTCCTGCTTCTTCTACTTCTCCTCCTTTGTGTACTTCTTTTCCATCTTCTTCTCCTCCTTCTTCTCCTCCTCCTTCTCCTTTCTTCTACATCTCCTTCTTCTTCTCCTCCTACTTCTTCTTCTCCTCCTACTTCTTCTTCTCCTCCTTTGTGTACTTCTTTTCCATCTTCTTCTCCTTCTCCTTTATTCTACATCTCCTTCTTCTTCTTCTCCTCCTACTTCTTCTTCTCCTTCTACATCTCCATCTTCTTCTCCTACTTCTCCTTCTCCTCCTTCATGTACTTCTTCTACATCTTCTCCTCCTCCTCCTCCTTCTCCTTCTTCTCTTCCTCCTCCTTTTTTGGGCCTCTGTTTTTGTAAATAGTGTAAATAGTATGTATATGTTAGTACGTATATGTAAAGTCAGTACTTTTTCATGTAAATAGCACGAGGTGTGGAAGGAATTCAGCGCAAAATGTTTTGACGGACACAACAAAGGTCTGTTAAAAATCAAAACCTTCTTCCTCTTCTTCTCCTTTTTGTACTTCTTCTTCTCCTTCAAATGTCTTATTCAAACTCACACGTCTATCATCTCTCTCTTCCTCCAGACCACTCCCCAAACCCACTCCCACTGTACTCCTCACGACTCCATAAAGCCCAAACCTCAAACCTGCAGTGCCCCGTGTGTGTCTCCCGGTCTCCATTTGATTTTGTTATCGCCTTAAATCAGCTCAACAAAGTGTCTTTAAGAAGGACAATATGGCTGTTAGAAAATAAAAAAAAATATCTATCTAAAAGTGAAGAGGGAGCATCTTGACAGAGCCATGACAGATTCGGTCCCCCCACCTCAGAGGGAGAGATGTTGTGAGCGAAGGCAGAGCTCATAAAAGGGAGATGGGCCCTGTCGCCTGCGGGGGACTAATGGCAACTGAGGAGCAGCAAAGCCTGAAATAAGGAGATACTAAAATTTATGAAAAGAATCACCCATCCAGCCTGATTAACACACACACACACACACGAGCATATATACGAAGGGGAGCAAATATGGCGTGGTGGGTGAGAGGAAGAGGAGGAAGAAGAGGAGGAGGAGGGGTGGTTTTAAAGGAGAGGTGACACACGTGCTCACAGATACATCAAAAGCATCGGATTTCACCACAGGACAAGATGTTCTGTGCCGAGACGAGGAACTTAAAGGTGCATTCTGCAACTTTTCTATTTGTTTACTTTTTTTTTTTCCATGGAGATGTTGTGTGGAGTGTTGTAAGTCTCATCTTTTAGGTTATGTTCACACTGAAACAAATCACCGTATCACTGTATCGGAAACGTTTTGCGTCCAGACACGTCGTTCCCGCGTCCGCGATCAAAGCCTTCCCTCTCCACACAGTGACGCGATATGACGAGGCTGGTGTCACGTCATCACAAGGTCACGTGGGCGGTAAAAACGAGGAAGTGGAGCGCCGTGTCTGAAGCTGCAGCAGCCCATTTCAACCCGAGGAAGATGGCAAGATACGACGAGTTCTAGCTACAACGTTTCTCATTTGTCTATGGTTTGTTTGGACCGTTTTCCGCAATAGCGTCACATGACCGATGTCAGGAACCCAGCGAATCAGGAATGCGCAGGTCACAGTGACGTGGACCAATAAGGACGGCAACTAGAGCTCCTATGTCAGCCTATCACTGTTTTCAGGCGTCCACACGGTGCCGGATCAGATCTGTGCTCAGATGAATCCGTGGAAGCTGTTTTCCCTCGGATTATCGTGGACGAACACTGCATCCGCAACAAAAATAACTCAAATACGCACTAGTGTGGATGGGGCCTGATTTTCTGGCTTTTAACACTGCGTGATTTATGTGGTCCACTGGTTATTTATTTTAGTGCTATTTTATGATTTTTATGGTTTTGCTTTTATTTTATTTGACTGGTTTTATTGTTTTAGGACTTTGGTATGACCAAATTTTACCAATTTGACCTTTTTTGTTGTGTTCATTTTATGATCTCTGTGCAGCACTTTGGAAACTGCTTTGTTTGTAAAATCTGCTAATGAAATAAAGTGGATTTGGATTTGTCTGGAATGTTTCACAGTAAGTTTTTCGCAGTATGTTAAATGTTTCTATCTTCATGGAGACCAAACCAGACCAAGTTACACTGCAAATTTCTCTGATCTGGCCAAGATTTTAAAACTTATATCAGGTTATTCAGCTTGTTTTCAGATTTATTATCTACTTACTAGTGCTGAGACTGCTTCATTCTAGTCTAGAGGTCGTTTATTTTAAGAGAACTTGTTAAGTAAAATGATCTGTCCACACAGCTAGATAAGTCATTTTCTGATAGATTTAAGTGTTCATATCTTAAGCTTTTTGCAGTGTACAGAATGTCTGCTTTTCTCTGTACTTTTGAGTTATAACACCACCTATAATTGAATAAATATAAGGTAGAGCTGTTTAATGTCATACTGTGGAACATTCCAGGCAGAACAATGACATATCCGGTGCCGGACCCCCAACCAGAAAGTTACATAGTGCACCTATAAAGAAAGATGTGAAAAAATAGTTTGATAAACGTTGGTTTGTTTTGCGAGAAGGTATAATTATCCTCTGGGAGGCCTTGGGAACTTTCGGGGTGGAGTTTGCTCCTTATGTCTGGGTGGGTTTTCTCTGGGCATTTTGTTTTTTCCATCCAACCCAACTACACAACCGAAAACATGGACAGTAGTTGGTCGCCCACTGCTCTTAACCCGTCAACATTCACGGTTGATTCAAGTGCAGAAGAAGGATTTTCCTACACAATAACCTTCTATCGCAGCTTAACTTTAAATGGCCCATATTACACTTTTTTTTGTGTTATTATGTTGTTTCCTCATCACAACCAGACCTGGATTTGTGTTTTGTTTCACACATTTTTAACATAAAAATCTTGAAAATATACATATGCCTCAAATTTGTGATGTCATCAAATGGTAATAGGGCGACAGTAGCTCAGTTGGTTGAGCGTTTGTCCACTGGTCTGAAGGTCGGTGGTTCGAATCCCGCTCTCGACATAAACATCATTGGTGAGCGGGTTGGCTGGTGTGATTTCAGTGGTGTATGAATGTGTGTGTGAATGGGTGAGTGGTTCCTTGTTGTAAAGTGCTTTGAGTGCCTTGAAAGGTAGAAAAGCGCTATAAAAATTTAATACCGGAAACTCCATACACCTTCACTAGAATCATCTCCAAAGCTCAGTTCCACCTTGTGATGTCAAGAAGCGTCAGTTTTCAAGTGAACAGCTTCCTTTTACCTTTTGTTGAGTAGAGATCAGCAATTCCAAGTCTGAAATCATCCAAATGATTCTAGTGAAGGTGCATGGCGTTCTGTTTGAGAGAAAAACTCAGCCTAAATATGTAGATTTGTGTGTTAAACGTGACGTAAATGAAACAAAACTAAACTCCAGGTATGTTTGTGATGAGGAAACAACATTATAACATACAGTAGATCAGAAAATAGCGTCGTATGGGCCCTTTAAGTGTATCCAAAACATCCCCGAATGACTCCAGATTTAATTTATTTCAGTGAGCTGCCCGTTTGAAATGCCATGACACGCTGTTTTGCATTAGCTTTGAACTAGACAACTCTATTTATCAAGAGGCCCCGGACCACACTTCCACTCACCTCCACTCTCCACTGTGGTCCTACCCTGGCACGCGCATCTTCTCTTTGGCACCACATCCCCTATAAATAAAGACAGGCCGGGACAAAAGAATGTGTTAATCACTAATTAGAAAGAGAGGGAGCGAGGGGGAGTGTTGTGTGTGTGTGTGCGTGGGGGCGTGCACTCTCAAACGCCTGTACTATTTCCAGACACTCACTCGCAGCGCCATCAGGGCCTCACACTTGAAGTCGGATGGAGGAATCAAGGAGACAATGAACGCTAATTTGAAGGTGCAATGAATAAGATGGATGACCGTAATCTCCGTGTGGGCGTTTTTACAGAGACTGACTCAAAGATGACTCCGGCAAGCGGTCGGATGGAGGCTGAGCGGAGGATTGGACTTTCGCGCAACAACGGAATAAACAGATTTTCTCTAAAGGTTTTCGCTCTCCGGGGAATGAGTCATAATGAGATGTGAATTCACAAAACATGTAAAAGTAAAGGTGCGCCGTGTAACTTTGCTGGTGGAGGGTCTGTCGCCGTCAAGACAAGTTAGAGGTCGGATCTATGGAGCAACAAGGCCGCTCACGAGGCAGCCAGAACTGCACGCTATGAGAAAACTTTACAAAAAACGAGTGGATCTGGAGCTGTATCTTGTCTCAATGATTTCAGAGGGCGTGATTGACAGGCGGATTAACCAATCAGAGAGACAAGTAGGGAAGGTCGATAAAAACACACAGAATCAAAGCACCAAACTAAAACTTATCTCAGGAGAAGAAGTTGCCGTATTTTTGGGACTATAAGCCACACTTTTTTTCAGGGTTTGGGTGGTTGACTTATACTCAGGTGCAACTTTTACATTTTTCACACTGGCAGTCCATAGATCATATATATGAATCGTAAATATGAATCAAAAATGAAAAAAAAAATCGTTATCCATTTTTTCATTTTGTTTTTAGAGACAAATAATAAAGAAAAGAGTTGCTTTTTCATTTTCTTATTTTTATTTATTTATTTTTTCTTATTTTTTTATTTATTCTATATTGAAAATGAATGAATGAATGATACACGGATTCTTCTCTATTCAGTTGTTTTTATTACTATAACTTCTATAACTTGCCTTTCAAGATGAAATGCTGGTTCTTGGTCTCTGATTTTATGAAATAAATTTCCCCCAAAAAGTGCGACTTATAATCCAGTGCGATTTATATGTTTTTTCTTCTTCTTTCTTCTTCTTCATTATACATTTTTTGGCTGGTGCTCACACGAGTATAACGACTTATAGTCCAAAAAATACTGTATATATTTTGTTCTGGTTGAGGTGAGACTTTTTCCCCGAAGATGCCTTTTTGCGTTTGAGAAACACGTGAAACTAATTCACAACTGTGGCTGGATCGTCTCAAGTTTGGACGGAGGTTTTTCACGATCAATTGTCCAGTTTCTTCTGGTTTCAAACAGAATGTAGAAGAGACTGTCTGGTCGGGCAAACTCACTGCAAATTTCTCTGATCTGGCGAAGATTTTAAAACGTATATCAGGTTATTCATCTTGTTTTCAGATTTATTATCGACTTACTAGTTCTGAGACTGCGTAATTCTAGTGTAGAAGTAGTTTATTTTGCATGGCACGGCGGCTGAGTGGCAACACTCAGGCCTCACAGCAAGAAGATTCGATCCCCGGGTCGCCCGGGCCTTTCTGTGTGGAGTTTGCATGTTCCTCCCCGTGTCTGGATGGGTTTCCTCCGGGTACTCCGGTTTCCCCCATCAACCTAAAACATGCCCGCACCCCTATGAACTAACATCAAGGACCATGACGTCCACCCTCCTGTGGGTTCACCACCTGCAGAGGGGTTCATAGGATGGGTCAGGTGCTATGAGGATTGGGCAGCAAACTGCCCCCGTGACCCAGCTGGATTAAGAGGGAGAAGATAGATGGAAGTAGTTTATTTTAAGATAACTTGTCAAGCAAAATGATCATACTGCATGGACAGATCATTTCACTACTTTTCAGTCATTTAGATAGATTTAAGTGTTTATATCTTACATTTTAGCCAAGCTTTTTTGCAGCACAGTAAGAATGCAAAATTTTCAAGGCGTTTTTACCATTATTTTTTATGTTTGACAAGAAAAAACAAATGAAAAACAGAGAACACTGGAACGTTCAAGGCAAATCATTTACATCTCCATTAAGTCAAGCAGGCAGCAGAAAAGAAAAGTTTCATAGTCCAAAATAGCGCATAATAATAATTTAATAGTAATATACAAGAAAAATATTTTGAATGAGAAACATAGGAAGCAACAATAACAAAGAATAGAGATTTATTTTCATCTAGAGACTTTGTTAGATGAGAACACGTTTTAACTCATGGTCCAAATTCACCCCAGCTCTTTAACATTTCTAAACCTTCCGTCCAAAATTGTCCATCTGAATTTCTCATTTGGAAAACTAGCATCCAAATCCCCCAACAACACACTTCCTCGGCCGACGCGAAACCGCTTCGCTTGCATTTCCCATTGTTCGGAACGGGCAATTACAGAATGAGTACAAACCCAACTTTAGCTCTTTTCTTTCAAAATAGAACCCCACTCATCCACCTTCTGTTCACCTCCGCAACTTCCCTCACGGCCAGTTAAAACGGAAAAATAAACTCAACACAGTAAATAAGCCGCGCCACCCAGTTAACAGAGGGGGATATTAATGTCACCGAAAACTGTCTCCGCTCCTCAGCTTCCATTATAACCGTGCTAGGGAAATATTGCTGGAGCTGGGCCTTCATCTCGAAAGGATGTTTTCATAATATCAAATAATAATGCTCTGTTTTGCTGCTGCTGCTGTTGCCGGGTTGGTAATGGGGACTGGTGGAGTGAGGGAGAAGAAGTGGGAGAATAAAACTTTAAGAAGACTGCATTGGGATTTTAGCTGTGTCTATTAAAACTCACGTATAAAGGCATAAAAAGGAGGGGGAGAAAGAGCGAGCGAGAGGAGGGAGCAGCGGAGAAGAAAACGTTTTGAAATAATAGGTTTGTGCGGGTTTTTTTGCTCTTTCGGTTTGCTTGACGGCGTGCCACTTCTCCGTTGAGACCTCGTCATTAAAGATGGCAGCCGGCGGGACCCTCGGAGAAACTTCTGCAGCTGGTCTCCACGGATACAACCCCCCAAACCCTTCGCTTCCTCTGCCCCCCGCCCTACCCACAGCCCAGCCCAGCCCGCCCGCTCACTGATGTTAAAAGAAATCTTTATTGTCACTCACATTTTCTATTCACTTTGTTCACCTGCGCTGACAAGCCCGAGCTGTGTGTGAGAGGAAGGTGTAGGTAGAGGTGCATGTTGTGTACCGTGCATCCTCGCTCTAACCCCTCCCGTAGCCTTCACTATGTGGGCATACGGGACTCTAAATGTTCCCTCATTAGCCCAAATCTGTTTGAAAGCTCCGAGTGAGAGGCACTATAACGAAGAGGTGCGGGCGCCATCCCTCCGTCTCGTCGCCGTGGTGACAGGTGGGAGGATGCAGGTTGGGGTGTTGGGGGGAGGGGGGGGGGGGTGTTTGATTTGAGAATGAGGGGGGACTGAGCACAGGACGAGGGGGGACTGAGCGCAGGACGAGGGGGGACTGAGCTGTGGAGCTGGATGTGGGAGGTGGAGCCGGGTGATGTGAGGAGAGGAGGGTGTCACCAGCTTTAGCGCGTCTCTCCACCCCGGATGAGCCTTCATGTGTCGCCTGAGCCGTGACAAGTGCCCTAAATAATTCATGGCTCTCTGTGGCGGAGTTTGGCCCGGCTTCATTATACCTGATTGGCTCCTTAATGGGGTGAAGCATTTGAAGGTGCAGGACCACTTCCAAGGAATGGCCTCCTGAAGAAGACGCGGCGTTTCTGATCTTCTTTGGTGTAATGGGGAGAAGGAGACTAAAGTCCAGACAGACGGTGACTTTGAAATGAGGCTGGTGGAGTGTCCGCACAGTTTTAATGATGGATCTGCTTTAGAGCACTTCCTGCTAACGCGCGGCTGACAGTAAAGTGAGATATACTGCACAGCGCACCAATACTTGTCAATTCATTAGCAGCAGCCGCTATGTAAATGAACTCTTTGAGTTGTGTTGCACCACTGTCAACAGTTTAAGGAAATTCCTCTCTGAATACATTTGCTTTGAAGACTTCTTCATGGCTTCATATTAAGCTACTTTGCTCTTAAAATGTAGTGAGAACGCCTTTGAAAGGCAAGTGTCAACAAAATAGGAGTGAAATAATTGCGGTGAGCTCTGAACGGGAGCTGGATGAGGAGCTGTGATTGGCAGGCCGTCAAGTCTCCAAACTTCACAGTAATTGCTTTACTCCAGGTGAGGCAGTTGGAGTCTACTTGTTTATGGAGATGAGAGTGAATCCTCTGGGTGAGGAGCACAATCAGGCTGCTGTCTGCGACCCCCGACGCCGGGGCTGATAACACTGCTCACGTGCTCTTGAGCAACGCACAAACTCAAACTTCTGCATCTTCCTCTTATCAGTGCTGCCTTCTCCCTCCACAGGGAAAGATAAGAGTCCATGCATAAGGCCTGATAATCTCCCAAATAAACAAATACGGACAGCCATGTCTATCACGCACACAAACGTCTACCCCCAGCACTTTATATTTAACTATATTTAGACATTTATGTCCTGGTATATGTACTTACCCCTTGGAGTGAGAGGAGGTCGGTCTGTGTGCACGAGTTTGACAACAGCAGAACTTTAAATTGAATCTGCCTTTTGAAACTCACATTGTGCTCCAATCAGACACGTCAAATTACAAAGTGCATCAGCTTTATCTCGCTTCATTTAAAAACTATTTGAAAATGAATGAGATTACGAGGTCAGAGCCATCTTAATTCCATAAAAAAGTCAGGTGACTCTCATTTGCTTTGGGTTAATATACCCAGGGGAAGACAATTATGGAATAATTAAAATCACATTAATGAGGTATACAGTCTCCACCTTTGCAAGAGTCGGCTGCATTAAGCGCTTGGTTTTCTGAGCACCAGACAACAGATCCAGCACAAGCCCTGGAAAAAATAAGCAAATTAGCATCCAATTAAAATGAAGTTCCATGTTTTTTTCTCTCTTAAAGTATGTTTATTTCCACTACTAAGAAGCAGGAGTTAAATGAACAAAGTTGATCGTGAGTGCATGTCTCTGGGAAAGTAGCTGATTTTCAATTAACCTAATGACACAGGGCTCGATACCATCTATTCAGCACAGTTAGCACCGGTAGCATGATGGGTAACTGTTACAAAGGGACTCCACAAACAAGAAAAGCAGCATTACAACAAACAGAAGGGCAAGTGACAATCTGAGCTATAAAAGTCAAATAAAAGCATTTAATGAGCTCTTTTGTCAACACCCAAAATACTCCCATTTCACTTCACATTCTTTCTGTCAATACTGATACAGGATTCTCAGCAACTTTTGTTATTTCATTCTTGGGCAAGACACTTCACCCACCTTACCTATAAATAAATGTGTGTGTAAATTGTTTTGGATAATTATAGATTTTTGTTCTCCTGTACTTTATGCATTGGTCTAAACCAGGACTAAAATAAGACTAAACCATAACTACACCAGGTCTAAACCAGGACTACACCAGGTCTAAACCAGGACTACACTAGGACTAAACCAAGACTAAACTAAGAATAAACCAGGTCTAAACCAGGTCTAAACCAGGACTAAATAAAAACTAAACCAGGACAACACCAGGACTACACTAGGACTAAACCAAGACTAAACTAAGAATAAACCAGGTCTAAATCAAGAATAAACTAAGACTAAACCAGGACTACACCAGGTCTAAACCAAGACTAAATAAAGACTAAACCAGGACTAAATAAAGACTAAACCAGGACTACACTAGGACTAAACCAAGACTAAACTAAGACTAAACCAGGTCTAAATCAAGACTAAAGTAAGATCAAACTAGGACTACACCAGGTCTAAACCAGGACTAAACTAAGACTAAACTAAGACTAAACCAGGACTACACCAGATCTAAACCTGGACTAAACTAAGACTAAACCAGGACTACACCAGGTCTAAAACCAGAACTAAAGTAAAATTAAACTAGGACAACACCAGATCTAAACCAGGACAAAAGTAAGACTAAACCAGATCTAAACCAGGACTAAAGTAAGATTAAACCAGGACCATGTCAGGTCTAAATCAGGACTAAACTAAGACTAAACCAGGACTACAGCATGTTTCAACCAGGACTAAAGTCAGACTAAACCAAGACTACAACAGGTCTAAACCAGGTCTTAAGAAAGAGTAAACCAGGACTAATCCAGTTTTGTATATTTTTGATGAGGAAACATTATAACATAGATGAGAAAATGTTGTAAAATCGGCCCTTGAAAATACCAAATGTTGAACAGTTTTACTTCAAGTCTAATCTTTGAATCCTCCGTCCTTCTTTACGGCGCAGAACAAAGTAAGTTTCCCTTTGACAGCGAATATCTTACTCCACAGTTGTTGAAATAACCAAGCATAAACCCCGTGTGTCTGGTCTATGTCACGGCGTTTGGCAGTCTCACTCGCGGCCCGGTGGTCTTCCCTCGGTGTCACGTGACCCTCCTCCTCCTCGGTCTTTCTTGGCTGACCTTTCGCACAGCGGCTGGGCTCATTTTGTGCTTGAATGGACACAGCAGTCAGGATGTGTCACTTAATTCAAGACTGGAGCCGGTACAGGTACATGCGTGACACCAGCAGTGAACTGAACTGCTCTGTGGGCCGGCGACAAAAGGTAATACAAAGACAGGGTTTAATTCAACAGAGGAAGTGATAGAAGTACAAAGTGGCCGTGTGATTAAAGGCGGGAGCCAGACCGAGCTCCTGTTGGTCTAAAACAGCACGGCAGCCGCTTTCAAATATGATCTCCCTTTCTGATTGGACAAATAATATACTCTGGCTTCAGAACTGTAATATATATATATACACTTCTGCCACATTTTTACCTCTGTAACAGCCCGGATAGCAACCTTCAGGGTATTTGAAGAACAGAGCAGAGCTGAACCAATATGCAGTGTCGACCCAAAAATGCATTTATTCCAAAAAACAGACAAATATTTGCAAAAGTACAAAAATACGAAAGTTAAAAAACAACCATGGCAGCAACACACAGCACCTCTTCCTTGACACCGGTGAGGCTGGCTCCTTTTATAGGGCACCTCCTTTAATTGGGTGAGTTCACTCCCAAATACACGTAAGTACGAGCCGTTTGCTTTCAATATTTGAAGGTTTAACATCTCGAAAAACAGTGTCGAAATGTTCAGTTATATTCAAGTACAAACACATATCTGTATTATTATTATTCAGTTAGCAGTGTTTTATTATTCATTTAAAAATACTAAATAG
The DNA here is from genome assembly GCA_034769755.1 of Odontamblyopus lacepedii. NCBI lineage: Eukaryota > Metazoa > Chordata > Actinopteri > Gobiiformes > Gobiidae > Odontamblyopus > Odontamblyopus lacepedii. The sequence continues at coordinate 10,905,364 of CM068364.1, read as the reverse complement.
AAAAGAGTTAAAATATCTTTGCACCCCTCCTTAAAGTTGAATTCCGACATGTTTGAAGCTAAAGTTCGTTGCTAGAGGTGATCGAATTCTGTCAGAAGCCAAAAAACAGCACAGATCAGTGTTTCCTCAGTGGAGATCTCACTGTGGCAGTGAGTCTGTCAAGGCAACAAACTAGTGTAGTGATGGGGGCAAGTTCTGAACTTCCACGTAAATTTGCTTCATACTGAAGAAGCTTAACACCACTTTAACCCATCTTACAACAGCCACGAGTCTAACAAACAAAACGCTCTGCCTGGTTCACTCATTAGTGTCTGGAAACGTTATAAAACAACTTTATAAGCAGCCTTAGCATTACCTCTGTTGATTTCCCACTGCACACGAGAAAGCCCAAAAGACTCGACTCAAAGTATTTTTTTGCGTTTTCAAAAAATATAATTCACTCGTAAATAAATGGGATTAGAAACGACATCAATAGTCGAGTCTTTAGGGCTTTCACATGCGCAGTGGGAAATCAACAAAGGTAATGGTAAGGCTGCTTATAAAATTGTTTTATAACGTTTCCAAAAAAAAAAAAAAAAGCTTTTGGACATCGGCCGTCTGAGTGTACTAAGCATTTTTTTCACTGTTAAATTGCTGTTCTTTGCATTTGCACCTCTACAAGAACTTTAGTGTTTTCAAAGTTGTTCTGTAGTTACTTTAAATGGTAAATAACAGTTAGAAAACACATTTACATCATTTTTTACCATAAAAATTGGCATATTAAACTACTATTTTTAGTCTCTGCACTAGTATCTGTTGATATCGGATACTTAAAGCCAAAGTATCCACATCAATATCGAAAAAGAAAACACAAATGCGAGAGCAGGTGATGCCACCAAGCCAAGTTACAAGTCAGATCTGTGGAGGGGCCCCTATACAGATCTGATATAGAAACATTTCAGGCAAAGTTATAACATCTCTTGGGTGACGTGACCCCACAAAAAAGTGACATAACAAACCTTTATTGTGTATACATTGTGAATACCCCCAGCTCATTAACTCCACTATTCCAAGTTTTTATTTATTTATTTATTTATTTTTTTATTCAGATACAGATGTTAAAGAGGCAGCCGTGTAGCCCCACTGTCTGAAATACAACGTACTTCAAATATGGCCTGACACGCGAAGAAAGTCTTAGCTCATGAATGCTGACAAAAATGACTTTTAACTCACAAATAAACAAAATAGTCTTTTTTTCTTTTCTTTTATTGGAGCCTTTATGAAGACTTTAAACATGCTTATAAAGAGAAAGCCCAGTCAAGATTACACAAAGGGAAAAGAAAATGAATTATCTTAAGACGGTATTGGCTGCTTGTATCTCTATAAAAGCTTAGCCACTCACTTAAGCTGCGAATGTTTATTTGAACGTATTTCGCTGTAAAAGGGTTGACTCTGCACTAGTAAAATCTGCTTTAACTTCAGCTAATGTTTGAAACTCCAATAAGACACTATTGGTACCATCCCAGTGCTGTTTTACAAGCTGCTACCATCTCCAGTTTCTCCTCGTGTCTAAATGAAGTGCTTAAACTAATGTTCAAGTCCAATCTAAAGACCTCAGTGGATTCTCGTCCCATTTTCAGTGACTTAATCATAAACAGTTTATATGTGAAATCTTATATTACTTACACAAACTTGATTCTTGTGAGGTTTTAGCAACGTTGGAACATTCCTGGAGTTGTGTTTTGTTTCATTTACACATTTCAGTAAAAAATATGCTGAAATTATCCAAATGATTCTTCTCTTCAAATATGGGCCCTTTAACTAATTTACTTATAATATACATTATACTATAGGTGTATTTTTGGAGGCTCAGAATCTGCCACTTCCCAAATGTTAGGCTGGGTTGAGGTGGGTTGAAATGGTCCATTCCCGCAAAGTGTTTCTTCTGGAAGGTCTTCTGCCAAATTTGCTGCCACATTTGGTGTAAAATAGATCGGTACACAATGTCATAGCTCATTAAAAGAAAATCTTAGACTCCACATGCTTGTGTGATGCATCATTTTAAAGCCTAGTTTCTGTAGATATGCATATGAAGACTGTGAATGCAGCTAACTCACAGTGCAGACATTCAAAAATGTCTAAAAATTGAATTTTTTTGCCTCGGAAAAAAATAAAATAAATAAAGGGTCTAACTTGGGCATACTTCACCCTAGGCATTTGTGGCTCACTACACTCACTGCTGAAGTTGTTGGCAACAACTGTGTAAAATTTCAGACTCTAGGCCTAAGGGTTTGGATGCTGTGACCCTTTGTGTAAAAATATGACAATTCAGCACAAGTGTCCAAGTATGTTCCAGATGTTCCAAACTGTAATAAGATGTAATATGTAATAAGTAAGCCTTCTTCTGAGCCTTAGGCATGTTTTCTTACGATAAAAACCTAAAACAAGCCAAAAATGTATCCCAAGATGCGTCAGATGCCCTCCCCCAGTGTTTGCACATCACCGCAGACTCCAGCGTCTCCAAACAGCGTTACGCAGCTCAACACTGAGCTGGTCTCCCACCTCTGCCACACGTCCCGCCCGTCGTTGGAAAGCTCTGATAATAGGCTAAAACAATATGTCAATCACTTTCTGGAAGAATTAATGACTGAAGAGCTTTGCTGTAAACAATACGGCCCGGACATGTGTAAAAGAATCGCTAAGAGGGTGCACTCCTTTTATTCAACGGACTGTGCATACTACACTGAACCGTGTATCGTCTCGGGGATTGTCTCATTTTGAAGACAAGAGTGGGAGGAAAACAAGCCTACCCAACAGCGCTAACAGAAGCGAAAGCTAAGTTTGCTAAAAGAAAGGAAAGAGTACGACATATGTTTTCATTCATCCATTCATACAGACAGGGTCTTTTTGGATTATTTCCCCACATGGAATTATTTTATGGAAAAAAACAACTGGATATTCTTTTTCTGTGGATTGTTCCGGACTAACTGAGTACAGCTATTCCTGGACTGAACTCGTTTTGGACCGACAGAACCGGCTCAAAGGTAAGAAATGCTTATTGTGGTTTGATTATTTTCAGGAATTATAAGTTATGGCTCTTTGGGCTCGCTGTCCGGCATAAAATGAATGAAATGGTTGTTTTACTGAGGAATTAAGCTTTCAAACGATGTGTAGCATGTCAATAGTGCAAAACTAATTAAGGTGAATATCTGGCTTGACTTTTTAATGTTGTGTCATCGCCTGCGGGCGGACGGGTGGGTTAAGTGTTTATATCTTACATTTTGGCCAAACTTTTAATTTATTTAAAACAAGGACAGTGCACATAAAACATTAATGTCAGAGAGAAAAGATGCTCTGTCCCAGATTTAGCTTCAAGCTACTTTCCATCTGCAGTCCTCGGGCAGGTACAAAATGCATTAAATACATTAGAGAAACTATTTACATCTCTACCCACAACATTTCATCATTAAAACAATCAAACTTCATTCATTCTAATTTTCATACATAGAAGATTTCAAATTCATCATTATCTTCTGAAAATGTCATTGTCATCAATATCTTTATCAATAAATCAATATTAATAATAGCTTTTTTGCATTGTAAACAGACAGATAAACTACAACATTATTAGCTTATGAACCCCTTTTTTATTTTATTTTTCTCAGCTGCTAATTGTCCATAGAAACTAAAACTTTCTGAGCACTCAAGCCTCAAATGCAGTCCAATACAGAGGGATTCAGACATGCATACTTCACTCAAAATAATGTAAAATAATTAGAACATGTTCAAAGGTCATTAAACGGCTCATAGTGCGCTATCTTGGATTGTATTTGGATTGTATTTTGGCAAAAGATGAAGACAGAATGAAACAAAACACAACTAAATGTATGTTTTTGAGGATGTAACAACATTAAACACGGCTTAACACTCACAAGAGTCAACTCTGTGTAATATAAAGTCTTTAAAGTACATTTTACATAACACGTCCCCCATAACCTTCTGTCGTCAGTGCTGTTTGGAGCAGAGTTCAGGTGATCTGGAGGTGGACAAACTTTCCTCTGTGATGTTCTGCAGAAGACTAGACTCGTAATGTGGCAAAGAGTTCCTCCCTGGGATTTGTCAAGGAGCATTTCTTTGATTGTGTCCCCCTTTCTTCTCCTTTCTTTTCCATCCTTCTTCACCTTCAATCCCTACCTCTCTCTCTCTTCCTTCTTTTGCCCCGCCCCTTTCCGCATGTGTCTGCCGCCCTGTTTATGCGATCCCCCTTGTTTTGAAGTGACAGGCCGGGGAAAGATATGCAATATTAAATAGCGGCCTTATGAATTTTTGACATCTAATTAGTCGCTTCCCCGTTAACATATCTTGGCTCGCGGGGGCATAGAGAGCTCTGCTGGGGCCTCTCTGAAGTACAGGGGCCCGCTGCCACCGCTAATGTATTCTCCTCTAATGTAAGTAGTAATCATAGCACTAAGGTTAATTAATGGCCCTCCAAAGCTTTGCCGTCCATAGAAAAGAGAGACCGGAGCAGGACCAGAACACCAATTAGATGAGTTTTTTTGCACTCGCCTTTGCTTCAAATGTTAATGTTGGGGGTTTGAGGGCCGCACAGAGACGATGAAGAGGTGAAGTTGTCGTAATGTTTTATAGTTGGCACATGGGACGCCGGCAAATCACAGCTTCGGGTTGAAATGGGGCTGGAGGACAGGTCAGAACCAGAGATCGGCCGTTGTGGGTTTATGCGTGGAGATGTCATTGTCACAGAGACTAAACTAACGGTAAAAGGCAACTGGGAACTGGTGATTTTCCCTGATTCAGATGGGCGTGATTGACAGGTAGAGTAGCCAATCAGAGAGAGGCATGGTCTGTCCATATCAAAACAGATATGGCTGGAAATCGAGTTAAATAAAAGAGGAAATAAATATCGCAAGGACTGAAAAACATGGTGCACCAAAATTCTAGGGCGACATTTGCTGTTTAAGTGTCAGATTGCAGATTTGTTGACCTGGTTTATGATTCATATTTATTTTGGATACTTCTGAAAAAACATAACAAAAAAAAAAACTCTATATACAACTCTATGTAGGAGATTTTATGTTTTTTTTTTATCTAATATTTTGTCATAAAATTCTATAATCTGTATTTACAACCTATTGTCAAAATGTTAAAGCTGGATTGTGTAACAGGTCATTTACTTGATGCTATTGTTTTACCTCCAGTATTACAAAGTATGACATTGCAATTTTCAATCTCTATAGAAAATAAATAATAATAATACAAAATAAAAATAAAAAATGAAAAAGTCAAAGACAACTGTTTAAAAATAGGTATAAATCCATGATTTTTGATATTTATGCAGCTCTGTAATGAGTTATTGTGCACTGTTTTTTAATAAGGTAAGGTTTATTTATATAGCGCTTTACACAGACACATGTCCAGCATTTTTACAGAGCATTCTTCATTCACTCCATACCCGGTGGTGGTAAGCTACTGTTATAGCCACAGTTGCCCTGGGGCAGACTGACGGAGGCGCGGCTGCCAAGCCAAGCGGCGCCAACGGTCCCTCCGACCACCACCAACACTCACTCACACAACTTTTACACCTACAGTGCATGTTTTGGGTTGATGGGGGAAACCGGAGTGCCCGGAGGAAACCCATCCAGACACGGGGAGAACATGCAAACTCCACACAGAAAGGCCCGGGCGACCCGGGGATCGAACCCGCAACCTTCTTGCTGTGAGGCATGAGCTCATATTTTGCTGCTGACCACTTGGCCTGGTCACCCTTGTAAATGAGATCTGGATCTAAATGGGGCTTTACCTGGTTAAATAAAGGCTAAATAAAAATAAAAATAATTATATTCTTGAACATTTACAGGCAAAACAATAAAGCATCTCCATGGTAGCGGAACCCTAACCTGAAAAGTTACGCAGCGCACCTTTAATATTTGGTTTTTAAGGGCCACACAGACACAAAGGAGAGGTGAAATTGTCGTAACATTTATAGATAGAACACGGGACACTGGGAAATAATGCAAGAATCGTGAGAGGAGCACAAAGCAGCTCCAAAGGTGAGTTCAGAAGGAATTGTGCCAAACAAAATGGCCATAATTTATCAGCGGGGGGGTGACGAGGGCTGTCAATCAATAACATTGACGCTACAATTTTGAGGTCAGCCTGTGCCCCGTGAAAATCATCATGTTTTGGTTCAGTTTTGTTTGAACTGTCAGTCAGATGCTGTTGTCCAAAATGTGGCAAGGATCGACAAAGTTGGAAAAAAGGTACACGCGCCCTCATAATTTTGACGTTTACAAAGAAAATGTAACAGCCCAAAATTCAACAAATGCTTATTTTTTGTGTTGACTTGTGACTTTCATTGTAAAAGTATTCAACCTGTAGTTCTGACATTTTGATTTGTTTTTCTCTCTTTGCTTTTTACACAATCATGCAAGAGTTTGGGCCAAAACACTGTTGTTTTGTATATTTTTTTATCATGGTGTACAGTGTATGAAGTTCTGAAACTTTCTTATATGGAGATATAACCTTTTGCCTGGAATATTCCACAGTTTGACATAAAACAAGTTCATCTTCATGGAGACAAGCAGATGATGCTATCAGGGTGAGTACCAGTCAGTCAATTAACGTTATTTGTGCAGAACTTTTCAGAAGCACCCTCTTATGCGTTATTTTTTTAAATTTATTTGTATTAAGTGTATTAATGTATTTATTCTGTTCAATGTGTTTGTTTATTTATTTATTTATCAGTGCATTTATTTATTTCAATTTATTTTCAGTATTCAGTTTAAATATTCCAAATTCATTCAAAATACAATTCATAAATGTAATACTGTGTGGCATTTCGAGCAATAATATCATTTTAACCACAATCCCAAAAATAATTTAGAACAAATTCACTTTTTTTTTCAGATACCCACAATTATGAAACCCGTCAAGGCTAAAATATAAGTGGTGTTTCCTGTGTGCAGAACCAGTCAAATGCAGCGTACTGTGGGTTATCGAGCCGTGGTTGCACTGCCAGTATTCTTGTTTGAAAATAACAAAAAATTGTTTCAAAAAAGTTAAAACTTTTCCTTTTCACACCATGATTAGTAACTGTTTATGTATTATTGTTATTGACTGGAAAAAATCAACATCTAAGTAAATTAAAATGACTTAAATTAAGAACATTTTACTTTATTTGAGGAGATTCAACTTGACAAGTGAAATGATCTGCCAGTGGAATAAGTTTTTTTTGTCTTAATTCAAGCCACATTTGATTTTGTTCTTATTTTAAGTGTGAAAAGTTATTGCTTTTCTTATTTCAAGTGAAGCAAGATTAATTTTCATATTTTACATACCGTATTTCCACAGGCCAAAAAATGCACAATGAAGAAGAAAAAAACATACATAAGTCGCACTGGACTATAATTTTTGGGGGAAATTTATTTGATCAAATCAGACACCAGGAACAGACATTTCATCCTGAAAGGGAAGATATAGTGATAACAATAGAACAGAGAACAACAGGCTGAACATGCGTCTGGTGTGTTCACGTCACATATGAACAGTTATTCAGAAAATTAGAGCAGAAACAACAGAACAGAACAAGTTTACCAAACTCTCCATCTTGCTCCAAATCACTAAATCCATTGAATTATTCTTCCTTGGTGTCACTTCTGAGCAACTCGACCAACTCCATCTAAATCTAAATTGTGGCCATACCGGCTCGTCAAAGCCTGATCCCGTCAGATCTCAGAAGCTAAGCAGGGCCGGGCCTGGTTAGTACTTGGAGACCACTGGGAATCCCAGGTGCCACAGTGGGGTGCCAGTGGCAAAAAACTGTCGTAGTGTCCTTAGGCAAGGCACATCACCCACATTGCCTAGTATGAAAGTGGTGTGTGCGTGAATGGTGGTGGTGGTCGGAGGGGCCGATGGCGCAGATTGGCAGCCTCACTTCCGTCAGTCTGCCCCAGGGCAGCTGTGGCTACAATAGTAGTTTACCACCACCGGGTCTGGAGTGAATGAATAATGCTCTGTAAAGCGTCTTTGAGTGTCCTGAAAAGCGCTATATGAAACTGATGCATTATAAATCCAGCGTCCATCCCTCGATGCAATAAAAGACTTTTAATATATTCAGTCGGTGCCTTGGGTTTGTACCTTACCCATTTTTACATTTTCCAGTAAGGGCTGTTTCTCGTTTAGATGTGAAATTAGATATTTCATATATAAGTCGCACCTGAGTACAAGTCGCAGCACCACCCAAACCATGAAAAAAGTGTGACTTGTCATCCAAAAAACACGGTACAAAGATTCTTGGCAGATCATTTTACTTGTCAAGTGAAATTTACTTAAATCATGGTCAAACTTTCTTAATTCAGGTCATCTTACCTTGCCTAGATTTTGTTTTTTGCATTGTATTTGTTTTAATTGTTGCTGATTTATTTATTCCTTTATTTTGATAATTGTTTACTACACATTGAGCTTTCATGTCTTGTTATTGTGTGTGCGGTTTATTTATTATACAATAATGTATGTAATGAATTTGAGAAGACCCCAGGAAGAATAACTATTGATATATATTCAATAGCTAATGGGGATCTTAATAAATGAAACTAAACTAAACAAACAATTGAATGTGCAGTGAATCCACCACCAGAAAAGTTACATAATGCTGCTTTAACAGAACAATGGGTTCTGTGCAAATACTCGCCCTAAAACCACTGAAATCAGGCTGAACCATTTTGTCAATAGTCACTTTCTCAAAATAAACCCAACTGCGTTTTTGTTATGTACAATTCTGCAGAAAAGTGGATCCGAACTACTCTCTTCCCCCTCGTGCACATCCAGAAATTTGGAATAAAAATGTCTCAACTCATTCGCAGTTTGCTTCAAAATTTACCCCGAAAAAATATGCACGTGTCATCTTAACCCATAAAACAGTTCAGCAACTCAGCGGAAGTTACATCCAAAACAACGCTGCACCTGCTTTTCTGGTTTTCCTTTGCCGAATCTCTAAATATACCAAAATTTCACTTCTCCTCACTCATCACTACACCCTACCACACTGCACCGGGCATCCACTGCATGTCCAAGTGTGTTATTCTCCCAACTCTGTCAACTTTCTCCGAGTAAATAAAGGTTAAAAGAAGAGTGTGCATGCCTCTCACTGTCACTCTCTCCCCTCCCTGTCCACATAATGATGAAGTGACCAAAGCTGCGGGTACTATGTGTTTGTGTATGTGAATCCTAGGCAGTACTTTGAACTATAGATGTCACTGAGTCCCTTCTCCCATGCACTGAAGCCCTTGCCTTTCTCTCCCCCTATGCGCTGCCTCTCCGTCTCTCGGCCGCTCCTCTTTGTTCATATTTGATTCTAGGTGCACGGCGGAGTACAATGGCGCTCGGGGTTGAGACACGACCACCGAAACAGCCGAGAATTCCTTTTAATAGTCAAACATATGTAAAGAGACGGCGAATTGTAGCTGCCGTTCTCACCTGGCGACACAATGGAGCCACCGGGAAGTCATTGTGCGCCGATACGAAGGCGAAAGTGACAGAGGGAGGATTGGCATGCTGATTTTAGCGAGAGCCGGGCTGATAAAAAGCCGCGATTTTGTGATAAAATTACAAGCAGATTTTGTTTCTTTCCTTTTTTTTTTTTTCCCTCCACCCTTTTATCTTTTATTGCTTCACAACCTCCAAACTGCTCTAAATGTCATCACATAAAGTAGAGATGTCAGCGGAGGCAGATGAGGTGGTGAAAGCGCTTGGAAAAGATGTGAACATGGCGAATATGCTTTAGATTGACAGGATTATAATCAATACAGACCTTTAGTACCAGTCAATTCTGTCAATAACCACTACACTGGGTTAGCGTTAAAGGTCCTATGTTACACAGAACTGACTCTTGTGCACTTTAGGCCACGTTATAATGTCGTTACCTCCTCTAAAATATCCCGGAGTTGTGTTTTGTTTCATTCACATGTTCGAGTAACCCTTTATTATTAGTCTGTAAAGCTCTAAATGCGCCGTTCCACCTAGTTTTCAGGTTAACATTTGCTTTTTCATCCATTTTTCAACATACAAATCATGTTAATGAAGCCGTATGGACTTTAAAAACACAGTGGAGCTTCCTGTGTAACTATATGACGTCACAAGGCATCACAAATGTTTTCTGTTTGAGAGAAAAACTCATAAATATGCAGGATTTGTGTGTTAAATATGTGTGAATGAAACAAAACGCAACTTCAGGTCTGTTTGCGATGAGTAAACAGATCAAAAAATAGCGCAATGTGGGGACTTAAATACAGAGAATAAAAATTGGCTTTTGGATTTGAGTCAATTTTGCTAAAAAACAAAACAAAACATTACAATCAGAAGAAATGTAGTTAAAGTGCCCATAACACTATAATGTTGTAATACATGATCATCGGGTTTGTTTACTGAGAAGGAAAAAAAAGTTAGGTCATGGCGTTTTTATAGCTTTGGACTAACAATAATTAACTCCTTTATAAACATTGATTGCCAAATAAAAATCTCCGTGGCACAAAAGCGTTGCCCCGACTGTCCATTTCCTGATTATTCCTGTCGGGGCTCCTGATTGGCCGATCACAAAGGCCATTAATCACCTGTATCTGGGCGGATCAGCAGATGCATATCCTGTTTTCACTCACGGCTGCTCCAACTCCGCACATCAAACTACGGAAAAGAGCACAACTTATTCTGCTTTAGTCAAGTTGGATATAAAAAATAACCTGTGATTTTGTTCTTTCACATCCTTATTATTATTATTTTTTTAATTTTATTTTTTTATTTTATTTTAGTTAAAGTAAGCATTTTTATTTATTTTTACTTATTATTATTATTATTATTATTATTATTATTATTATTATTATTATTATTATTATTATTAATTTTTTTTTTAAAAATTTTTAGTTAAAGTAAGCATTTGTATTTATTTTTACTTATTATTATTATTATTATTATTATTATTATTATTATTATTATTATTATTATTATTATTAATGGCAGTGCTGGTAGTAGCAAAGCTTGTATTTGAGGTAGTACATTTTTCTTATTATTTTTTAATTTTATTTTTTAAACAGTATAAAAATGTTCTTGGACTTCGATGACTTGTGCTCCTAACAGGGCAAAAATAAGCAAATTATAGTGTTTTCGTAATTGCAAAAATGACACAAAAATAAGTCAAATTATAAGTAATAATAGCGTAACAGTCTTGACAAACAGTATTTTTGTATTCTCTCTGTTTCCACGTTGCACTGATACTCTTAAAACAAACTCAAAACTGTCGTCTTACATCACACCCGGCTCTGCGAAAGTGGGCGGGACCTCTGTAGTAGTAGTAGTAATAGTAGTATTTATGTATTTTTATTGCAATTGTTATTCTCTTTTTAGTTAACGTAAACCGTTTTTGCAATGTTATTAATGGCAGTGCTGGTAGTAGTAAGTAAGACTGGTATTTATGGTATTACAATATATATGAATTATTAAACATGTTCTTGGACTTCGAGGACTTGTAGGGCAAAAATAAGTGAGTCAGTGTGTTTTCGTAACTGCAAAAATAACACGAAAATAACAAAATCATAAGTAATAAAAAGGTAACTGTCTTGACAAACAGTATTTTTGTTTTCTCGCTACACTGCACTGACACTGAACTCAAAACCGTAGTCTTACATCACACCCGGCGATGGAGAAGTGGGCGGGGCCTCTGTAGTAGTAGTAGTAGTAGTAGTAGTAGTAGTAGTAGTAGTAGTAGTAGTAGTAGTAGTAATATGTATGTATTTATTTCAATTGTTACTCTCTTTTTAGTTAAAGTAAGCTGTTTTTGTAATATTATTAATGGCAGTGCTGGTAGTAGTAAGACTTTTTATTTATGGTACTACAATATAGTATTTATGGTACTACAATATATATGTATATTTTTTAAACAGTATGAACATGTTCTTGGACTTCGAGGACTTGTGCTTCTAACAGAAAAAAAAAAAAAGTAAGTCAGTGTTTCCGTAATTGCAAAAATAACATGAAAATTGCAAAATTATGAGAAATAAATACGTAATAATAATGTAATGTGTAATGGGGAAGTGAGCGGGGCCTCTGTAGTAGTAGTAGTAGTAGTAGTAATATTTTTGTATTTATTTCAGTTGTTGCTCTCTTTTTAGTTAAAGTAAGCCGTTTTAGCAATATCTGTCTGTATTATCAATGGCAGTGCTGGTAGTAGTAAGACTTGTATTTATGGTACCACATTATATAGGAATTATTAAACATGTTCTTGGACTTCGAGGACTTGTAGGGCAAAAATAAGCAAGTCGGTGTGTTTTTGTAATTGCAAACAGGAAATTATCAGTAACAATAACGTAACAGTCTTCACAAACAGTATTTTTGTATCCTCTCTGCTTCCTCACTGCACTGAGACGCCAACACTGAACTCAAAACCTCCATCTTACATCACACCCGGCGCTGGGGAAGTGGGCGGGGCCTCCGTACGCCGTCCTCCAATCGCCACCTGTTTCCTGATCTCTCACCTCTCCTCCAGCTCTTTGCCGTCTTCCTCGCCATACGCCTTTTTGTTATCCCCCTCTCACTCTCTCTCTCTTTTTCAATTAGACTCAATTGACCTGACAGAATTGCCGGCAATTAAGTGATTTTTGTAATGGTCCTGGCTAATTTGGCTTGGCTTGTCAGCTGTATTTTATGTGTCCCACCCCCCACCTCGCGTAGTCTCGCTGGTTCATAATAGCTTATAATTTCAAAATCTTTACCCTCCACTTCCCTTCTCAATAAATCGCAATTACAGGAAGTTGTTAGCGACGCCTAAACCGCTTCTCTCCTCCACCCCCATAGTTTTATTTTGTGATATTTTTATATATTTTTATGCGTTTTGACGGCGAGAGGAAGGAAAAAATGTGTTTGTAGAAGTCTTAATGTAATCAGGTTTCATGTGTGTACACTGCCAGTCCAACTCCACTGGGCTGGAGCTCTCGGAGAAGTTTACTCTCCCATATTCTCATTAAGAGGCTGATTCTCTGGCAGCTGGTCTTTGGACTGTTTTATTTCGTCTTGAATCGAGGATTTAAAGGATTTTTCTCATCGAAGGAAAGAGGAAGCGGTGATTTCAGCGCCCGTAGTTAGCGCACATGAACGTAACATTATGCAACTTTTGGAGGTACCTATAAGGCCGAGTCCGTTCCAAGTTTACTTCCACAGTTTTTGAGTTAGCGCCGTCTCGGTTGGGCAAACTTTCAGAACAAGGATTTGGTAAACAGTTGGAAGTTGTATGTTCAGAGATTCAGTCTGGACAAAGTGTGTTCAGACAACCCAGCAGAACAAATACAAGAAAAAATAACGAGAAATCAGACTCAGCTCTCCGACTCAGTTCTCAATAAGTGCTTAAAACTGCACTGTGTAACTTTTATTGGTTAATAGACGGAGTTATTATTGCTTTACCTCGAATGCTCTATAGTACAAATCTCTCGCATTTATTCAATTAAACACTGAAAAAGCCAAGTTAAAATGACTTGAATGACGTGATTTGAGTAAATTTCACGTGACAGAAAATGATCTACCAATGGAACAACTGAACATTTTTGTAGTTAAAATATGAAAGTTGAGAAAAACAACCCTTTGCACTTAAAATAAGACACTACATCTTATGTTGCGTGAATTGAAAGCGCTTTGTGTTGCATTTTTGTATGAAAAGCGCTCTATAAATAAAGTTTGATTGATTGATTGGATTAAAGAAAAATACACTTATTCCATTGGTACATCATTTTACTTTTGTTGAATTTACTCAAACTGAAGTCATTTTAATCCCTTAACTCGTGAATTTATATAGATGTATATATTAAAAAAAAAAAAGTTTTATGTGGGTTTTTGTCTTTAAGTAGATGGTAAGATGAGTTTATTAATTTGACTATAGCAAAAAGAAAATAATATAAATATGGGTACGTTGCAAATTTGCGACAACTAGAAACAAGGGCTTGCCAAAGGTTCCTAGGAAGGTTCTGCTTCTGCACTGACCGGCACTGGGGGAATGCAGCCGCTGTCTCAACTTATATCTTGATCCATATTTGTTGTATATTTCTGACACTCAGCGTTAAAGGGTTAACTTGCCTAAATATTGCTTTTTGCAATTTAAATTTATTTTATTATTTTTTTCAAACTCATTGAAAAACATGCATTCTTTCTGTGAGCCGTCTTACTTTTCCTCAGATCAGACCATATTGGCCTTTAGATGTGTTCTCCTTGTCTCCATGATAAGATAAAATGATAGGATTAATGCCATACTGTGGAGCATTCCAAGCAGAAGTTTATTGTCAATTCTTCACGTGAAACATATGAAGAATCGAAATTATGTTCCTCACTCCCAAGCTTATAAATAAATCATAAATAAACATAACAATCGAAAAGTCCAAGTGTTCTTTGGGCAGCTTTCTGTTATCCTGGTGGTTAAAGAGGGGAGAGTTCAGCATCCTAACAGCCTATTATCAACGTACCATAACAATGTACCTCCAAATGGAAATGTTTCATACTGCACTTTTAAACAGAAGCGATAAAATAAGCTTAAAGAACTGTCAGAGTTCCTATAACCTTTTCATTGATCTATAGGTTTGCCATATGTGAATTGTCACTACTGTCATTTCTTTAACCGCCAAAACAAACGGATGCTTCTTAATAAATGATTAATTGAAATGTGTTTTATTTTTATTTATTTTTTGGTGCAAATTTGACATTTTATTCAATTTTGCTAGGCTGCTTATTCCTCATAATTATTTGATTTCAGTGACGCACACACTTATTTTCACTATCTAACCCCATGATAGAATATGTCCCCTGTGAGATCGATAAAGTTGAACGGTTAGCCATTTTAAACCCCCGCACACATTTCTTCTGCACGCAGCTCTGTTCGGGTTTGACATCTGTACATAATCACCGTGGCAACCCTCCAGGAAGTCATCTCGGGCAGCTTCAATATTGGTGTTTCGCGCACTGCTCCGTCAAACAAAAGGTCAGGTGATGAGTCTGAGGGGTCACGACTTGAACCTTCGCCAAGCGCATTAGCAAACTGGCACCCGCCCGCCCTCCTCCTCCTCCCTCTTCATCTGTCAACCCTCTGCCATGCTTCAAGTCTCCTCATAAAATATGCAAATGGCCTCCAAATGAAACCACCATTTTTTTCCCCTCTCGCTTCATTTTCGTCGGGCTTCGAAGACCCCTCCGTCCATCCATCCGTTCGCTGGGTTTTCCTACCAGCGAGCCCCACTCCCTGGCCCCCGCTACCTCCAGCACTAATCATCTTTGCACGCAATAACTCCGTGCATGGCATCTGCTCGCCTGCGCAACACTTAGCGGTGCGTCTCCCCTTTCCCGCCCGTCCCTGCCACCTCCATCTTGGATTCACGGTGGCCCCCCTGAACGCAATCTACATGTATTAGCTGGTAATGACTTGGTGGTTAAAAGCAAATAAATGCCAAGGGACAGAGCCTCTTCGCCTCCCCAATAATCCATGCGTACACCTCGTATACATACACACTCGCGCTTACAACTACTCCGGCTACTCAAGATAAATAGGCTGCAGTGTGTGAAGAAGTGAGCGCTATCAATCACGTTAAGAGCTGGGGTCCTTTGTTATCGCGGAGTGTACGGTTGTCTTATGCAAAACCCCTGGGACATGCAACGGAGAAAGGGAGCGAACGATGGAAGGAAGGAAGGAAGGATGGAAGAAGGGAGGGTAAAAAGTAGCTGTTGACAAGAAGTGAAGATGCGGGGAGAGAGGAAGAGATGGCGGGAGGGGAAAAAGGGGGGTTAACTAACAAGAGAATGCGTCAACAGAGCGGAGTACGCCCGGCTCTTATTAGCAAGATCACACACACATACAGTTCGCGTGGCGGCGGCTGCGACGGTGTTTGTTGAGAAAAGTAGAAATAAATAAAGAAATAAACTCAGGTGCAAACGCTAACCCGAACCGAACTTCCCCCATTTCAAACTTCGACTCTTAATGTTGTTGTAGCCGAGTGCGGAGTCAAGCGAAGCAGGTGATCGATGCGTATTTCGCCTCCTGATAATTCTATTTCCACTGCACAATCTCATTCCAGTAAGCATAGCAATACGGGCTCTAATGGCGGCGCGTGCTGTGCTTAACACAGTTTGAAATGAATAACCCGCTAACAGTCTCATAGCCATTACAAGCAGGACTTAAATGATCATTTGGGAGGATGAAACCGCTGATAGTGTTTTTGAAATTATCGTAATATCATTTTCGGCGGGGCTAAATCATTCTAATGAGATGTGCCACTTAGCGACGGCGATGGGGGTGTAGGGGGCGGTGATGGGGGGGTAAGGGGTGTCAAACGGCCTGGCTGTAGAAACATGGCCGCCCACTGCTGGAGTAAGTGGCCCTAATATGAGTCCACGCACGAGGCGCTAAGCAGCAAATCACCGAAATCACTGCTGTTGATTGTGCTGCTTTATTGTATACGCATTTGGAAGTCGTGTGAACGGAAAATATATTCGTCTTAATGATTATGTGAGTCGAGACAGGTAAAGAAGGTGAGTGCTTATAACTCTTTTGTTAGTTTCCACCAGCTCAAACTGCAGTATATTCATTCGTTCATTCATTAGTGTGAAGCGCTTGAATTTCAAGGCAAAACCACAACTTCACTTAGCTGTTTCGAACTGTCAGATGAAAGAAACCAATCTATACAAACATTCTATACAAAATCCACGAGAATGACGTATATTTAGTTAACATCTTAGATCACATTTTAGGAGTTGTTGGTTTGGTTTTGGGCACATCTCTTACACTTGGCATTCTGAAGCTTTCTAATGTTACCTAACCTAACCTAAGTGCAACCTGAAAGAAAATAAGGTGACATGATTCTCGATGGGGGCAATAATTTTATGGAATTCTGGTCTTGTACGATCTTCAAACAGGATCTTGTACCATCTCTTGTCGTATAAGTATAGCAAAACACACCTATATGAATGGATTCCTCATTGGTAATATCTGAGGCTCGATGTCAGGGGTGTCCAAACTATTTTCATCAAGGGCCACATTAAAACACAGACCAGTGGGAGGGCCAATCGAGGGACATAGACTGATGGCAAACAGTAAATAAGTCAAATCTGTGCATTTATAACAAGTTTGAATGACCCTCCAGACCTTTGTTCATGCTTAGACCCTCAAAAGGACACACTACATTTGCTTGATCAAGGTAGATTTTAAAAAATATGCAGTAAAATACCATTGGAGTTTTTTTGAAGGCCACATTTGGCCCCCGGGCCATAGTTTGTGCATAAGCAGGTATTTATCACAGACTAAAATCTGTACACACACAAATTATGCAAACGTGCCTCACTTAAAATAGAATCAGGTCACAATGATGTAAATAATTTGATATTAACTCACCAACACTAAGTTAAGGTATAGATTACAAATATGTTCAGGTTAGTATAGGTGAAGGACAGGCCACACAGTTTCAAGATGTCTGTATGTGTATATGTGTGTATGTGCATAAGTGTATGTGTATATGTGTGTGTGTATATGTGTGTGTGTGTATGTGCATATATGTCACGGGGTTCTACTCAGGAAATGATGATGATATAGTCAGAAGGATGTTTTTTTTTTATGTTTTAATGAGTAATTGTGTCTCCAAAAGGAAAAGTTTGAAGAGTGCTATGTCCAAAACAGTGAAACAACGAAAGAAAAGATATTTACAATGCATATACATAACAGCAGAAATATACTTCATAATCTGTAGAATTAGTTACTTTCCACATAAAGGTCCAGGTCCAGGTCCAAACTGACTGAGGGAGGCTGAGTGGCTCTTTTATACCCCCAAGGCTCCTCCCCCAAACCAATTAACACTTTAATATGGGTTTTCTACCTTTAAACCTTTAAAGTTAATTATTCCACCATAAATATTGAAAGGTATAGAAAAACATATTACACAACATGGCCATGTCCCTGCACCTGTAAACGAACTGGGAAAAATATTAAGGTTAATATTTTATTGCCAGAAAATATATTTTATGGTGACGTCACGGTGACGTCAGACGCGCGGGAAGGCGGAAATAGGAAGTGATCGGAGGGGCTCTGTTTGACAGTGGGGTTTGCGAACGGGAGATGATACTGGTTGAAGTTAGTTGGAGGACAAAGTTATGGATATGGATGATTTGACAGCGGACTTGTGTGCACCCAAGACTCCTGCGGCGGTGACGGACGGTAAATATAGCGGGAACGGAGCGGACGAACGGGGAGCGGGAAATGGAGCGGGAACCGGCGCAGAATGAATGAATCCAGGTGAGTAGCGGGCGCGGGCTTTTCGGGCGTGCCGAGGGTAGGGCGGGCTTCGACGGGGCTACTCCGTCACTATGTGTGTGTATGTGCATATATGTGTGTATGTGCATATATGTGTGTATGTGCATATGTGTGTGTCTGTGCATATGTGTGTGTGTATGTGCATATATGTGTATGTGCATTTATGTGTGCATATGTGCATATATGTGTGTGTAGGTGTATATGTGTGCGTATGTGCATATAAGTGTGTATGTGCATATATGTGTGCGTATGTGCATTTATGTGTGCGTATGTGCATTTATGTGTGTGTATGTGCATAGGTGTGTGTCTTACCCCGTCTCTCTCCAAACAATAATAATAACAACGAATAATTTTGTTTTGTTGATGACGACATTTTAATTTCTAAGGTTTCCCTATATTATAATATACTATTATATACAGTGTAACTATAGTTAAAGTGAGGTTCTGTCTCAAAGAAATTAATCTCAGTCAATGTCATGTCCCTAAACAGCTTGAAAACCCAACATTTGTGTACATGTCCTTGTGTGTATGCCTGTGTGTATGCCTGTGTGTATGCCTGTGTGTATGCCTGTGTGTATGCTTGTGTGTATGCCTGTGTGTGCGCTTGTGTGTGTGTGAACAATCCCCCCTCTCTCTCTCCAAACAGCGAATCATTTTGTTTTTGTTGTTGATGGAGGCATTTTATTTTCTAAGGATCCTCTCACTCGGCTCAAACGGGCTCTGGAGAGTTGCGGAGCTAGACGATGCGCGTTACATTCGGTCGCATCAACAGATAAATAATTCACTCGGAGATGACAGCAGATGTTTCGGAGGCCGGGATTCAATGGTGGTCTTCTCTCCAACTTTTGATCAGGAATTCAAAAACAGGCCCTGTGTGGCCAGTAGACAGAAGGCGGCGTCTCCTTCCCTCCTTCCCTCCCACCTCCAGCTCGCATTTTGAGAGAGGACCGAGTTTGGGGGATGCTTTGAGGAGAGAGGAGACTGCTGCTAACGCTAATGTGCTAACGCTAAATGCCTTTGGTTAAACACGGAGAGGAGTTGTAGTTGAATAAGGTGGAAATGAGACAGGAGGGTGTATGTGATTAGTGTGGTAATTATAGAGACAAATAAAAACGTGCTTCTGTCGGGAGAGTCGATGTAATTGCTTAAAGAGGGGGTATTTTACTCCAACACATGACATATTTAGATCACCGTGTTACCGTTTTATTGTTTTGAAAATGCTATATTCACCGAAAGCGACTTGTTTTAACATGTTTTATAAGTGAGTGAGTCCCCCTCTTCCTTTTGCTCTCTGTGCTAAGTCACTCCCCTTCAGAGCGCTCTCACAGAACAATCAGGGTGCATCTCACTCATGAAACTACTGCACATCACTTCAGGTTTGTCAAATTGTTTCGTACAGTAGTGACGGGTCGGTCGCAAACGAAACGGCTCTTTAAAGTGAACGACGTTTGTTTGTGGCTTGTGTTTGGGCTGAGCAGAGCGGGTGAGGGCAGTAATTTGTCCAACTGAAGCTGACCGCATCAGCGCACAAGCTGTTTTTTTTCAGCTTTTATAGTTTATGCTAATTAGCCATGCATTTTTTTAAAAGTTTTGTTACTGTAAAATGTAAAGAAATGTGTGCAAACCTGCATTAAATGCATTATTACTCAATGTATATGTTGAGCAGAGTACCAGAAATGTCTGTAGAGCCGTGGTAGAGAGGACCATTTATTATTTACATTTAATGTGGAGTGAATAAATAAAAGTATATTTAAATAATAAACATACATAAATAAAAAAAACTATTTTTTTTACATTAGTAATTCATTTTGTGCATGTTATGTTGTTAATAATAAATAAATTAAAGCAACAAAACAACCTGAAGAGCCGATTGGGAGCCGAAAGAGCCGGCTCTTTTTAGTGAGCCAAGCCAAAAGAGCCGGTTCTCTAAAAAGAGCCATCACTAGTGTACAGTTTTGTGTCATGTTTTTGTATATTTATGGAGAAATGTCATGTGGGAATTGGACAGAATCTCACAGCTAAGCATAAGGAGGGTCTGAATAGAGCTTTGGAGAGATCACTAAATTACTGAAACATGCATGGAACACATCTAAAACCTCTTCAGGAATGCTAAAAATGATTTTGCATAATACCCCCTATTTAAAGTAAACCATAAAAGTGAATGTTACCTGCATTTGGCCCATCCTTCAGTGGAGCCCCAGTTTAAAAAGTTAAATAAGTGGACTTAATATGCAATTCAAGTCAAAAAGTGTATTGTCGAATTTCCATATGAACGTCTGAAAACTTGAAATGATGTCCTCACTCTCAATCTTCTAAATTAAATAATAATAAAATAAAAGGAAAAGTCCAAAGTTCTTATAGGCGGAAGTGATGAAGAATAACTAAATGATTATTTTACTATGTTTGAATAGTGATGAAAGAAATGTATCAAATATGAAGCACATGGAATTTCAGCTAACCTTTTTCATATTTTTGCACTATTGTAACTTTTCAAGTGGAGAGTTTTCTACTTTCGTGTCTCCATGAAGATATTATGGATTTGTCCAGAATGTTCCACCGTACGGCATTGAAGATCTCCTTGGAGAAAAGCAGGAGGTCAGGTCTGTGGAGAGGCGATCCCACTCACAGTAAGAATGTTGGATTCTTACTGCGAGTATTTCAGCAAAGACACATTTGTAAACAATAAATGCGATATAGATAATTTAATGCAGTGTATTGTGGAACACTCCAGGCAAAGCTATAACATTGCTATGGAGACCAGGTTTATTTGTATAGCACAATTCGTACACAAAGTAATTCAAAGTGTTTTACAGAATAAGAAATATGTTAAAATCGCAATGCAAACAAATCAAAACATAAATAATTATTATGAAATTAAAAAGAGAGAAGCAGATAGTGGACCCGCTACCAGAGAAGTTACACAGTGCAGCTTTAAAAATCTTCAAGATCTACGACGTATACGATGCCAGGGAATATGTTTTATATAATCGTGCATAACTTTCCAACCGTAAAAGATAGGAACTTACTTTTTTCCCCTCTGAAAGTGCGGATATAGTGATTAACATAAATATCTGTGGTGTTATCCTGTCACACGCACGCTGCGTGATGACGTACGCAAAACTTTGCCAAAGAGTGTAGTGCGTCAAGATGGTTGACTCCTCTAGAACGTGTATGTTTATAATGATTGAAAAAGCCGCTCGAAGTGCAGTTTTTTCTCAAATAAATGGCAAATTACGCATCTTGGTCTGCGTAATTGAGCATCCCTTGCTGTTTTTTTTTATTTTAATGGTTTATTTCAGTCAAAATGAACAAATCCAAATGTAATAAACACCATGGGAATGGAGGAAGTGATGTGGCTCTGGCCCTGGACTTGACACAAGCTGTTTCCATGACTGCACCAGTAAAGTAATGGGGTGATTGCACTTTTTTTTTGTCTTTGGGGGCAATAAGGATATTTAAATTTACTTACAGACTTGATATTTTGCATTTTTGTAGCTAAGATCCTAAATTAAGTATTTTTATTTTAGTTGTTTGCTGTGTGTTTTGCATAAAAAAGTGTGAATTTTATTTTCCTTTTTTTCCCCTTTATCTCTATTTCTGGTCCTATAGCTTTTATTACAGCCGTATGACACAACTGCAGCAGCAGATTGTGAAATAACAGGTTGTAATTAAAAAAAAGGACGTATAACACTTCATGAGGGGGTAAAAGGGGGAGTTTTAATCGCAAAATTAAGTTAAAAAAATCCATTCGAGGACAAATGTACTAAAATTGCCCTTAGGTCTTGGAGGGTTTTAATGTCATAGTTATGAATCTTGTTACATGGTGGAATAATATCGAACAGACTTGGGTCCTGGTGTGCGGTGCATTTCTTTGACGAATTTGCATTTTAAAATATCTGTTTGGACCATTTCAGAATTTTGCACACACATTATACGTAGTTCTCTTAAATATTTCAAGATGAAGGTGCTCAGACATGCAGACCTGTGTGTGACTTTGCCCCTTTACAATTGGATTAACTCATTACGTCTAATACTTGGGATGTGTATTCAAAGATCTCACAATGGCTTATTAGAATGACAATATAGCACCGTGCATAATTATTTGCTTTTAAGACAATAGACAGAAGGACATCATTTCTCATTGTCTCCTTAAAGCCCCTCTTCTTTTTGTGCATGTGTGCATTATGGGACGGCAAGGGCTGGTTACAATGGGATTTAGTCATACTTAACTGGCAATTGTGGGTCCCCCCTTTATGAGTCCCCTCACCCAGACACCTTTTTCATACGCGACTGGTGCATTCAAATTCCATCTGTTCCAGCGTTCACTCTTTGGGGAGGCTGTCAATCTCCCACTCTCTCCTGTGATGGCGAGATGGAGGGGGCTCGGGCAGAAAAGGGAAGAAAAAAAATAGAGACGAGAAGGTGCAATGAAAGAAGTAGAACAGAGGAGGGAAGGAAGGAAGGAAGGAGGAGTCTGGGGATGTCGGCGAAAAATTCCAGCCACATTCCTAATATGGGTCCTGCAGAACTGGCGGCACGGAACAGAGGGCATCGGAGTTAGAATAAGGATGGATGAAAGGAAGAAATGATGGAGGGATGGAAGTGGAGAATATAAAACTACTTAAAGGTGCACTATCCGTCTGTCACCTGCTGTTTCTATGCATATGTTTTTAGGTTAGTTTTAGTAGCAGTTTATTTGGGCGAGACTAGACTACAACCCCATGGATCGTGACCGAAAAGGTTTAGAGTGAAGTAAAAGTACTTCTAATGCCTAAACTTTATTTAACAATAAGAGAATTTCAAGAAAGAAAAGCAGCGTATGAACAGCACGTTTGCATTTACAATTTCACTTACGACTTTCTGCATATATAAGAGACAAAATATAAATTAAAACAACAAAATTTGATGCATAATTCATTCATTCCAGAGCTCTATATCTTTCAAAACAAACGCTTTATACTGTTTTTTTAAGGCTTCTACAGTGCTAGACTTTTTTTTTTTTTTAAGATTTTTCCATATATTTTGAAGAATGTAAGGATTTTTTAAATTTTATTTTTCTGTTTATAGTCGTATAAACTAATAATAATGTTAATGAAGGCACAGAAGTTTATCATTTTTGATTGTACAAAATAAAGAATAAGAATGAACAATAAGAATCAAAACATTTAAGTTTTTTTGTTTTGTTTTTTGTTTTCATTTATGGTCGTACAAACAATAATGTTAACGAAGGCACAAAAGTTTATCGTTTATCATCATATATAATAAACCACAATAAGAACGAATAAATGTAAGGATTTAGTTTTTTGTTTTTGTTTTTGGTCGTAAAAACAAATAATAATGATAAAGAAGGTACAAAATTGATCAGTTATGGCCGTATCATAAAAGTGTAATGTTGTAATTTCTCTGTCTGGAATGTTCCATAGTATGACTTTTAAACAGCTCAACGTTGCATTTATTAAATTACATGTGGTTTTACACCTTAAAACTACCTAGAAAAACATTCGTTCTGACTGTGAGAGGGCACAGTGATACTGTGGAACTGAACTGTTGACCTTTGGGACAGTGGGCAAATGTTCTGCTTTTTTTGTGAATTAACTTACTAACCTAACCCTAAATTAACATTATTTACTCGTAAAACTTAGCAGTCCCCAAACATGCATTATTTAAGCAGTGGAAAAAGCTACAAAGAACCGGATTGTGTGGTTCAAGACTCCGGTCCTAATGGGATTACTGTGATTCCATGTCACCACTCCGCTCGCATGTCTAATAAAGGCTAATTGGACTAAAATGTCTTTAAAAAGCAGCGTCTAAGGACAGATGCTGACAAGACAAAGGGGAGTTCATTTGATTAGCGATGACCAAAAGTGTTACCTTTAAAAATGTGCTGTTCATTTTGTCATACCGGATGTGTGTCAGTCTGCTGGAAGAAGAGCAGGAGGAGGGGGAGAGTGGAGAGAGAGGAGGAAGAGGGAGGGGAGGAAGAGGAGTAGAGAGATCAGGGAGAGAGAGCACGGAGAGGAGGAGGAGAAGGGGAGAGGAGGAAGAGGAGGGGGGTGGTGCATGGCCGAGAGGCAGCACAGAGGCGACACATCTGCTGCAGTATTAACTTTCTGCTCTGTGGGCCTCGGTGCCAGAGAGAGCTGCTGAGCCCGGCCCCTGAGCTCAGGCCCCTGAGCCCGGCCCCTGAGCCTGACCCCTGAGCCTGGCCCTTGAGTCCGGTCACAGTCCTGGAGCCCAGATGGAGGCACAGACCACAACAGCTCAGGTCTGACTCTGTGTGACTGTAAAGACACTGCACCTTCACAAACATATTAGAATGTTTCTGATGTATTAATGCTGCCATAAAGGTGTCCTATTATCCCTGTATCTTTGTTCTTTTGAGTGTTTCTGTAGGTGGTGGACACGCGCTAAAGTGTAACATGATGAGACAAATCACACTGGACACTTTGACACAGTGGTCGACCTGCTTCTCTAATTGTTTGAGTCGAGAAGGGATTTGCTGAATTAATTTCTGAGTGGACACGAGCCTGGAGACCCGCTCTCCCACAGCCCTGCGCTCTCAGACCAGTCCCTTGGTCCACTAAATTGGCGCTGATTCCCCTCAGCTCTAATCTCCAGCAGCAGCGTGAGCAGCAGAGTGAGCAGCTCACCTCGGAGTCATTATGGTCACTTTGACCCCAGCGGCGCCGCTTTGACACTGAGGGACTAGTTAATCCAGTGTCTCCGGGGCGGACGGGCCAGCTGACCCCAGAGCCCAGAGAACACAGGCCTGAGGACAGGGCCCTGAGGGACCAGGTCAGGCTCTACAGCTGCACAAGTGTGCCGTGTGCAGACGTGTGCCGTGTGCAGTTGTTGTTGTTGACGATGGGAAAGGCGTCTCTCTCACCTCTGTCGACAGTGTCTGTGCTGCAGGGCATTAAACGCCCATGAATTAATGAAGACGAGCGAGGTAATTAAACAGGACCCAGATCCTGTGAGGGCTGTGGAGGGACAGGAGGTCCACATGGGGCGGTGGCCTGCATGCTCTGCCATTACCCTCCTCCCCCTCCCCTGGTCCCAGGCTGCGTGGCACTCAGATATGGCTTGATTGGCCTGCTGGGCATGGGCGAGGAGGAGGGCTGGTGAAGTTGGCACCCAGGGGAGGTGGAGGGAGAGGCAGGATGGAGGGGGGTAGATTGAGCTCAGGCCTCACCTGTGGCCCCGGGCCCCTCCCTGGATCCCTCCCCTGGCAGCCAGGTCACGCTGCGTGGTCCAAACACCCCCCGCCTGGGGAGGGGAGAGGAAAACAACAGCATGGAGGGAAGGGAGCTATAGAAGGAAGGATGGAGGGGATAAGGGAGCGAACCATAGGGGCACTTCCAGGGATTACTGCCCCACGCTGGCCCGCCAGGGCGCAGCCTCGATGGACGTCTGACTGGCAGCACCTGCCCTTTAGAAGAACCAGCAGCAACAGCACAAGGTCAGCTGAGGAAGAGGAGGCCACTTAGGTCAAAAGACTAATTTAATTTAAGATAAGTAAATATTGAGGACAATAACGACATAAAGCAGTGAAGGAAATTCTGGACAGTCAGAAATAAAGTCCTTACCTGATATCTGTTTTACAATGACATCATAAAGACGTTTACTGTGTGTGAAATACACACAGGTACAGTGAGCCTGAGTCCTCTTTCCTGAGGCAGAGCGTCTAATCCATTCTGTTGGTGCAGTAAAAGTCCCAGTACATGGACAGATGATAGTTTCATAGTTCAGTGTTATTGATCCTAACTTGTTTGTATCTTGTAGAGCAGAGCTGATGTAAACTAACAGATGGCTGCAGTGAGGCCTGAGGCAAGGCTGTGGGGATAGAGCCGTGGGACAGGAGGTCTCTGCACCATTAAACAGCTCCACGGACACTCTCCCCCCGAGACAGAAGCACCCCCTCCCCCAGGACCACCCCCACCCCCCACCCTCCCTCCGGGACTGTCCCTTCTCCCTGTATTTGTCATCAGAGCGGCTGGACTAATTAGACAGGCCCTAACTTTGGTGGTGCTCCATCAGCCCTCCCTGCGTCCCCAGCCAACGCCACAACACGTGTGTGTGGCCGGCCTGTGGGACCTCTCTGCTGTGAGGTGGCAGGTAGAAGATGTTTTTCGGTCCTGGAGGAGCTGCACTGTGAGCGGCCATTTAACACTGATCCATCTGGCCTCACCCCTCACCCCCGCCTTCTCCCATGATGCCGTTTGCCGTCAGCGACCCTGAAGTTCGTTATGTAAACAAAAATTTGCCCTAATTAACAAAGGCAAAGGGTTGTCTTGGGAACAGGATGGGAGGAGCTGATGGGAGGCAGGTGGCCCTTTGTCACTCATGAGGGCACCATATTATTGTATTTCTACTTGTCTCTATATTATATTTGTCTCTATACAATGACCACTGAAGTACCACTATTATGTGACTGACGTTTTCATAATCACAATTATTATTGCAATTTCAGCCCTTTTTTGACTTTTGCCAAAAACATGTTGTTACTTTACAATGTTGTGAAATACAGAGAAACAGAAAGAGTCCAGGCCCCAAACATCTCACTGAAAATACATCTTGGACACAAAGTCAGACACTGAATATTCAACACTTTCTCAATGAACCTGATTTATTATTATTTGATTATTATTCCTTGATAATTTCCTGTAGTAAAGTGAAAGTTGCAATAACTTTTCTGTAGTGTCTGCCACCTGCTTGTCTCTTGTCTTGATTTTATAGTTTTGCCTGTAATGTTCGTCAATATTGCATTAAGGTATCCATCTCCATAGAGACAACCAGGTGATGCCAGCAAACCAAGTTACAGATCATATTTGTGGAAATGACCCTCCTCATGATAAGATTTTTTTTTTTTAATTTAAAGTAATACTGTGGAACATTTTAGGCATTTCAGAAAAAAAATTCACCAGAAAGGTTACGTAAAGCCCCTTTAAACTTATATAATGGTGGAAATACAGCTGAAATGATGAGTTTGGTAAAGGCAAATGGACTTTAAAAGCTTTTTGATTATTGCTGAATGTTGGTTGCCGAACAGGGTTGTCAGAAGTATCAAAAATCAGACAATAATCAACACTCAGGCTCATCTGAGCAGGTTTAGTTAGTGAAAAAAATCACAGAAACTGGATAAAATTGGACCTTTCTTCAACTGTTTTATCTTAAGTTTTGTCAAAACTAGTGTAACACCACATGGTATCGTAAACAAATTACATTCTTTACTTTTATATGCTTTCCTTTAGTACTGACATTGAGTTTTAAAGTTTAGCATCATGACAAAACTACTGCCTTAAGTGTCTTCTGCTCTGAGTGGGAGACGACAGAAACTGGCTGATGTTCGGAAACATTCCCAAAAACAAAACACAACTCCAGGTACGTTTGGATGGGGTCACATGTTACCTTTAAGGATGTTTTGTTTGTTCGCGTGCACTGTCATCCAGCAGTTTGTCATTGAAATTCACCACAGTTAACTCACGTCATTTCTTCAGTATTTACTTTTGCAAACAACAAAACACCTGTAATTTAATGTTCTGGGTAAAGAAAGCAAACAAAGACGACAATTACAGAGTCGCACAAAGTTGATTCTGATGAAGCAAAGTGGGGAGGAAAAACAGACAATGGAAGGGGCCTCAGCGGGGAGAGCCGGAATACCCCTTTATCGACAGGGGAGTGAAGAAATGCACTGATTACAAAGAGATGGGGGGCCCGAGGAGAACAGGTGTGCCGAAGACCCCCTCCTGGGACCCCTCCAGCACCCAGGGGTCCTCAGGAGGGGGGGGGGGGGGTGGGGGTGCTGACGGGATGGGTGGGGTGGGGTGTGGGTGGAGGGGGAGAGTAGGGCAAAGCGTAGCTCATTAGAGAGAGTTTGGTTGTGCTAACTCACCTGGTCCTTGGGGAGGGGGATAATCATCGCGCTGGGACCGGCGCAGTTAGAGCCGACGACGAGATAGAGACGAGTCGACTGCAGCATCCGTCACTGTCAATCCTAAACCCACTATCCGACAGAGAATAAAGAGGCACTGTGGAACTTTTTTAGGAGTAGCAGTAGCAGTAGTATTAGTTGCAGTAATAGCAGTAGTAGTAGCATCAGTAGTAGTAGTATTAGTATAAGTAGTAGTAGCACTAGCAGTACTAGTAGCAGTAGTAGTAGTCGTAGCTGTAGTAATAGTAGTAGTACCAGTAGTAGTAGGAGTAATAGCAGTAGTAGTAGGAGTAGTAGTAATAGTAGTAGTAGTAGCAGCAGCAGTAAGCTAGTAGTAGGAGCAGTAGTAGTAGTAATAGGCAGTAGTAGTAGCAGTGATAGCAGTAATAATAGTAGTAGCAGTAGTAGTAGTAGGAGTAGCAGTAATAGTAGTAGTAATAGGTAGTAGTAGTAGCAATAGTAGTAGTACTAGTTGTTGTTTTTGTAGTAGCAATAGTAGTAGTAGTAACAGTAGTATAGTACTCATCCCATTTCTTTTTTTCTCTCTTCTCTTCCTCTGTTTTTTTTTTTTTTCTTGTAGATGTCGATTTTAAGATTATGTTCTTATTTTGTGAACTTTACAATATTTAAATTTGTTGGCCTTGCTCTATATCGGCCACCGTTTTTATTTTTGTTATAGCAATGGCAAGATATATTTATCAGGGATATACAATTGTGAAACATAATTGCTCTTCTATTTCCATTTCTTCTCATTAGTCTGTTCAAAGAGACAAAATAAACTTAATATTGCAAAAATATTGATGCCAAATATTCTATTCAATATTTATAGCAATATCTAGGGAAAAGCTTCACTAATATATTGTTTACTATGGCGTAAGCAATATTTTTCCAATGCCAACTTTAATCTGATGTAATCTTGAATCCACAATCATACTTCATTATCCCTCCTGTTCAAACCATTTTATTTTTCCATTTTTCTATCCCATCTTAATGAGCATATCCAGTCCTATATACATTGCTAGAGAAACTGCCTTCTGTACACAAAATAATTTTTAAAAAAAATGCATTTGACCCTTACTGTAGTGATCTGGGGACCCTTCTTTATATCTAGAGTCTGGAGAACCTGAAGAATTGGCCCATTGAGCTTTTTCAGTTTACAAAAGCACCCACAGTTCCCTTCTACATTATGTCTGAATCCAGAGGAGACTGGACCCGGACCATGGCTTGAAAACCCTCTGTCCAAACTTGACACGATCCAACCACAGCTTCTAATTTGTAGCACGTGTCTCCAAATGCTGAAGACATCTCCTCTCCAAAACTCTTGTGACATTCAGAACAAAATATATAGCTTATTGTACCTGAGATAAGTTATAGTTTGTTGCTTCGATTGTTGATTATACAAAAATCCGCGCAGTTCATCCGTCCTTAATGTTGCTTTTTCACCTTCTTTACGTCATGTTTGTTTTTGCATCTCTCTGATTGGTTACTCTGCCTGTCTGTCAATCATCTGGTAGACAGGATCCGCCTCCAGATCCACTCGTTTTTGTAAAGTTTTGTCAAAATCGTGAGGATCTGGCTGGTCAGGCAACTCCGGACACGGCAAACTCCGCACGGTACGCCCTCACCGTCGTCTGGGAATCAAACCCGCAACTTCCTCGTTTTGTGAAGCTACCCACAAAGCCACCGGTTAACAATTCCCAATCAGAAACCGTGATCATTTTGTAAAGAAACAATATACACGTCGACACCGGCACGCGCACGCATCTCTGGCCACTTCAAACTCGCTGATAGAAAACGGATTTTACAAGTTTACAAATTGGTCTGTGTAATTTCTCTTTCGCGGCGAAGGCGTCCGGTACACATTGTTCCGATCTTGATTGCTTTCATGTCTGCTGCTTTATTGCAAAAATAAACCACGCAATCACAGACCTTTCACTACCTCCCATTGTGTTCCTTCACTTCACATGTGTCGGATGCTCATTTACTATATTCAAATTAGCGATCATTAATAAAAAATAAAGGTAGCAGCTGCAAAGAAGGTACTTGTGCTTCTCTAGCGCGTCGCCGTTCGAGGGAGTTTTGTCGTATCAGTTGAAAGTGCGCGCCAGGTTCAATTGTTGTAATTAAATCCTGCCATTTTTCTGCTTGCCAGTTAAAACCATTGTTCTGGAAATCAAATTAAGGAAACATGCAAGAATCGGCAAAATTTCTCAAACTTTTTTTCCCCTCTTTCTTCGCGGTCGGCCCCGGCGTTATATCCCTCGTAACATCTCCCCATTTTGGATCTGAAGAGGCGCCGCGGTTGGTTTTAGCTTGACTATCATGAGAGGATAAAAGAGTCCAACCACCAAGGACGCGCACGGGAAACTCACAATGGTGACGCTGTATCTGAAGTCTCTCCGCGGCTCCAGCTGAGAAAATGCACGGTTCGCCACAATAAAACACCAAAACGATGTCAATGATAGAAACAAACCAGCGTGTGTGATTTCTAAAGGTGCTCCGGTATCCTCCATAATAGGTCTCCATTCACGTCAAGTCTGAAAATTTAAAGACCTGGATTTGAAGTTGTAATGGACAATTTTTCCCAATTACAGGTGGTTTTCTAGCTCAAAAATACCTCAAAAACAAATTCAAACTAATTCTGACTGTGAGCGGGGTCGCCTCTCCACAGCTCTGACCTGTAACTTGGCCTGGTTTGAAAAATAAAATAATTTCCCATAGACAGAATAAATTAAGAGATTATTGAAGATTAAAAGAAACACAAAAATAGTAGTTCAGGGGCTTAAATGGTTGAATAAATAGAGGAAAATACACAAATGTTAAACCATATTTTGATATTGTTGTTAATGACTGGATGCACAAACCTACAATACTAATAATGTTGTAGTTTATGGAGTATAATTGACATGACGAAGAAATATGATATTATTTTATTGGTAAAACAAAAGACAAACAACTTTGCACCAGTTTCAGTTTCTTGTAGGTCTACCCAATAAAACACAGAGTTTTAAAGATAAACTGTGCATTAGAATTTTGACTCATGAACTATACAAATTCTACAGGTCTTAATGGTCATCCTCCAGCTTAAACCTCCACTGTGTAACTTTTTAGCCAAAAATGCACTAAAATAAAAGCATGTTTCTTTTAACTTTGGATGTTTTTATTTGTATAATTATTCTTTTTATTATGTTTTATTATATTATATTATATTTTTATTTTGTTCATGAGCTTTGGGTAATGACCGAAAAGATGAGATTGCGGATACAAGCGGTCGAAATGAGTTTCCTCCGCAGAGTGGCTGGACGCTTCTTTAGAGACAGGGTGAGGAGCTCAAGCACACAGGAGGAGCTCGGAGTAGAGCCGCTGTTCCTCCACATTGAGAAGAGCAGCTGAGGCGGCTCGGGCATCTGTTCTGATGCCTCCTGTGCACGTCCGGGCCTGTCCCACCGGAAAGACCCAGGACACGCTGGAGGGACTCTGTCTCTGGGCCTGGGAACGCCTCGGGGTCCCCCTGGAGGAGCTGGAGGAAGTGTCTGGGGTGAGGGAAGTCTGGGAGTCTCTGCTTAGACTGCCCCGGATAAGTGGAAGAAAATCGATGGATAGATGTTTTTTATTGCACTAAAAACATAGAAAACCATGCGTCATTATCGTGAGCGGGCTTGCATCTCCACAAACCTGACTCGTATTTGCCCTTGATCCCTGAACTTGCTTGTTTCCATGGAAATGTTGTTCCTGTGGCTAAACTATTCCAGATTATATGATAAAACATATGGAGGATATTCCTATGAGTCTGGTTTTAACTTTCTATTTCCAAGGGCTCATGAAGGTGACGTCCTGCCTCCAGAAAGTTCCATAGTGTTGCTTTATTAATCTGTGCTATAATACCGTTATGCCATTTAACTCGAAGCCCACGGATGTCACAAAGACACTATTCTGAAATATGAATAAAATGAAATGGTACAAAGTGCACACAACCCCTTACAAGTGTTTAAGTGAAATTACATGAAAGACCTTACAAATAATGAACCATCCAAAGACTTGGGGAAAACCTGGCATCACAGCTGTACCCGCGACAAGGATCATTTCCGCTTCCCTATGATTAATTTGAATTTAATATCTTAAATCAAAACCTAATTAATTTAAATACAATTTTGATGGTGTCCTGCTAGTTATACACATGCTGTTAATTAGATGTAGGCTAATGTTGTGTACCCCCCCTCCCATAACGTAATTAAAACAAAAGATCCTAACCCCAGTGAACTAGTGCTGGAGCTGCCTCAACAGAAGGTGCGCTAATGGAGGGTGGGTAAACATGATTGGTCGGCTCAAAGCCTGAAAGTGACAGGGAGAAGATACTAGTGTACACAAGTAGCAATAACACTGGCTCTTATAGGAGGGACGATGTTTTGTCATTAAAGGGCTCATGTTACACTATTTTCTGATCTGCTAGAATGTTGTTTCCTCATCACAAACAGACCTGGAGTTGTGTTTTGTTTCATTCATACGAACAATTCACACACAGATCCTGCATATTTAGGCTAAGCTCTTCTGTGAAACGATGAACACGCGTATACAGGAAGTGCTCCACTCCTTCAGTACAATCATTTGGATCATTTCAGTCGGTATTGTCCATCTCTACTGAACTAAATATAAGTGTTGCTGCTAATGGCAAAGGCGAAGCTCAATTTTTCAACTGGTCAAAGACGTTTCAGTTGTGGTTAGGTTGCTAAAGGGCACTGCCTCATATCTGCCTGAAAGGAGGAGAAAACTACATTAAAACTCCTCTGAAACTAACACACCCACGTTTAAAGTTTCTGTTTACGTCGTCCCTCACTATTGCGATTTACCTTTCACGGCCTCACTGTTTCATGGATTTTTTAGTACAATTTTGCCTACTTTTTGTTTTGTTTGTTTAAGTTTATGAACGTGCATTGTGTTCTGCATTCTGATTGGCTAAGAGAGAACCTGCGCATTGTGTTGTGCGTTCTGATTGGCCCCGCGCATTTTGTTGTTTTAAAAATGTTATATTCGAATGTGCATTGTGTTCTGCGTTCTTATTGGCTAAAGGAAAACCCGCACATTGTATTCTGTGTAATCAAAGGTGGCATGTCTGGTTATAAGAACAAAAAACAGCACCAACAACTCCCCATAACTCTGTTTTTCACCCCCCGCGCTCCTCAGTTTAGGTTGTTGGCCGATTTGCGTGGAGCGATCCTCCTCCCTGCTCCCCGATTTGATCACGGAGCGGTTTTACAACTTTAAAACTTATAATAATTGTAAAAAATGAAGCTGAATACTTTGCAGATTTCACCTATCACGGGTTATTTTTAGAACTAACCCCCACGATAAACGAGGGACCACTGTATTAACTATTAACTAACACATCATGACTAATAAAGGATTACGGAAACATGAATGAAACAAAACACATCAAATTTGTTGACATTTTTATAGTTACCGCAAATAATTCAGGCGGAATTTGAAATCTGACTATTTTGGTTAGAATTAAGAGCCATTTTAGTCTTTTTTTTGTGAAAATAAATTGGGATTATAAGGGGTTTTTAAGTGCGCAGACAACATGAAGTTATTCTTTGCTCTAAAGGTTGTACAGTGGTGCTGGTCAGTGTGTCGGTCAAATGCTTCTTAAAAGTCCGTCTGCTCAAACTGCCCAAAACATCACTCTAACACTATGGAATATTAAACAAGATGAAATGAGCTAAACGTGTCGTAAAGCTGCACCTCGTCTGCATGTTGCGGGAGTATTCAGACATACATTGAGTGATAATTAAAGTAAAGTTTCGAATTGGCAGTGTGGGCTGTTTGTGCCGTGCCGCTGCTCTGCTGTAAACAGGAGATGGAAACTGCTTCACAACCAATTAAAAGTTGAACAAGTCCATTATGAAAATTCTACTGTCTGTATCCAAGCAAAGCAGCTGAAATATTAGTTATTAATTGATATCCATTGAGCGTTGCGTTCATTTGCGCGCGAGGTAAGACAAAGCATATGTCTGTAAACCACAGTGTTTTCCTCTGCTGTTCCAAAGTCATCACAGCTCCGAGTCTGAAAACGAGCTGCACAAAGATGTCCAATTAACATACAGGTAACGGCCTGTTGGAAATCTTTCTTCTCTCCGTTCCATTGTCAAAGTTTGAGCGACTTTTCTTTTCTTTCTTTTTTTTACACAAATTAGTTCAGCGTGACCTTGGAATTTTAATAATACCAACATAACGTTCAAGTTCATCCAGTGAAGTTCCAACACAGAGTAGAGGATTTAAGAAACAGACACACTGATAATTATCTATTCAGTTTGACATTCAGGTTTACATTAAAAGTTATTGTAAATACTGTGGCAATGCAGGAAAAAGGCTTCACTGGGAAAAAAAACAATATCTAGGTAAGTTAAAATGACCTAAAAATAAGAATGTTTTACTTTATTTGAGGAGATTCAGCTTGACAAGTAAAATGATCCACCGATGGAATAAGTTTTTTTCTTAATTCAAGCCACATTCGATTTTGTTTCTTATTTTAAGTGCAAAAAGTTGATGTTTTTCTTATTTTAAGTACAAAAAGTTTTATTCCACTGGCGGATTTTACTTGTTAAGTGATATTTACTCGTTTAATTTAACTTGACTAGATTTTGTTTTTTGCAATGATTAAAGCTGCACTATGTAAGTTTTTTGTGGAGATTCTGCAACCTGCTCAAGGAAATTGAATGTTTCATGGTGGTAACAAACTTATCTCATTATTTAAAGGTCTTACGATGCGCAGAATTGACTCTTGTGAACTTTAAGATGTGTTATAATGTTGTTACCTCCTCAAAAACATACCTGGAGTCTTGTGTAATAATAATAATAATAATAATAATGCACTTGTCTTATATAATGCATTTCCAGAAGTTGCTTTACAATTTCATGCCACAGAAGCAAAACTGCCAATCTGTGGCATCAACCCCTCTGAAACTTCACCAACACTCACTCACACACACTCACACACACACACACACACACACACACCACTTTTATACTAAGAAATGTGGCTGAAGTGTGTTGCCATAGGACACAACGGCCGTTTTTGCCACGTATTTCCCATCCAAGTACTAACCAGCCCTGCTTAGCTTCAGAGATCAGGCAGGATCAGGCTTGGGCAAGAAGGTTTCTTCTTCTTCTTCTTCTTCTTCTGCTTCTTCTTCTTCTTCTGCTTCTTCTGCTTCTTCTTCTTCTGCTTCTTCTTCTTCTGCTGCTTCTTCTGCTTCTTCTTCTTATTCTTATTCTTATTCTTCTTATTCTTATTCTTATTCTTATTCTTATTCTTCTTATTATTATTATTATTATTATTATTATTATTATTATTATTATTATTATTATTATTATTATTATTATTAGTCTGTCTACATCCCCTAAGCTCAAAATGCTCTGTTCCACCTTGTGATGTCATGAAGTTGTAGTTTTCAAGTTACCAGCTCCTTTTGCCTTTAGTTCAGTAGTAGTAGGTTTTTTGTTTGTTTGTTTTTTAGCAGGATTTATACAGTTAATCTTCTTCCTGTTCCTTTTGTTCGTGCAGCAAAGACAAGGCAAACAATGGTTAGAATATGTGTTTATGTTAATTGTCAGATTCATTGTTGCTGTTCTCTTTACATTGAAAAAGAAAGAAAGAAAGAAAGAAAAGAAAAGATGGGCAATTCCAGGGCTGAAATCATCCACATGATTCTAGTGAAAGTGTATGGAGTTTAAAAACACAATGGAGCACTTCCTGTATGACCACATGACATCATATATGCGGGATTTGTGGAAATGAAACAAAACCCAACTCCAGTTTGTAGATAAAGTATTTGCATTGGTTTCAGTCATATAAATAAATAAAAAAGATAAAGATTTGCAACTCCTAAAAGAGCCAAAAGACCCATGACGATCCAAGACCTGGTTTAGTCTTGGTCTAGTCCGGGTTTAGTCCATGAATAACGAATAACTGCTGGAGAACTACACGAGGTTTTGGGGCTAGAAAGTTAACCCCATCCTCATTTTCCTGCAAACCTACTGACCAGAAACAACAAATCTGACATTAAATCTTCGCCGGTGAGTTTTTACATAACTTGTATTTTTTTCCCTGCCCCCTCCAGTGTCAAAACTCGCTGTCCATTATGCTCCTCTGTTCCCATTAAAGCTGCTGTAAATGTCCAAGAGCACACTGTCATTTTAACCCTATCAAGCTCCCTCATTTTACTCCTAATGCCGAGCCTGTGAATATCAGTCATTTTGCCTTGTAGTGCTCCTCGTGCCTCAATTACAGGTGCAGATACAGTGTTCCAGCCTAATTCTGCCCTTTCGGAGTCTGCCTATAAAAAGCCGGGCCATTTGGCGTCGGATTGGGGAGGCCAGTGATGAGCGCC
Source organism: Odontamblyopus lacepedii (assembly GCA_034769755.1). Lineage (NCBI taxonomy): Eukaryota > Metazoa > Chordata > Actinopteri > Gobiiformes > Gobiidae > Odontamblyopus > Odontamblyopus lacepedii. The sequence continues at coordinate 10,868,733 of CM068364.1, read as the reverse complement.
TGGGTCACTGTGCTCACTTGGCACCGGGGTTAATTTCCTTTGGTAATATCTCAGCCACTTATGCCCCCATTATCTTTGACAGGGTCCCACAGGCTGCGCCGAGTCAGGCCGGCCCCACGTCACTGCTGGGAGAGCGCAGAAAACAACTCGGAAATGTTCTGAGGACACTCGAGAGGCGCAAACGGAACACGAATTTATATTTTTGAGGTATTTTTTATAATTATTAGGCGTGATACGTAACACTAATGAATGTCAAACTGCAGCTTGTTTTAATTTCACTTCAAGTTCTGCAAAAAATATGTAAATTTATTAAGTTTATACACTGTGCAAGGGACTTTTTGGTTCAAATAATGTTAAAAAGTGAAATTTCTGGGAATATTTTTTCTTTATTTGTCATGAGTTTAAGGTAGTAGGTTTTAAATTTCATATTTGCACTGAAATGAGCTATAGCAGGATTGATTTGTGTTATAATGTACTGGAATGCAGCCATAAGATACACTTTATTGTGTCTTACTAATCTGTTCATTTTTTTACATTGTTATGCAATTTTTAAAAGCATTTTTATGCAAAACAAAATGCAAAATTGTCTCCAATAACCTTTACTCTCTCCCAAATGATGCACTTATAATTTATCTAGCTGTTTCTATTATAAAAACAAGATTTATACAGTACAGTAAAATCAGTAAAATAAAATAAGTTTGTATTGTACTGATCTTTATTTAACCACAATACAGCAATTATTTAAAAACATTTACAGTGATTAAATGAATTAAAATCTAAAACATGAATTAAGGGGCCACACGACTGAAGCAGTGTTAAAAGCCACACAATAGAGGTTCACATCACACACATCGTACCAGAACTGGGACTAAACAGGGACTAAACCTGGACTTGATGAGAACCAAACCAGGTCTACATCAGGACTAAATCGGGTCAAACCAGGACAAGAGTGAACACAGCCTTAAATACTCCACTCTTACCTCACTGTCCTCAGCCTCTCGCTTCTCTCCTTCCTCCTCCGCCCCTCTTCCTCCTCTTTTTCCTCTCCTCTTCCTCCTCATCTTCCCCTTCTGTCACTCCTCCTCTTCCTCCTCTCCCCTCGCTCGTCTGTGGTCCTCCCCTCCTGCTCCTGACTTTAGAGAACAGAAGCCAGCTTAGAGGGGCACCAGGAGACAAATCAATAAGGCATGATTTATTGATCAGTAAAAATGATGGTTCTCATTAGCCCCCCAAAGGGACCCCAGCACTCAGCACATGACAAAATGTCAGCACCCTTGGCCCACCCTCCTCGACCCGCGCTCTACCAAAACACTGCCCCAGCCTCACGCTAATACTCCAGAAACCCAACCACTGACAAATTACTCCAGATAAGACACAGAAAGTTCAGTTTTGGGCCATTTGAAGTTCATTTTTTAAAAGTATTTTGATTAATTTGTACGATAGAAGCCGAGGACAACATGGAAACAATGTCAAGTATAAAATGTGTGAGCAAATCCATTCAAGGGTTTCAGTTTTTTTTTTTTTTTTAGGTGCCATTTTGAAGAGTTTGAAGAATTGTAAGTGACATAAGAAAGTGAAAGACTGAAAAAATGATATAAGAGTGTTCATTATTTGGACATTTGAAGTTCATTTAAAAAGTAAAGTAAAAGTAGTAAAATAAAAATGAATTTGCAACAACATAAACTGTTAAATGTGTGATTAAAACTATATATGTCTTTTGGTTTCATGTATTACTGGCGCCATTTTGAGGATTTTTGACCGTTCTCAAAAAATATATTACAGTGTATGTAATGCGTTTTGAAATGTCCCTAACAAAAAACAAAAAAATCAATTCAATAAACAAAAAGATAAAGTGTTAATTGCTATGATAATCATCCAAACTTCTTTCAGAAACCCATGGATAGAAATGGGTGAAATTATAATAAATGAGTTTTCATTACAAAACATATATAATTTATTTAAATTTATAAAGAATTCATATTTAAGTGAAAGTAAATTTAAACCTTCACAAGCTGCCAGTGGTGTTACTTCCTGCCATTGTGTCCTCGGGCATCACACTTTACCTCCCTGTTATATTACTCATTTTAAAAGGCAAAACTATTTATTTATGTATTTATTGTTAACAGCAATTCTGGGTTTGACTAAACATATTTATCAATAACTAATGTTTTTTTTTTAACGCAGATTAATCACACAGTTTATTTTGGACGCACACGCTCCTGTATGGAAAGTGCGATGGTGACCTGAAGGCGGCGCAGGTTATTAGGTCAGTGATCAGGTCTGTCCATACGTGACTTCAGATCAAACTCAGGTAGTTTGCAGATATCGCAGCGATGAACTCTCTTTCCACAGAAGCACAACAAGTTTAAAATAACATCTTAAAGCAAAACACGTGTGTGATTCAGCGGCAGCAACGACGCTGCTTATACCAACAACAAACCGAGCACGACAAACAGCGTTGGCTGAGTGAACCCGCGGCAGTGTTGTCAACAAAACTACCAGCGATAGAAAAATGATGAAAAATATAAATTTTTGATGATAAATTGCACTTTTGTCAAAATATTTTGGTCATTTTTTTTTACAGAATAATTAACTGTGATTAATCATGATTAATCAAAATTCTAAAGTGTGATTAATCAGATTTTTATATATATATATATATATATATATATATATATATATATATATATATATATATATATATATATCGTTTGACTAATTACCAAATATTTCAAATAAACTTTTGTAAACTATGACAGGAGTTACCAAAATGTGCACAATGACTCAACATGATCATGAAGATTGCCCGGAATGTTTCACAGTAAGGCATTAACTTAAACTTATCTCCATGGAGACATGTAGTTGACGACACCAGACCAAGGATTTTATTTGTATTTATTTGTTTTTTGTTGCAATAAAAACACATATAATCAAATAAATGAAAGATTAGACTCTAAACACAAAACGTTTAACATCCTCTTTTGGAAACCTCAAACTCAAAGCTGAATTTTAACACCAGCAACATCTCTATAAACCTGTATTCTTCTGTTTGTTGTTTTAATTTAGCCTAAAATGTTTCACAGTAAGGCATTAACTTACTATATCCATGGAGACAAGTAGTTGACGACACCAGATCTAGGATTTTTTATTTTTTTTTTGATTATTTTATTGCATTAATAACACAAATAATCAAATAAATTAAAGACAGATTAGACTCCAAACAAGAAAAGTTCATTGTCGTCAAACTGAAACTGTCCAGCTTCATTTCAGCACCAGCCACATCTCTATAAACCTTTATTCTTTTGAAACGCACCATGAAGATGTCTTTGCCTGCAATGTTTCACAGTAAGGCATGAACTTACTCTACTTATCTCCACGGAGACAAGCAGTTTCAAACACAGGGCCTAGTGTTTTAGTTGTATTTATTTTATTTTTTGCAATAGAAACACATGCGATTGAATAAATAAAAGACAGATTACACTCCAAACGTGAAAAGTTCATCGTCTTCATTTGGAAAACTCAAAACTCAAAACTGTCTGAATTTCAGCACCAGCCACAGCTCTATAAATCTTTATTCTTTTGAAACGCACCATGAAGATGTTTTAATTTAGCCTGCAGTAAAGCATTCATGTACTATATCCATGGAGACAAGTAGTTGACAACACCAGATCTAGGATTTTATTTTATTTTTTACATTTTTGTATTATTTTATTGCATTAAAAACACATATGATCAAATATGTGAAAGACAAATTAGACTCCAAACAAGAAAAGTTCATCGTCGTCAAACTGTCCAGCTTCATTTCAGCACCAGTCACATCTCTAAAAAACACTGTAACGGACCATGAAGATGTCTTTGCCTGCGATGTTTCACAGTAAGGCATTAACTTACTATACCCTGCCTTACTATATCTCCATAAAAACACATGTAACTGAATAAATAAAAGACAGATTCGACTCCAAACAAGAAAACCCTAACTCAAAACTGTCCAGCTGAATATTAGCACCAGGCCCGTCTCTATAAACCACTGTCTTCTTTTTAAAGGGTGGCAGATGAAGGATTTGATGAGGAAGAGCGGAGGGGTGTGCGGGAGATCAAATACGTTTTTAATTAATTCAAGACACTGCAGTGAAACTTTACTTTAATTAAGCACCGGGTCAGCAGCAGAAGCTCTTCCTCTAACCAGCCCCATCTTTCCTCCTTATGTTCCCCCAGTGATTCTGCCTTACCCCCCGCCGGCTGCATCCACGCACTCACCAGTTAACGGGGGAGCGTTTATTCCGCGTCTGAAAGGGAAAAAGAGGATCAATAACTACAAACAAAAACGTCAAATATCGGCGCGTCGTAAATGAAAATCCCCCACACGGCGATGATTGCTCAGGTACGCACGGAGAATGGGAGTTTGAGCGGTTCTTTTGATTGTCGTGTGGACTTATACAAAACGGTTTGTTATGAAAAGGTGAATGGGAATTTGACAACAAGGATCAGGTTGCGTAACTTTAAAGGGGCACAGTGGAACTTTTTAGGTCGCAGAAGCTGCTATTATAGATGTTTTGGCGGTAATTTTCCACAATATGATATTAAACTTATATAACTACGACAATTTCACGTCTTCCTTGTCTCTTTGTGGCCCTTAAATACCAAAAATTAAAGGTGTATTATGTAACTTTTCAGGTTAGGGATCCGCTACCATGGAGATACTTTGCGCGTAATGTTCCACAATATGGTATTACACTTATATAAGATGCGATTATCCAATTATGGGTGTTTTTATAGCTCAAAAACACCTTTAAAAACATGCGTTCTTACTGTAAATCAGAGTCCTGCACGGGTCTGATTCTGACAAACCGCACCCGCCTGTACCCGTCATATCTCAATCCGGTTTTCCGACAAAATTGAAATAAAATTCCGCACCCGATCCGACCCGAGTGAAAATCAGTCAGAGAGCCAAAAAAGAGCCACAACTTTGTACTCTCCAGTCGCTAATTCACTTTTCAGCTTGTCGAGAGTCATTTTAAACTGCAGGACATTACATATGAGGTTTGAAAATGAAAGTGGCAGAAATTTCTGGGAATGTGCATCAAAAACATGTGGATTTTACATTTAATCATCTTGTAAAAACAGTGGCATTTTTGCATTCCACTAAAACACAGCCCTATTTTGTGTTTGCACATGATGTTGTGTAAACCGCAGATTAGACCCGCGATTTCCTGCGTCCAACCCGAACCCGCATCTGACACAGCACAACATTTTTCACCCGTTTTATTAAAATTTGCGGTTCACCCGTCGGGTATCCGTAGGTACCCGGACCCGTGCAGGACTGCTGTGAGTGGGGTCGCCTCTTCACAGATCTCACCTGTAAATGGCCCTAATGGTGTCTCCTGCTTGTCTGCTTGTTTCGACACAGCAAATTTCAAGTGCAAAATTAACACTTAAAGAGTAAAATGTTAGTTTATTTCCGAGTGTATATGGTCCTTATCTGATCAGAGTAAAATTTACTCTAGAGTAAGAATATTCAGTGCCAAATTTACACTTTTACTTGTATACTGTGTAGTCTTTTCAGAATTTTACTTTATTTTAAGATTTTTTACTCTACACAAGTGAATAGTACTAAAAGTAGTGTTCATTTTTTACTGTGTTGTGGTGCAGTTAGTTTTGTTACAATTTCCACTTGTCGAATGCCTCCATAATCTCAGTGAAGACATAAAGAGGCATGAAAAATGTTTTGAATAAACTGTTTGTAGACTTTATCTCCCATTTCGTGTAAAATCTATGAACTCAGTAAATTGGTGATTCACTAGCAACGACCACGGCAACAACAGCACTGTGCATGAATACTGAAAAGTTTCTTCACTTCTTGCAACAGTATATATATATAGAGAGAGAGAGAGAGAGAGAGAGAGAGAGAGAGAGAGAGAGAGAGAGAGAGAGAGAGAGAGAGAGAGAGAGAGAGAGAGAGAGAGAGAGAGAGAGAGAGAGAGAGAGAGAGAGAGAGAGAGAGAGAGAGAGAGAGACAGAGAGAGAGAGAGAGAGAGAGAGAGAGAGAGAGAGAGAGAGAGAGAGAGAGAGAGAGATTTCTTTTGTCTTTATCACAATTGTACGTTTTCTACTTTGTGCGTGGAATTACAGTTTAGATTTATGGCATTATTAGAAGAGGGAGAGTTGCCAAAGAATTTGTAAATTGGAATCTTAAGTGTTATTCTTTTAAAAAGATATATATTCAAGTTGAGTGTCCGCTACCTACTTGTCTCCATGGAAAAGTTATTGCTTTAGCTAGAATGTTCCATAGTATAGATTAAAATAGGGAGACAAGCAGGTACAGGACTACGCAATGTTAGTCAGGAAATGGGAACTGTTGTATTTTTGAGCAATAGAAACACCCGTAATGAATAAATGCTAGATAGATACTGTATGTTTAAAGTCATACCATGGAACATTCCAAGGAAAGCAATAACATCCCCAAAGAAACACGATACCGGACTTTCCAGAAAAGTTGCACAGTGAACCTCGAAATAAAGAGTTTTCAATTTAGGGTTCATTTTTATGTCCCTTCACTTTTTGTGTGATTGTTTTGCCTGGAATACCATGAAATATCTGTAAATATATCCATCTAGCTTTATTCATTAACATATATTTAATAAAAGCGGGCTTGCCTCTCCACAAATCTGACTTGGCCTTGTGGTGTTTGTCTACATAGAGATGCCTTGAATCCTGGGTTTCCGTTTCTCATTATATGGAACATTTTGAGGATTTCTTCCAAACCAAAAGATATAATATTTTGGCATTAGTAATATTTCGATTGGTAATCACTATGGCAACAGTCCAAAACCCATGGATAGTCAGGAGAGTCCAACTTGTTTTCTATAATATAACATCTTCACACCCGCTTCACCAGCCCATTCGTGCAGACACCTCTAGCCTCTCCTCCTCTACCTCACTGCTCCATAATCGCTCACGTCCGGCGCTTGTGTTTGCTCCTGTCTCCGTGGGGACGCCAGGGACAGGGGCGCAGGCTCAGCCCCAGGAGGGGAGGGGGTGACTGGACGCTCCATCACCCACGGGCCCCCCTCTCCTGGATGATGCATGGAGGACACGGAGCCTGGACCTCTGAGGCCAGAAAACACCACAAACAAACAAGCAGAACCAGAGCCGGAGGATTGAGTGTTTGTGGAGGGGCTGTGACCTCTCCAGAAGACAAGTCAAGTGTGGATTTTAAAACTGTTAAACGCCTATTGCACAACCTAAATGCAATCTTTAGAGAATCGCACGCCTTGGTCTTGGACAAAGTTAGTAAACGGAGTCATATATCCAAAAAAGGTCAAAGCAAAACCTTCATAATATTGTGGGTTCTTTCTAAGGCTAGCTCACAATCTTACTCAGAGGAGATCCCAAACAAAGCATATGCACTCTCTGGTGGTTCAGTTAGTGATGAAATGATTCATTCTGTTTACCGTATTTTCCGGACTATAAGCTGCTACTTTCTTCCCAGGCTTTGAACCATGCGGCTTTTAGAACGGAGCGGCTAATGTGGACTTTTTTCCACCGCTAGGGGCGCTCTAACCAGAATTTCAAAAACAAGATAGACGGAAAATTTATACAAAGAAGAATACGCTACTTTTTATTTAGCAGATATAACATGCACAACAAATTACTAACTGGTAATTATTTTCAAATCCTCGCCCCTTCATGAAAAGCACATGAAGGAGTTTGTATGATACAAGTTTTAAGTTGAAGTCATCGATCTTGCTCCAGGTAGGAAACGGCGCGGGACCAACGGGACGCACGGGATCGGTTCTTTTCTGTTTTCTGACCTCGTTTTAATCAGCACAGTTGCTGCCGTGTTAAAAGACACTGTTCAGAAAGAATCTGTTCAGGTACATAAATGTACATTTACAGTACAAAATCATTCTGTATATGCAGTAAATATCTAATTTTTCAACATAGATATCAGCGGCTTATAGCCCGGTTGCGGCTTGTATATACTTTTTTCTTAATTTTTTTTTTTTAAATCGAAGGATGTGGCTTATTTACCGGTGCGCTCTATAGTCTGGAAAATACGGTAAGTATTTCATCTGGAAGGTCACTTGAGTATTTCCTCTGCAAGGTCTTCTGCCACATTTGCTGGCTTATGTCAGGGGTCTCCAAACTTTTTTCATCAAGGGCCGCAGACCAGCGTGACGGCCGATCGAGGGTCATAGTCTGATGGTCAAAACAGTAAGTAATTCAGATATGTGCATTTATAACAGGTCTGAATGACCCTCCAGACCTTTGTTCATGTTTAGACCCTTAAAAGGACACACTACATTTGCTTGATCAAGGCCGATTTCAAAAACATGCAGTAAAAAGTACTACTTGTGGTACTATGGGCCAATTCACCTGGAAGCCTGAGGACCAAAACAATTGGTCTGAGGGCCACATTTGGCCAGTTTGGACATGCCTGGCTTATGTGGTGTAAAAAGCATCTCAAAGGCCCATAGTTAGAGCCTTAGTTAGGTCCTTAGCGACATTACTACTATAAAGAATGAATGTGGGGGTGGTTAGTTCTGCAACAATTCACTAATACTGAACAACAACATATATCAGGGCAGCCACGGGGTCTTAAAAGTCTTAAAAAGGTCTTGAATTTCATGTTCCTAAATTAAGGGCTTAAAAATTCTGAAATTATGTTGTTTAAGTATTAGTTTTTTTCACAAAGGTCTTAAATTTCATTAGCCTATTTTTTGTATACTCACCGGGCTGCAGTGCAATGTGAGAAAATGTGAAAGTTTGTCTTGTTAGAACGTTATAAATGATTTTTTGGGCCATTTTACAAGCAATGCATACGACTATAAATGAAATTTTATAACAAAAGTGTTTTTTGTTATTTAAAGCAGTGAGTAATGGTCATTATTAGAATTCGATCTGGTGTTTTTCGCCCGCATAACGGTGCAATGTTATGTCTTATTTTTCATCTAAGTGGACTTAAAATGTCTTCAAGTCTTAAATTTGGGGTAGTCAAACCTTTGAATACCATGTAAATACATATCTACTATTGTGATATGTATGTGTATTTTGAATTCAAATTATACAGGCAAACTGATATTTGTATTTTTATTTTTTTCTGACATTTGGTTTGATCTCGGATAAAGCTTTAAAAAAGTTAGTTGGAAAAAACGCCTCCAAATCTCCAAAATTCAAAAACAAACACCAACTTTTGCCATTTCTCGACATTTTCCCCACAAACTTACCATGTGCAGTAGCGAGTTCTAAGAGTGTTCCTTTTAAACTAACATTTGCTTTTACAAACTAGCTTTAATAATGTTTACAGTACGAACATCTGCCTTGTTTAAGTGAAGGATATTGAGTTTCGGGCTTTCAGAGGCTGGTAGACCGCAGACTGTCATGACGTTTGCGCTCTCATTGTGAAAACCCCATAGCCCTGGATGGAGATGTGTTAAAACGTGCATACAAAGGCGTAGTGTGCTTCCAATATGGCGTAATGTCTTCCATCCTCCGCTTAAATCTTTGCCAGTTTGTTGTTTTGAAGCCGTATCATGGGTCTCCAACATGTCCGCCGTCTTCGCATCATGGAAAAACTTACAAGAAGAGGCCACTGACTGGTAAATAAATAGCAGAAAGCGTGCAGTAGCGATGGCCTTGCAAATATTTAGTAATGGGGCTCCGTGGTTAGCTCCCCATCTGCCTACAATTCACTAAGCTTCTTCAAATAAATGCCCCGAACAAGGAATTCTACTCCTGCCGCTTTTGTTGAATTGCCAAACGTATAAAAACGCGGAGAAAAAAAATAGGTTACAGCCTTTTATACGCAAGATCTGGGGGTGTTTAGACTAAATTATATCATATCTTAATTGTGTGTATGTGTGTGTTGGCTTTTCTGTGCACATGTAGTAGGAATGTTACAAGCCAAAGGGAAGTGGTTTCATCTCTTTAAAATCTACAGGCCGGAGTTGGTGAAAGCTTTATTAGTCCATTTATGTTTGGAGGAGTTATTACCGCTCTTGAGGATTTCAGTGCGAGTGGAGTGGGTTTCAAACTGGGGTGCGAGGACGGTTGGGGGTTCGCAAGAGGCTTCCGGTGGTCTGCTGCTGCTGAAGTAGAAAGAAAAAAACATTTAATTGCAAGGGTGTTTTATTACTATGCCAGACATTCTTTGCTTTGTGTCATGTGTTGTGTGGTTTAGTTTTGCTCTAATTTAATGGTGCATTATGTAACTTTTCTGGCACTGCTTCTTTGTTACCATGTAAATGTTATTGTTTAGCCTTGAATATCCCTTGGTGTAATTACTGAATTAAAGGGGTTCTTATTAAACTATCTTAAAAAGCGTGCCTCCTTTTTGTGCACGGGCTCACTTTCCCACATACCTCACTTGTCATTTCTTGGCATTTCCTGTTTGTCACCATGGAGATAGGTAGTTTTAATGTTACACAGTGGAACATTCTTTGCAAAGCCAAAACCAAACTGTCTTCAAGTTACATAATGCCTGATTAGACTCTGTGATTAAACCCCTGTTTTAGACCATGGCTAATCCTGTTTAAAGAGGCAACGCAAGGCAAGTTTATCTGTAAAGTGCTTTACAGAATAAGAAATACATTAAAATCACAATACAAACAAATCAAAACATAAATAATCATCATAAAATTAAAACAAGAGGGAGAGACATTACATTAAAGCACGGCTAAACAGTTCAAATACCATTTTTGAAGTGGTTTAGACAAGATTTACTTTTACCTGAAATATAATTCTGTAATTTATTTGTCCTTTTTTTGATTAGCTAAAACTAGAAGTTTAATCCAGGTTAAATAATCCATCCCATCTGTACATAGACATACATATACATTAGTGCTGTCAAACGATTCATTTTCATTAATCATGATTAATCACAGTTAATTATTCTTTATTCTTATTTAGACCAAAATAGTTTGACAAAAATGCAATTTATTATCAAAAAGTTATATTATTGACATTTTTCTATCGCTGGTAGTTTTGTTGAAAACATTGCCGCTGTTTGTCGTGCTCGGCTTGTTGTTGGTACAAGTAGCGTCGTTGCTGCCGCTGAATCAAACACGTGTTTTGCTTTAAGATTAAGGTATTTTAAACTTGTTGTGCTTCTGTGGAAAGAGAGTTCATCGCTGCAGTATCAGCAAACTACCTTAGTTTTATCTAAAGTCGCGTATGGACAGACTTGATCACTGACCTAATAACCTGCGCCGCCTTTCAGGTCACAATCGGGATTTCCATAGAGGAGCATGTGTGTTCAAAATAAATTCTCATTAATCTGTGTTTAAAAAAAACAAAAAACATAGTGTGACATTTTTTGTGTGATTAATCGCATGTGTTAACCCGTTAAGTTTGACAGTCCTACTATACATACATTGGTTCAGTCCTGGTTTAAGGTGCGTTCACATTTGTCGATATTTGTTCCTAAATTGATCCCACTGTAGTCATGATGTGGATTTGGTTTAGTTTTGTTCTAGTCCTTATCCTGATCTTCATTTCGGTTTAGTTTAGTCCTGGTTTAGCGCCAACTCTCACGTGGTGAAGTGTGAGCGCACCCTTAGTCTTGGCTTCTTTAAGTGCACAAAGATGACATTTGGAAAGCTAATGGTGTTAGCTGCTGAAAAGTTTGTGAATCGCATTTGAAGCCATGTTGGGACTTTCTTTTAAGTGTATGAAAACAGTATATCATTTAAGTCCTTTTTAGTCAAACCGATGGGAGATATGTGAAAATAAAGCAAAATTCAGAGTATCACATTTGCGCGAGGTGTGAGTGAGACAGAATGTTGTGGTGGTTTTGGGCTTTGAGTATTGACCAGACGGAGTGTGGAGGGCCTTGATGTTCTTCTGTGAGGGTGTTAGGCCCAGGCCCAGGACGCCAGACGGGGGTCAGTGCTGCCCCTCACACTGGCCCCCCACACGGGCCCCCAGCTCCAAAGAATGTGCTCCATTGTCCCCGAGCCTCCAGCGTCTCACAGTTCTGTTCGGAGGAAGACACTGACCTCCGCACACACACACACACACACACACACACACAAAACAGCCTTTTTGTCTTTGCACCATTTTGGATTTTTTAAATGTATTTCTGTGGCTTTTCTTACATTTTAGTGGCACTAACTTTTTGGCTGGGGGTCTGTCACCTGCTTGTTTCTATGGATATGGCATTGCTCTGCCTCGAATGTTCCACAGTATGACATTAAACAGCTCTACTTTACATTTATTCAGTTACAGGTGGTTTTATAGCTCAAAAATACCTAGAAAAACAACCATTCTGACTGTGAGCGAGGTCGCCTCTCCACAGATCTGACCTGTAACTTGGTCTGGTTTGGCCTCCATGTACATAGACAGGTTTAATGCCATACTGTGGAACTTTCCGGACAAAGCAATAAGATTTCCGCGTAGAAAAGCATTTGTCGGACCCTCCACAATGTTCATTAAAGCGGAAACATTTCCACTAGTGTATGTGGACTTTGGAAGAAATATGGTGCTTTGCTAAAGGACACAACAACGGTATTGAATTCAGGAGCTGGAATAGAACCAACAACATTTGGGTTTATGGTCAAATCTACCACCAGGTTATAGGCCATTCCTGTTTTAGAAAGAAAAGAGTCCTAATATAGACCTTTAGACCTAGTTTAGACCTGGTTGGTTCTGATTTGGACCTGATTTTAATCATAGTAAGTCCTGGATTTGTCTCACTTATCTTAGATTTTACACTTACACTTAGTTTAGTTCAGAAATTTGCACAATTTCTCTGATCTGGCCAAGATTTTCAAACTTATCAGGTCATTCATCATGTTTTCAGATTATTTATCACTGCTTAATTCTAGTCTAGAGGTTGTTTATTAAGATAGAAGTCATTTTCTAATAGATTTAAGTGTTTATATGTTAAATTTGGGCCAAGCTTTTTCGCTCTGTTCAGTTTACTCGTGGTTCAGTCCTGGATTTGCCCTTTGGATCTCGTTCAGACCTGGTTTAGTCCTGTTCTAGACCTTGATACTTAAATTCCTTCGCCAGAACAAGGCCCTGATCCGTCCTCCAAACACCTGAGTATGTACAGTAAGTGTGAGAATGAACCGAAGGGGATTACGCGCCGATTCAGGGCAGGGTGAGGCTGTGGGGGGCTGGGGGGTGGTGAAGAAGATGCGGTGGGTGGGGTTGCTATGTAGAGACAGTCGACAGCATGTGATCGCTTCAGCCCCTCGACGCACAAAAAAAAAAAAAAGGCGAAGAAGAAGAGCTTTATTTTCTTTTCCCTCTCAACCCTCTGTCGTCCCGGGCGTCTTTGGGTGCTCCGATCATATGCAAAGCTGTTTTATGCTAATGCGATGTGTACACTCTTTGGTTAGCGGTGTTTGGGCTTGCATACACAAACTACATCACAGGCTCCCTCTCCACCTGCCTCGCTCTGCCTCGTCTCCCCTCGGCAACCAGCATCCGGCATCCTTTTCTCCGAGATATTCCAGGAAGTGGGCGACGGAAAGCTAAAGGAATCCGCGCGGCTTTTGCCTGACGCGCGATTTGTCCGTTTTAAGGATTGCAATTAAAGCAGGAGAAGCGTTAACGGATTACGCTGGCGTTTATAGCGTACCTCTCCCTACGCCAGTGATTCAAATAAAAGACGGAAATCGACAATGTGTTCAAGTGTCTGTGTTTGTTTTCTGAAGAACAAATGGAGAAAAAGGGAGATTACCAACGTGCAGAAATCTTGGTTTACTTTAAATGCTTTTCTTTGCCAGATTTGCAGAGTCTCTAAGTGAATTTACAGGTATAGCTTAATATTTACTGCAATTCAGGGGCCCAGCTACACCTACAAACCTGTGCGTAGATGTCTTTTTAATTTGAATCCATGCTATTTTTCTCTTAGTACGACTGAGACGTGCTAGTGGAGCAGTTTGGATCGATAAACTATGATTCAATACTTTCCACAAGACCAGAAATAAATAAATAATTGAAATAAAGTCAGTGCTATTTGAGGATTTCAAGATACATCCATTAATCTCCTGTTTTGTCTTTCTCTGGGCCTGCTGTTTTCTGCGGTTCTAACCTCAGGCACTACAGTATATCAGTATAAATACAGTCTCCCTCCTCTGTACATGTCCAAACCATGAGTCCTTCTGACTTTGTAAAAAAAACTACAACATAAACTACCCCTTGAAACCATCTTCCCAACTATTCCTACCAAACTTACATGCAGAACTGGCAAACATTTGTAATCTCTTCCACAAAGTTTCTAAAAGCCGTGTTGATGACCTACGTAGGTTAGAGATGCACTGATCTGATATTAGTGTCGAATACCAGCGCCAATACTGAAAAATTTGCTGAATCTGATATATTGGCTTCCAAATATTGATCCAAACAGTGATGTAATAAGATTATTTCCTGGTCTAGTTGGCCCAAAATGTCTCATAATGTTTAAACTTTTATTTATACAAAGTTATTGTGATTACTTGAGAAATTCAGAAGAACTGCATAACACATTTGGATCTTTAGGAGCAGTTTTGTCTGATTTTATTTTAGTTTAAAGAAAAGTAATGCTGTTTTCAGTCTCTGCACTGGTATTGGTTGATATCGGGTATTGGGGGATACTTAAAGCTGTAGTATCGAAACTGTTATCGGAATTGAAAAAGGTGGATCGGTGCATCTCTTTAGGAAGAAATATTCAGTTTCAAATCTAACGCTACTTCCTGTATTTTTGTGCTTTTCTTTTCAAGTTTTTTCCACAAACTTATCACTTAATTAATATGAAGTATAATCAATATTTACTTTTGGTACTATCCATAAACTGTATAGTTGATGCATTCAAAATAGGAAGTGAACATGGCCGCGCTTCCGGCTCCATCGACTCTGGCTTAAATTGACTTTACACTGGAAAATTGTCCCCTCCTCTCTCTGTAACTGTTGCTGTGAGCCTCATTTTGGTCTTAAAATGTCCGTATTACCAACTCTACATGATCCTGGTGTTTTTATTTCATTAAAACAAAAAAATCCTATTCCTAATATGGAACTCTACTCCAAAGTTGCTCCTCTAACTTCAGGCCTCTGTGAGCTTTATTTGACTGGCGCTGTGTATGGTTCTATCGCACTAAAGCAAGGAGTAATTTGAGAAATGTGTGCACTTTTACTCATGTATTACACATTTGGACCCGTGTAGACTTATGTTTTCCTGCACGAGATATTAAAATGGGATCTATAGAGTATGATTTGACACGTTAATTCATTATTATGGTATACATTACATTTCAAATTGTACATGTTCCGCTTGTCACGTTTACAAATCATTGACGACTCCACTTTGACACGGGTGCGCACGTGTCTGCCAGCTCCACGTGCACGCTCCCCCCCCCACACACACACACACATACAGGGGGCAGGAGCATGCACGTGAAGGGGGTGGACATGTTTAGCGCTCGGAGACTGGGAGCGGCACTTAGCTCATTAATGTAAACACACTGCTAAGCACAGGTTCTGCTGAGCTGCACCACCACCTCCCATAATCCTCCGGGACAGGGACCAGCTCTCGCCGCTCTTCCCGCCTTCGGAGCCTCTTTGTGGGTGTGTGTCGCCCGTGCCGTCCCCCTCAGGCTTTAGCTCCCTCTAGGCTGCTCCGCCATCATCTCTGCTCCTGTCGTCTTACTGTCATCTCCCTCAACATCTGCCAGTGCCGTCCCCACCTCTCCACACCACCGGGGTCCCGCAACCACGCACACAAATCACACACTTTAGCTCGTAAAATGTGCTCATTTCCAGTACAACTTTTGTTTTAGTGCTCAAGATTTCAAGTATGTTTTGTGCAGGATAGTTTGGGCGGGGCTCAAAGCACGGACCTTTCTATCGCCTGATTCAAAGGAAATACAGTTACTTTAGTGTATGTTTTTAGTACGGTTCTATAGTAAAAACAATGCTTAATTATAGTTCTATGGTTGAGGCAGACAAACAGTCACAAACACAGTTGCAATAAAAAAATAAAAAAAAATTGCACATAGCAAGCCTATCCACTATCTATCTATGTTGATAAGAGTATTAAAATGATTGTTCAAGGGACAAAAGTGTGCGATTTACTAACTATTAATCACGAGTTAACTATGATGTTCATGAGATTAATCAAATTAAATATTTTAACCGACTGACAGCACTAGTTTTTAGTTTTAAAGTTTTTTAGTTTTTGAATGAAGAATGCTCTGTTAATAATCCTCTGTAAAGCATCTATGGGGACGTGTCTGTGAAAAGCGCAATATAAATAAAGTTATGTTAACATAAAAAAGGTATTAGAATCACATCTGAGTCTGTGTTGCCAGTGCCTAAACCTGCAGATAGGAGACACACATATACACATAGTTTCCTCATTCTCAGTTTATGAACAGGCCTCATATCAAAGCTCAGAACCTCCAGACTTCTGTCACAGAGCTGCAAAGGCTGCACTAGCACTTACTCATGAGCGGTTGCAGATGCTGGGGTTTAGATGGCGACCGTTCAGACCAGAGAGAGGCATTTTAGGTTTAAAGCAACTGGATTTCAGCACTGAAACTGGCAACACAAATGTCAGAGTGATGTGAAGCTCATTCTGTTTCCTGATTAGAGCATCATCTTGAGAATGCAAACACCAAATTATAACATAAACAACTTGGCCATTATGTCCAATGTTTTTCTAACTAAAAATAAATCAGTGTTAGATTTCAGTAATAATCAGCAAAAGCTATATTTGATTTTAACATGTTTATATTATTTCTGGACACAGATACAACAAACATACATAATTATTTGTTATCCTGGTTTACAATGAACGCACAATATACAAATACAAGGTGTTTTGTTTGATGAAAACTAATATAGAAGCACTTAGGGTTCACCATTTTTTGTCCAATAAGACAGACTGTTGGTTTAGAATTATGTAGAAACAAGAGCCTGTGACTTCTCTATACAGTTGTTTGCAATCTCTACTGAACAAAAGGTAAAAAGTAGATGCTAACTTGAAAACTACCGCTTGATGACATCACAAGGTGGAACAGAGCATTTTGAGCTTTTGACATGAAGACACACTGATAATAAAGTGTTACTCAAAGGTGTGAATGAAACAAAACACAACTCCAGGTATTTGTTTGATGAGGTAAAAACATTATAACACATCTTAAAGCTCAGTCAGTTTTAGAGGCTTTTACTAAATTTGGATAATTTCGTCCATTTTAAAAATGGATGTTTTGTATACAAAGTTTTGTATGGACTTGCCCCCCCTCTATTACAGGATTTTATTATTTTTCTGGAAGAGTTTTTCATTGTCAATAAGACAGAATCCAACACCGACCACTTTCAGATCACACGTTGAACAGCAACAAAAGGAAAACCAGACTTGTGAACACTTTTAGTACATAATTGTTATTGTAGCTACAGTTTTTGCTATAATCTGTCATATTTACGCTGCAGTGTTGTAGATGTTCATTAATATGCACTGTCCCTATTGAATAAATACAATAAAAGATATAGGAGCTTTAAATATCTATTATTATTAGATTTGGTTCACTATTGAGATCAAGTTGACTCCCTCTTTCTCCCCAGTTTCTCCCTTTGGCTTTAGTGAATCGTCCCTCTCCACTCTCTTTATTTCCTCCTTTAACGCCACTTTAAACGGTCTCTGGATCACTGCTGTCCTAAGTGTGAATATTCATGTCAATGTCATTTGGGATTGGCCGGTGGATTACAGCTAATGACGGACTAATCACAATCCTCTTTGCCCATTCACTGATCTTTGCTCTATTTTGTCCTTGATGCTAATTCACCACCTCCTACGCCACGTATGTCAAAATCTCTCCGTTTGATAATTAACTTCCAACTAATATACTTTTCCATCATTTCGACTGTAATTTAAAGAGAAGAATAATTACTTCCGTCGAGATAGACTTGTGTCCATTCATGAAATTAATAATCGGTTTATAAATATGTTATTAAATAGGAGTTAAGCTGCATATATATTTCATGGTGGAGGGAAGGAGCAGGTCCCAAAGGCCGTGGGGCTTTACTCGTATCATTCATTTATAATTAATCTGCTCCACTTGGGACTGAGGATTTAAGACCTGCTACAGACAAGAGCTGCTCTGTTTCTATTCGGAGCTGCGCTGGATCACGGGAGGTCTTCCAAGTGAGACGTACACAGAAGAAGAAGTAAAGATTTATTAGGTTTTGTGCTGCTGGAAAACATGGGAATAAAGCGGGTGCATAACTTTAACTTGGCGTAGGAATATTTAAAACAAATGTGCAGCGGTGGCAGTGCGAAGAAGCGTGTGCTGCAAGTTGTTTTGACAAAGTGGAGCTGTCGTAGAAATGCGTAATTGGCATAACAAAATACATTAAAGCTGCATTGTGTAACTTCTCTGGTGGAAGGTCCTTCAAATGTCTTTTTCGCAGAGTGGTATTAAGCCTTTTTATGCTCACGGAGACCAAACCGGGCCGATACAGGTCAGATCTGTGGAGAGGCGACCCCGTTCACAGTCAGAATGCTTTGTTTTTCAGGTATTTTCGCGCGATAAAACCACCCGTAATTGAATAAATGTAAAGTAGAGCTGTTTAATGATGTAATGTGGAGCATTTCAGGCAGAGCAATGACGTAGCCATAGAAACAAGGTGTGGACACCCAACCAAAAATTGACAAGAAAATTTATAGCGGCACTGAGTAGCTTTTCTCATGAAGCGTCCGTCACCTGCTCATTAAACCAATAATATCTCCATTTTTGTAATTTTGTACATTTTTGTGTTACATTATTGAGTTTATTGTTTTATACTTTATTTTATTTTATTTATTGCACGGTTAATAGTGTTGTTTATGTTTCGCTCCAAGTACCGCAGTAGTTTCCTAATGTTGTAAACCTGTTCACTCATAATAATAAAACCATTAAAACAATTTTGATTCTGATGGAGAAAAGCAGATGACACCATCAGGCCCAGTTACGGGTCAGATCCGTGTAATGGCAACTCCGCTTACAGTAAGAATGCATGTTTTTTTGTGGTGTTTTTGAGCAATAAAAATCACCTGTTATGAACTAAATGAAAGAAACATTTAATGCAGTACTGTGGGACATTTGTGGCAAAGCAATAACATCTCCATGGAGACAAGCAGGTAGTGTAGCCTCCACCAGTAAAGTTGTGCACCTTTAAATAACTATGGTTGAATAATGAATGTGAAGGAGAAACAAGGAAAAAATTGCTTTGGATGATTATAGGAAATTACAAATTGCACCTTTATTGGTCTGTTTATCACCATCTTATGTTCTGTTCAGTATCAGTGGTTTAGAGGTTAGATTCACCCCCCATCCTAAAGTTCAGCAGGTTCATCTCAACTGCACCGTTGGGCAAGACACTGCACCGACCGTACTGACGATGACTGTGGCGTGTGAGCGATTGGCATCTGGTTGGAGGAGCCAGTGGCAAAGATTGGAGGTCACGATTCGCTCAGTCAATCCCAGGGCAGGTATGGCTACAGGAGAAGTTTGTGGCCAACAGTGAGTGACTGAATAACGCTAAGAAAAAGAAAAAAAAACACAAGTAAAAGTAAGAGTAAAAGTCTAAATATCCCTGTTTTACTTGTAGGACGTTCATTTTTGTTCATTTATATCAAATCAAACTAAGTCCCCTGGGCTGACTCAGGTCCACCTTTGACCGGCCCCCCAACCCCTCTGCCCCCCACCACTTGAACCAACCCTATGAGGCAATCCTCAAAAATTGTCATGGCCTATTTTTTTTTTATTATTATTACTTTTTGGCAAATAATAGCATGTCTGCATCTTGTATTATATTGATTTTTTCCAATAAAAATGATATTCATATTAAGTATTAAGTATCTTTATATTTAAATAATTAACAACGTCTTTACATTTGCCGCAGAATTTGTGCCTAATTTTTGTCACCTGATAAGCCTGAGATCAAACAGTCAACAGTCAACGCACACGAAAATAAATAAAAGGAATATCTGTGGTGTTTCAAATTAAAACAAAGTGTGAAGTACTGACTACTTTTACAAACCACTAGTAACGATAAACAAATATGTGCCAGGAGTTCTGTGCAGTTATAGTATTGAGGAAGGCTGTGTCAGGCGAGTCATTTCTACGGCACAATGAGGCTGGGGCTCATTTTGATCTGGATCGTACAATTCTATGATACGACCGACCCGACCCCGGCCCCCATCACAGTCAGGAGGGATAATGTGGCCCCCAGTGAAAAAAGGTTTGGTGACTCCTGATTTATATCAATCGTGCTATATGCAAACATTTTAGGCAGGTGTGGAAAAAATGCTACTGCACTGTATCTAAAATAAAGTGAAATTGTATGGAGGTGTGTGGAGTTTAAAAACACAGTGGAGCACTTTCTGTATTACCACATGACATCACAAGGTGCAACAGAGTGTTTTCTGTCTGAGAGAAGAAAGCCTAAATTTGCAGGATTTGAGTGTTAAACATGTGTGAATGAAACAAAACTCAACTCCAGGTACAGTATGTTTGTGGTAGATCAGAAAATACCGTCATATTTTTAACCAGATTTTTAACCTTTTTTTTTTTTACGACAGATTGTTTGTCACTTCCTGATATGCTTAAAGCTGCCATATCTATGTTTTTGTTTTGTTTTTAGCGTTTTTTCACAGTAGCTGGCGGACGTGAGGCTTACCTTTGCTCTCTGATCTTCTTTCACGCACATACAGCAGTAACATAGAGCGCCTCTAGTGGCGACATGTGACAATACAACAGCCAGTCCAATTACAGATGGAAGCTTTAATGTGTCGTGTTAATGTTTATGCTTTAGATTTTGGCCCTAGACGGTGCGTATGTGTCGTTATGTCCTCAACACGTTTCCTTCACCTTATTTAGATTATATTATAGGGGACCGGTCTTCAAACACTCCCAGATTTTCTATAGGACCTTTTAATAAGGGCTAGGTGCTGTTGTGTTGGAGGAGTTACAGTGGGTCCATATGGTTCTGTTTTGCACTTCCATAGTGAGATTGGCTGCGACTCAAGAACCATAGAAAGTAATGAGCAATGAACAATGTAGAGGATCGGACCTGGAAATGGAGCTCACGGTATTTATGGAAACTGTTTTTGCTGCCAAATTATGTTCTATCTCTTCATATGTGGCAATATTATAAAGAGTATTACCTCACAATAAGAAAAAAAGGACACTAAAGTTTCTGTTCTTTTATCTGACTATTTTTTTTTTCTTTTATTCCGCTATTTTGAATCCATACAGAGAGATTTTTCTTCTCAATTTGACTTATACTTTAAAGATGCTCTCTGCTGTATGCGTCTTTTCTGGTTGGAGGTCCACCACCTGCTTGTCTCCATGTGCTGCAAAAAAGCTTGGCTAAAATTTAAGATATGAACACAAATCTATTAGAAAATGACTTAAAAGTACTGAAATTATATCCATGCAGCAAGATAATTTTAGTCTCTTGTGTTCATGGGTTCCATAAATAAGTTTATGGATGTTAAATTTTAGATAAACAGACTTAAAACCAGTTTAGTGTTCATGGCCTGATAATAAGTTCAAACATGACAAATTCTGGATAAAATGCTTTAAATGTTGCTAAATTCTTCATAAACATACTTAAAACAAGTTTATGATTAGTATGAATAGCCTGATAATAAATTAAAGATGCTAAATTCTAGATATAAGTGCTTAAAATCAGTCTTACATGATAGTAGTTAGTAGTCAGTCTTATATAAAGCAAATCTCAAACGCTTGTGTTGCATTTTTTGTAGGAAAAGGGTTCTATAAATAAAGTTTGATGGATTGATTGACTGAATCTGTATCACTGAATCTAAAAACAAGTTAAGTGTCGCAGGGGAATCTATGGATTGTAGCTTCTTTTAAACATTTATTACCCAAATTTAAGATTTTCTGACTAGGTGAGTCATGGAAGAAATACTGTATATGTGACCATTTTTTAAGATTATGCAACCAATTCAGAGCTAGTAAGTAGATAATAAATCTGAAAAGAAGATGAATCTGATACAAGTTTTAAAATATTGCCCAGATCAGAGAAAGGTACAGTGTGGAGATGCTATTTATGTGCCTGGTGTTGTCTGTATGGCATTAAACTTACCTACAAAAAATATATTCTTCCTGAAGATCTGATATTTAACATGGTTTGCTTTGGTGACTTTAATGCCATACTATGGAACATGCTGGTATTAAAGGGATAGTTTGTTTCTTTTCTTTTTTTTTTTAACATGAATCTGTATGTCCCCGTCAGCAGTGTCGTGCATCAACACTGACTTACCTCCCGACAGCGTCCGGTGAGCCCAGTTCTTCCCCGGTTTCGGTGATGACGAAAGTGTCCGGCAAGTTGGCTGAGGTCACGAAAATAAAGCGTTTTTCTTCTCAAAACAATATGTGTTCAAAAGAGTGAAACATACGCGTCACAAAACGTGAACCATGAAAAACTCAGACCTCATAATCGCTTGGTACTATTTTCTCCATCTCCACAGACACAAGCAGGTGATGGACCCTACTAGAATAGTTATGGTTTGCCTTTTAGGTTTATTTACTCATGTTTACCTCTTGCACTGAACTTAAATACAAAAGTTCAAAAACGTTTACTGTCAAATCTTCATACAAAACATATAAAGAGTCAAAATTGTGTTTCTCACTCCCAAAGGTATAAATAAATAATAATAATTGGAAAGGTCCTCGCGTTCGTTGTGGAGACACAGATTCCTGGTGTTTAGAGGGAGGGAGAGAGTTCAGCATCCTAACAGCCTGGTGGATGAAGCTGTTAGTGAGTCTAGTTGTGCGGGAACAGAGGCTTTGTTCTCATTTTAACTTTTCCTACATAAAATACCAAAGTACAGATGCCCAAAACTTCAACAGTGAACATGAATGAGCTTTGAACCCTTTGCACGTTGGTTTTGAAACAGCTGACAGTGTGCAATGGATAAGAAAAACTGGTTGGTTGCAGAGGGCGATGATTGGTCAGTTCTTCCTGGAGTGGGAGAGGCTTTTACTCAAACATACTTGAGTGAATCTCAGGCATGATTTTGATGAACATAACACTGTCGTTTGCATAATAAAGTCCGTAATTACCCAAAGCACTGGTCAACGTAACCGCACGTAAGACAAAGGACTGGATCTTCAAACAGCCGAACGAAGAAATGATTGAAAATGCAAATGAAGTGAAACGAAAGCACCAATCAAAGAAGCCATTAATTAAAGTGGACACACCGTTTGCTAATCAGAAACGGGATTGGCCCACGGTGTTATCTCGATGCGATGGTGTCCGCCGTGCTAAAGAAGCCATTGTCTTTGGACGTCTTCATTTCTCGTCCTCGTTCCTCTGACTCAGACTTCGCCGGTGCTTTCCCCCCTCCTCCCCTCCGCTCGGTACCTGCTCAGTGCCATGTAAGGTTAATTGGCAAACCAACATGAGAAAGTAATTAATGCGTTTGTCAGCAGAGTCTTTCCGAGGCCATCTTGCAGCGGTGGGGCCTTCCCTGGCAGATATGGCTGCAGATACCTCATATCTGGGAGCGCCATTGTTTTTGGGGGGAAGGGGAAAGGGGCATCAGAGTCCAGCGCGTGATTAACGTGGCACAAAAGAAGATGTGAGTTTGTAGAAGTCTTTGAGCCAAATTGGATTTTTCGATGTGTCCAAAATGGAAATTATCGACTGTTAATAGGCTAGTTTGGCTAAATACTAAATTCTGCATGATGGAAACAACAACAAAGTACAAAAGAAACGTATAAGTACAAATTTAACAGTGGATACTTTTTACTTCACTTCACTATATTTGAGAACATATATGTACTTTCTACTAGGGCCATATGGATTTTTTTGCAGCCAATATGAACCCAATAAAAAGGAGTTGGAGTTGCCGATATATTTAGTGATATAAATCTTCAGTTGATTATAACATTTAGGTTTGGTTCTAAGTAAAAAAGTACTTTTCTCTATGGTTTGAGACCTCCTGAAATGGTGGAGACTTTATTTTTTTAGCACATTTACTTTGAGTTAATGTCCCAAATTTGAGCAAACCAAATACACAAAAGTGGGTAGAAAAACGAAGAAATCAACCGAATCACTTAAAATTAGCTAAATTCTGTTTCAAAATCACTGCATTTCCTTTACATCCTTTAATTGTTCTAAAAATCTCTGCAAAATACCTTTACTTTTTACTCTTAAAGTACAGGTAGTTTAATAATTTTACTTAAGTCACTTTTCATGTGATATTTTTTTACTTTTATTTGAGTAACTTTTTACCTTTCTATCTGTACTCTGTAAACAAAATTGAGTGAATAAAATCTTTTGGTCTTATAATTTTCTTATTCAGAGCTAAAACTGTACTTTTTCTGATGCAATAATTCAGGAAAAGTTCATTTCTGTCCTGTAAATGTAACTTTTTTTTTTTAGTATCGATAGCTGCTTAAATGAGTATCTAGTTTTGATACTAGCAATAATATCGATTTGTATCTGATTTTTGATACTTTTAACAATCCTCCTGAACAGTTTAACTTCATATTCTGTCATTTATGGCTGTAATTTCTCCCAGGGCAGTGCACAAATCGTAATACTTTTGACAACCCTGCATACAATACAAATAAATGGGAGATTTAGGCAACACACTTCCATGCCATGACAATTTAAAGGTGCACTGCATAACATTTCTACAAAGGGACCGCCACCTTCTTGTCTCCATGTAGATTTTATTGCTCTGTTTAGAATGTTCCAAAGTATAAATTAAACCTATCACAAGGGAGACTAGCAGGTTACAGTTCAGATCTGTGGAGAAGGCGCCCTTATTCACAGAAGGAATCCATGTATTTTTGAGCAATAGAAACACCCGTAATGAATAAAGGCTGGATGGGTTTGTTTAACGTCATACCATGGGACATTCCAGGCAAAGAAATAACATCTCCATGGAGACAAGCAGGGAGAAAGTTACGCAGTGCACCTTTAAGAATGTGATGTGCCCAACTGTGAGCCTATTGCTACTAAGTCTATTAAGTTTATCGAGTCCATAAAAATAATAAATGTGTGGGGGGAAAAAATCTCAAAATACTATTAAGTCACATTATTCTATATCAGTGGTAAAAGGAATTGAAAAACAGTACATACAGTGGTTGGCTCTTTTCGCTCACATCAAGTAGGTCCCAAGAGGGTAAATTCCTGGACCATGTGAGGCCTATAGCTGTGTGGAGTTTGCATGTTCTTCCTGTGACTGACCAGATCCTGGATGAAGATCTGGAGGAGGCTCCCATGGTGCTGCTCTGCTTCTGACTGAACACAAAGATCTATTGATTTGACTTGGATTTTATTGTATTTCAGTCAGGAATCATAGCAATAATTTCATTTAGACTGCGAGTTTGGAAAATCACACTTGAGTTCAGAATTGGGGCCTAAAACCAGAACTAAACCAGGACTAGAACAAGTCTACATCAGGACTAAACTTACCTCAAACCATGCACCTTAAAGATCCAATATTACACTATTTTCTAATCTTTTTTAGATCGTTTACCTCTCAAAAACATACATAGAGTTGCCTTTAGTTTCATTTACACAGGTTTAACACACAAATCTCTCACTCTGTTCCACCTCGTGATGTCATGTGGTGATACAGGACGTAATCTAGTGTATTTTTAAACCCCATACACCTTCACTAGCATCATTTGGATCATTTCAGGCCTGGAATTGCCCATTTATATTGAACTGAAGGTAGCTGTGAACTTGAAAACTACCGCTCCATGACATCACAAGGTGGAACAGACCATTTTCAGCTTTGGAGATGTTGACAGACCAATAATAAAGAGTGAATCATTGTGGGAATGAAACAAAACACAACTCCAGGTATGTTTTCGATGAGTTAACAACATCCTAACATGACTTAACGCTCACAAGAGTCAATTTGGCATAATATAGGACCTTTAAGACACGGGAAAGGACTTCAAAGACACTCGAAGTCATTCTAACTTAACCCCAATCTCTTTCTCTCACAAAATTTGTAATTGCTCGGTGGATTCAGGTTTCAAATTGGCACCGAGTGAAACAAAAGGCCCACTGAGAGAGCACGGGGGGGGAGTCGCAGATTCGTTCCAACTACGCAATGGCCAGAATGGATGTCTTTAATTGTCACATAGCGCCTCTCTGCTCATTCCTCTGCTTTTTCTTTTCAAACTAAATGAAGTGCAAACATTTGTTTTTCGGCGACCCGCTGTGACTGGGGAAGTTGTAATTCTGCGGAGGCATTACAGATGGAACCGGAGCCCAGGTAATAAAGCTGCAGGTGGACTTCTTTCCAATCTAAGATAATTGTCACAATCAGCACTGGCAATTTGGAGGACAATAACATTACTAATACTAATAATAATAAGAGGGCCGTCAGAGGATTATTCATTAACTTCATTTCCTCGTGTTGTAATTGTGGATGTCGACAAACAGACAACTTCCAGCGACTTCGTGATCGCCATTAGTGGCCTTGGCAGTGGGTAAGGAGGGGCGGAGGGGCGGTGGAGGAGGGGCGGGCGGGCATGCGGAGGGGTGGGGGTGCGTACAGGTTGTCTATGCGTGTGTGTAAGAGCATGGGGTCCCTAATTTGCACATATGGAAATGCTTTTTCTCACCGCGCCCGCCTTCTCTGTTGTGGCCAGATGGAATTAGAGAGAGCTCAGAAGCCGTGAAGGCAAACACATCAAAAACGAGAGGGAAAGAGAACAAGATGGAGGGAGGAGGAGGAGGAGGGGTGGAGGTGGAAGGAGGAGGAGCGGGTGGGGCAAGCACGGGGGGTAGAAAGGACAGAAAAAGACTGAAAAAAAGACTCAAAAAAGCAAGCGGGGAAAGTGAAAGTTGTGGTTGAAAGAAGGACAAATTGAAAAGTCGAGTTTACAAATCTTCCAATCTGTGTTTTTGTTGATGAATCGCAGGTGGTACAGGAAGTAAAACCCATGACCGAATAAAGATGGGTTCATTGTTTTAAATATTCTCTTGGCGTTGGACCAACTGAGGCCCCTCCCCTTCAAACGGGACCCGCACGCCTAATATTTCACTGCTAATTAGTTTAGGCTAATCAAGGACAGCCACTTATTCAAATGCAACTATAGCAAAACTACAGTATTTGTCTTTCTATTGGTCCGTATTAAACTAGGTTTGGGTTGGGAGTCCGACACCTGCTTGTTTCTATGAATATGTCATTGCTTTGCCTCGAACGTTCCACGATATCTTATATTTATGAAATTGCAGGTTTTACAGCTCAAAAATACACAGAAAAACGGCCATTCTGACTGCCCTGAAACTTGGTCTGGTTTGGTCTCCATGGAAATAGAAAGGTTTAATGCCATACTATGAAACATTCCAGACAAAACAATAACATCTCTATGAAGAAAAGCGTTTAACAGACCCTCCAACAGAAAAGTTACACAATGGACCTTTAACCATAGACTGTATTGGTGGGTTTCAGATGGCATCATAGCATTAATAGACCAATGTTATTGAATACCTATGGGGGCTGGTGAAATAAAAACTGTCAAAATGCTGATTTTTGTTGCTTTACAGTGAGTTCTTGTAGCTAAACGCTGATAGAAATGTTCAGGTTCAACGTTGGTGAATTTAACTTTTTCGATATTTCATGGTAAAGTACAATGTGATCAATGGAGCCTTTTAGTGTTAGTAAACAGTGATGACGTAGGCTCGGTGGTGCACACATTTTGGTAACAGAAGTACGGCAGAACTCAGCAGCTTGTCGAGCTCTGCCAAAGGATTATCGTCAAAAGATCCCGAATATTTCCCCAAAATGCCGGCTTTGACAAATGGGGTCTGATCAGTGAGTAAAACTTTAAAACTTTAGTCCGTCGGTAGAAAATCGATGAAAACCACACACAACAACCTTTGTTGACATTTTGGTGCTGGAAATGTTTTTATCTCCGTCTTCTTCTGTCCGTGTTCAGTCTGAATGAATCGGAATGAATGAGGAACAATGTCACTTCCGTTGCCAAAATGTGTGTGCAGTTTTTTTTTATTACTTCCTTCCAAAAAGGGTCTATAGAAAAACTGTCTCTTGGCCCCCATCTAGAGTATGATACCATCACATAATAGCTTAAATGAATAGTTCTGATGCAGAAATAGCTAAAAACAGAGGGAACTACATAGACCATGATCCTTTGCTCCGTTTCAGTGCAGACGACATGAAGAAATAACTGTTCTAAGCACTTTGAAATCTTCATTCTTTGGATTAAGTCTTGTGAAGACATTTTTAGAGGAAAAAGTAGCAGATTCGCCACAAAATATTGCAATAAATATGGTACGGTGAGATGTTTATGGTGAAAATATCGTACACAGATTTGGATATCGTTACATCCCGAATGACAATAAATGTTGTACCAAATGGTCAAAGCATTTTATAATGTCAGTCTTGTTATTATGTAGAATATCGTAATATCATGAGCCTCCACACAATATCATGAGCTTTCCCACGATATCGCAATAAATATCGTACCGTGACAATATCGTATCATGAGACTTGGATATCGTTAACACCCCTAGTCTTGATGTATTGTTTGGAAAAGGGAAAAAGGGGGCAGATAACATAAGATGACTCTTCTTTCTGCTCCTTTTCATTCATTTCTTATCTGTTTGATGTTGTGACACAGTTAATGTCTTTTTATACTTTATGAATGAAATAAGCAAACAAATAAATAACTACTTAATTTAACTGGAGCCAAACACTATGGGTGACGTTGTATTCCCTTAGTCCACTTCTTTATATTTTTATGCTTTTTAATCACCTTTTAAGCAGGGTTTGGGTTATTCATAGACTACAAATGCACTCTCTCTCCGCTCTATCACTGTATATCCTCCTGGGACCCAAAGAAAAAAAAGGTGTATTGCAATATGTATCTATTTGGAGGTAAATGAACATCTTAGCATTTGGATTTTGTTAATTTTATTTTTATTTACAGTTTGTAACATGTCCTTTGTAAGGGACGCTGGGGACATTTTGGTGTTAAATCCATGTGAACAACTTTTCTGATGACCAACATCCCTGACAATCCTCTACAGTCGCCTCAGAAGTGTTTAGACTCCATTTTAATTTCTTACTTTTTAGCATGCAGCCACAATCTAACTCCTATTGACTTCATTTTTTTATCCTGGACATGACAGTACCCTGTATCCCCCCAGCCCTATTTAGGCAGAGGAATCTAGTCCCTCCATTAAGAGTCTATTGCAAAACACTTAAAAGATAGACTGGTTAAGGCAATGTCCACTTTAAAGGACACAAATGAATGGGTCGGGTCTCAGGAGGATATAACATATAACAATTGGGACTAAACTGGGACTAAAACAGGACCAAACCACATCTAAATCAGGCTGTAACTGGACGCAACCCATTTCAATATTTTCCTGCAACCTTCCATTACTCCTTGACCCTTTTCTTTTCCACGTCCGCAGCACCAAAACCATCAACCGCCTCAACCTTTCCATGTTCTCTTTTCCAAATCCCAGCCTAGACTCCAAGGGAAGCCATAACATTGGCCTAATTTCTCTTTTTTCCCTCACATCCATCTTTGAAAACAAATGCACACGATTAATTTAACACTTTTTACAACCGACCGTGGGTCTTTCCGATGATACAACAGTTTGCTTGCTCCTTTGTAAATATTCGAGAAACGCCTGGGGTAAAATTGAAAGTTGTGACCACCAAATAACTTTAATAATTCCTTTTAGAGACTGATGCTTTCCGTGCTGAATACATTAAGAGGCGTATTTTTACATTTACTGTCTGATTTCGACACGTTTTTAAGAATTTAGTGCAATAACGGCGAAGACAGCCACAAACCTTGGGTAGTTTTCCCTTTACTTGTTACATCATGTGCCCAAATTAAATGACACAGAGCAGCGCTGTGTAGTCTCCTCGCCATGTTTTATTCATGAGTGTATGCATCTGTTGGAGTGAATGTTTTATTTCTGTGTGTTTATGAGAGGCTAAATTGATGTTCTTTCGCTCCTCTCGTCTTTCTCTCCCTCTCTTTTCGCTCCTCCCTCCTTCTCGTGTCAGGCCTCTAATCTCGTTGTAGTGTGTAAATTTATACGGGCCCACGGGGAACACTTTAAGGGACAGCGAGACCCGGCGTCCTCAGCTGTCCGTCCACGCTCAGTCCATTACACTCCCCGTCCTGAGAGACTCCCGGCTCCGTTCTTTGTCTTAACCCGTCCACGCATCTCCGCTTGTCTCCCAATTTAATTCTTGTCTCGTTGCCAATCTCGGTTTCAGCCTTAATTACATTCTTAACTACATCGGAACACAAATTTGCGAGCATCTTTTGTGATATCTTGTGTATGTCGCGGCGTTTTTGGATTGGGTGAAGCGTGCGTTTCCAGGCGTTTCGGGTCAGGTTGCACCTCAGGGCGACAGAATCTGAGACATATTGTTTTCAGAAGCTTTGTTTGGGTCCGACATGGAGAAGATCTAATTTTACGGCTTTTACAGACTTTTACCCCACGTTACACCAAATTTGTTCATATTCGTAGCTTTAATTCTGTACATTGTTTCTTATCATATGTACAAGTGAAACTGTTGTTATTATACATTTATTCTGCTGCTGATGCCTCTGCCTCCACAGATCTGACCTGTAACTTGGCTTGGGAGCTTCACTTGCTTGTCCTCATGGAGATAGATGTGTTTAAAGCTGTACTGTGGAACATTCTATAGGCAAAGCAATAGCATCTCCATAACCTCTATCAAAAAAATGACATATATGTAGCGTTTTTTGGGTTTTGTTGTTGTTTTTTTGCAAAAGCCTACATATTGTAAAGAGTTTGATATTTATTTCACACGAGACGTTCTTCCTGTTATAACCACTCGATGTAACCATAGATTTTTACCTATCACCACTATCAATCCATCAAATTTTATTTATAGAGCGCTTTTCTTTCAAAAAATGCGACACAAACCGCTTTACAGTTATTTAAAAAAGTGATTAAAAGAACAATTCGACATCCCCCTTCACCACAAACAATCCCACACAAAGCTAAACTAAACAGGTGAGTCTATCTTTAACATAACTATCTTTTTTTTTTACTACAAACTGAATCAGGAAACTGTGAGAATACTATCTGTGCCTACTATCGTTCATAACTCTTTCTATCTTATCTCTATACTAATGTTCGTAACTCTTTCTCTACTAGAAGGTGGAATGAGACAATTTCTACTAAATGAGAGGCGAGATTGGGTCTACGAGAAGGACGAAACAGGAGATTTTCACATATTTATTGTAATAAATAAACTGTGCAATCCAGTTTTCAGTTTTGGCCTGTGATTGTACAACTTCAACTTCGAAATACCACTGACCCTTAAATGTTTTTTGTCCAAACTAAATGTAAAGAACGGGCGACAGCTGCTGAGTTGAGTGTTTGTCCAGTGACCTGCAGGTTGGCAGTGCAATTCCAGCACCCATAGATTAATGATGTTGTTATGTCCTTGGGCAATACACTTCCCAACTCGCTCCCAGTGACTGTGTACACTACTGTATGAATATGTGTGTCTATGAATGGGTCTTTGATGTAAAGAGCTTTCAGTGCCTTGACGGTGGAAAAGCGCTATATAAAACATTATAATAAACTAGAAATAAAATCACGGTGTCATTTTCTTTGTGAGATATTGTCTCATCTCTAACGAATAATCACCTTATAACATCAATTCAATTCATTTATTTGTAGAGCACATTTAAAACAACTTCAGTGGACCAAAGTGCTTCACATAAAGGATAATAAAGACAGAAGAAAAATGTGCATCTATAACACAATGTGAGATAAACTGACCAGCTTGTGTTAAATGCCAGGGAAAAGAGTATACGCCCATACGACCACTATGGACGACTGAGGATTACACAGATTTAAAACCACATGGTAGTAAAAAAGAAAGTACTCTGCGTTTAAGGTGCACTATGTAACCTTTCGCCATCTGCTGATCTCCATGGAGATGCTGTTGCTATGTCTGGAATGTCCCGGTATGGCATTAAACATACCCGTTTTGCATTTGCTCGATAACATGGGTTTTTATTGACGTAAAAACTCACATTCCCGCCTCTCCACAGATCGGACACGCAGTTTAGCCCCGTGTGTAGGCGACATCTCCATGGAGACCAGCCGATGGAGAACGCTCTACCAGAAAGTTACACAGTGCGCCTTTAATGATGAAAATAACATTCTACTGTCTAAATAAAGAGTGTTTTTCTAAATGATTGTTCGATCTGAATCAGTTTGGAGTATCGAGTCTATTCCTTAGTATCAAAATCAACTCCGAAACACTGGAATCGAACCGCTGAACTCCCCGTTACGAGCGCCACCGTTGTCCTGCTTGAATCAACAATCCCCAGTGCGAGACAGCGGGCCTAACACACGCGCTTACAGTAGTTCTTTGTCTTCTGTTTGGTGACATTGATGACGGCGACGCCTCCATTTCGCCGTGGTGAGCTGGGATCATTCAATCAAAGGCTGTTTGCGAGCGTGGCCCAGACAGCTAACTAGATTGTGACATATTGAGAGATTCCACCTTGTGTGTGGAGCCGTCGATACTGTGGCCCTCCCATTACGGGCAGGCCTAATGCGCGCGGGTGACATTGCTACGCCATGTTTACGCACCTGTGTAAATTCCCCCATCGAAAATAAATGCGTTTCGATTTGCCTCCTTTGTGTTTGTCCTCTGAGCGCTTAAATGAAAATGTTTATGTTCGTTTTTTATTTATTTTTTGTCCGCCAATGGACAGAATGGTCTCATTTTCTCGGTTTGGGGAGTCAGTTGCTTGACAGTTCAACTTTTTTACCGCAGTTTAAAGCTGTGATCACAATATATAACGTTGTATTACACATTTTTCTAAAGTACTTCTACTTTTGAGTATCATGGAAAAAATTTACTCTTGGATTATTGAGGTCTTCAGATAAGTTGTGTTTTCTTGTGGGGAAACAAAAGATGGACATTTGGAAGTATTTTAAAATCAGAAATTATCTGTTAAAGGTGCAGTACGTAACTTTTTACCTGCTTTCTTCTATGGCGAGATCATTGTTCTGCCTGGAATGTTCCACAGTGTGACATTAAACAGCTCTGCTTTACATTTATTCAATTACAGGTGGTTTTATAGCTCAAAAATACCTAGAAAAACAAACATTCTGACTATGGGTGGGGCTTAGTCTCCATGAATATAGAAAGGTTTAATGCCATACTGTGAAACATGCCAGAAAAGTTACACAATGAACCTTTAAAATGAAGAGCTATAGTTATCAGGTTTAATTTTTTGTATATTTATGGATTAAATCTGATGAGGACTTCGTCGACACTGGTACAACGTCCGACCCGATGCTCTGGAATGTTCCACATATGGCGTTAAACTTTTCTATCTCCATAGAGACAAGTAGGATGCGCCACCAAGGCATGTTACAAGTCAGATCTGTGAAAAGACGACTCCAACATATAGTAAGTTTTATTGCCATTGTCAGAAAACCAAATACACAAACTAGGAACATACTTCAGCCTTATAGTGCTGCATAAAACTATGATTAATACTACTACTACTATTACTACGACTACTATTACTACTACTACTATTACTACTACTACTACTACTACTACTACTACTACTACTACTACTACTATTACTACGACTACTATTACTACGACTACTACTACTACTACTACTACTACTACTACTACTATTACTACTACTATTACTACTACTACTACTACTACTATTACTACTACTACTACTATTACTACTACTACTACCACTACCACTATTACTACTACTATTACTACTACTACCACTACCACTATTACTACTACTACCACTACTACTACCACTATTACTACTACTACTACTACTACTGCTACTACTACTACTACTACTACTACTACTACTACTGCTACTATTACTACTACTACTACTACTACTACTGCTACTACTACTACTACTACTACTACTACTACTACTACTGCTACTACTACTATTACTACTACTACTACTACTACTACTACTATTACTACTACTACTACTACTGCTACTACTACTATTACTACTACTACTACTACTACTACTACTACTACTACTACTACTACTACTACTACTACTAATAATAATAATAATAATAACAGTATTATGGAAAAAAAGAAAGAGAAGAGAAGGTGCTCTTTGTATTATTATTTATTATTTATTTATTGTATTTATTTTTCTTTTACAATGGAATATATAACATTAGTGAAATCATACAAAAAAACAAAACAAGTGAAAAGAAAAACATGCCCCAAAAACAGTGGGAAGAAGAAAACTTAAATAAAATGTAATATAATGATAAAATTGGTATAATGTCATGCATTAAAATAAGGTAAATAAAGTGGACTTTGGCTGAATTGTATTGTTTAGCAATAAAAACAGATATATTTAATCTATTGAACTGAAATCACCTACATCTTTAGTCATGTTGGGATCATTTTACGCTGCTAAATGCTAAAAACAATAATGTATCCTTCAGAATAACATGATTTAGGTCAAATTATTTTCTATAGGGGTTTCTCTTCTTTGTTGACCCAGTTAATATATATATATTTTTTTTTTAAGCCAGATGCCCTCACATACCTCTCTAGACTACACTACACTGCGCCCATAATTCCCTCTGCTAACAGGACCACAGCTAAATATGTAGATTGGCAACTTGACGGCGTCTCTTGAGTAAATAACATCGTGAAAACTATTGACACGAACCCAAAGTGTCTGATAATGATACGACAATAAACAATCAACATCAATCTCGGCTTTTTGGCCCTCGCGGCTCTCCGTTGCCAAAGCCGCACGCCTCTGCCAGAGCGGCTTTGGCAGTGGTTTTTGGGACCCGGCATAGACTAGTCCCAAACAGCTGGTACAAGATGCGACTCTCCACTTGACCTTTACATGTTACAGAGGAGGAAGCAACATGGTCGACACTGGTTTGGGGCGTAATAGACAGCTGTCAGTGCGCAGGGGGAGCGGAGGAAGACATAAAAACAATAAAAACGCCCAAAAAACCAAGCGAACACGACCGGGCATGGACTGAGCAAAAAGATGTTTGTGTTGATTTGCACATGTGTGTCTCTATGTCACGTCCCAGCTCCGAGCCAGGGCTAAAAACAGCCTCGGGAGGGGCAAAAAGAGAGGGGAAGGGGGAGGAGAGGGGGTATCTCGGGGCCCCTCTGACCCCTCCTGCGACTGCACGGGGCCCAGCTGTGAGGTACTGGGCAGCTGCCAGCCAGAGGACATAGGCACACAAACACATATGCCCTCCCCTCCGTCTCTCCTTCCCTCCTTCCCTCCCTCCTCTTCGTTTTTTCCTCCCATCCCCAGATCATTTGCAGTGATCTATCTCTTTATATTTGCGTGGCGGGGGCATATCCTCTCCGAATTTGATAGAGGGCAGTTGCGGTCCCAGGAAAAGTCTCTCTCCCCGTCGCTTTCCACCCCTCTCTCCCTCTCTCCCTCTGAAGGAGAAAAATCAAATCAAATAAAATCCTTTGTTTCCGCCCAACAACAAAGCCAGGAGCCATATTCAACAATCACTCACTCCACTGGCTCACACAATTGCCACGGCGATAACATCCGAAATGCAAAAGTCTGACTACATAAAATATTCCTCTATAATGTAAGACAACACGGCGTTTCAAATCCTCGCTCAATGTTAAAATATGACCCTGAGTTGTGCATCATAATTCTCCGGTGCAGAGTAAAGTGCCGAGCCAAAGGAATATTAAAGTGACAATAGTGATGAAAAGACAGGACAAAAGCTCTTCTTTACTTTAACTGTCCTTTTAATATGTGCCGAGCAGGAGACGTAACACACCAGAGACGCAGCTCGGGTTTTCTCTGCACTTTCTCTTACCTCGGACTGTTCGATTTTTCTTCCTCGTTTTGGTGGCTTTTCGTCGAGCTGTTTGTGCTGGGTTTGGTTTGATCCCGGTCTGGTTTAGTCCTGGTTTAGTTCCTGGTTTAGTTCATGGTCCAAACCTATTTTACTTCTTGTCTGGTTTAGTTCCTGGTTTAGTCTTGGTTTAGTCCTGGTTTAGTTCATGGTCCAGACATGGTTTAGTTCCTGGTTTAGCTCCTGGTTTAGTTCCTGGTCCAAACCTATTTTACTTCTGGTCTGGTGTAGTCCTGGTTTAGTCCTGGTTTAGTTCCTGATCCAGACCTGACTACGTTTTGGTTTAGTCCTGATTTAGTTCCTGGTCCAGACCTGGTTTAGTCCTGGTTTAGTTCGTGGTTTAGCTATTTTACTTCTGGTCTGGTTTAGTCTTGGTTTCGTCCTGGTTTAGTTCCTGGTTTAGTCCTGGTCTAGTCCTGGTTTAGCTCCTGGTTTAGTTCCTGGTTTAGCTATTTTACTTCTGGTCTGGTTTAGTCCTGGTTTAGTTCCTGGTCTAGTCCTGGTTTAGCTCCTGGTTTAGTTCTTGGTCTAGTCCTGGTTTAGCTCCTGGTTTAGTTCCTGGTCCGAACCTATTTTACTTGTGGTCTGGTTTAGTCCTGGTTTAGTCTTGGTTTAGTCCTGGTTTAGTTCATGGTCCTGACATGGTTTAGTCCTGGTTTAGTCCTGGTTTAGTCTTGGTTTAGACCTGGTTTAGTTCCTGATCCAGACCTGACTACATTTTGGTTTAGTCCTGGTTTAGTCCTGGTCCAAACCTATTTTACTTCTGGTCTGGTTTAGTCCTGATTTAGTCTTGGTTTAGTTCCTGGTTTAGTTCATGGTCCAGACCTGGTTTAGTTCTGGTTTAGTCTTGGTGTAGTCCTGGTTTAGTTCATGGTCCAGACCTGGTTTAGTTCTGGTTCAGTGTTGGTTTAGTTCCTGGTTTAGTTCGTGGTCCAGACCTGAATTAGTTCTGGTCTAGTCCTGGTTTAGTTCCTGATCCAGACCTGACTAAGTCCTGCTTTAGTCCTGGTTTAGTTTCTGGTTTAGCTCCTGTTTTAGTCCTGGTTTAGTTCCTGGATTAGTTCTGGTTTAATTCCTGATCCAGACCTGACTAAATTCTAGTTTAGTGCTGGTTTAGTTTGTGGTCCAGACCTGGTTTAGTTCTGGTCTAGTCTTGGTTTAGGCCATAGTTTATGTAGTGTTGGCTTGGTCCTTTTGGTGTCCGAGTTTAGTTCTGTTGTAGACCTGGTTTAGTTCCTAGTCTAGTCCTGGTTTAGCTCTGGTCTCGTCCTGGTTTAGTTCCTGCTCCAGACCTGGAATAGTTCTGGTCCAGACCTGGTTTAGTCCTGGATTAGTCCTGATACCCCTGGTTTAATTCTGGTCTAGTCCTGGTTTAGGTCACAGTTTATCAAGTGTTGGTTAGGTGGTCTTCGAGTCCGAGTTAGGTTCTGGTCCAGACCTGGTTTAGTTCCTGGCCTAGTCCTGGTTTAGGCCATAGTCTATGCAGTATTCATTTGATCCTTTTATTTTTGTTTGTTCTGAACTGGAATTCCTTGACATTTGATGCATTTCCATTTATCTTGGTTTGGTCCTGGTCTAGTCCTGGTTTAGATCCTGGTTTAGTCCCAGTTATAAGAAATTATTATTATTATTTCAAGTATCATTTTAATGTTTTTTATAATGATACTTGTATTTTGTTCCGTTTTCCTGTACAAAAACAAGTAACTAAATCATACTAAGTTACATCTAAATAATGCAGATGGTAGAAGATGGCAGCAGAAAGTGTTTTTCTCGCCGACACAACAGACGTAAGGACTGTTGGGAGAAGGAATTGAACCATGAACCTTCAGCTTTTCATGTATTCTACTTTTTGTATAACACAGTATTCATGCTCATTGGCCATTGGATTATTTATTACCACCAGGAGCTCTATGTTCACCTAGTTTATGTAGTGCTGGTTTGGTCCTCTTCGGTTTAGTCCTGGTTTAGTTCCTGGTCCAGGCCTGACGTGATCATGATGGACAACCCAACACATCCTAGTGCATGCGGCCATTTTCATTTCCTTTTCTTAAGTGGCATTCATGTTTGTGGGAGAAAACTGCTCGCGTGCGTTTTAGAGTCGAAGTGTGAACTGAACCATGAATTAGTCCTTCGCTGCTTTTAGTTGTGGGTTGATTTAGACTCAGAGGAATATGTGGTTTTCAGCGGCTTCAGCGCAGGTTCTTTACACACTACATACCACTACTGCATATATGTATTAGTACTAGAAGTAGTAAGAGTACTAGACTTTTGTACTCAAGTAAAAGCACCGTTACATGGCTAAAAATGTACTCAGTTACAAGCACAAGTATTATGGCAAAATGTGTACGTAGATGTTCTAAATTGCGCAAAATTGACTCTTGTGAGATTTTTTTATTATTATTATTATTATTATTATTATTATTATTATTATTATTATTATTATTATTATTATTATTATTATTTATTGAATTAGGACAATGCATGTTATTCAAATAATTCAAATAACTTTATTTATCCGTTAGGAACTTCGTTTGCAGACATTAATCAACATATCAGCAGGTAAGCATCAATGTAAATACGCCAGAATTAGCACAATAGCTAAACTGCATCCGCTATCCTAAGGCAGGCTCCATAAAACAGTCCACATACAGATACAAACATAATATAAGTGTCGACATCCAATGAACCACAAAGACCAGTCACAATAAACACATTAAAATCAACTTGTGATCAGAAAACAGTGTAGATTAAACGTGAGTACATGACTGGCTTGTTTTAACCCAAGTTTGAGAAATCCTTTATTATTCAGGGCAGCCGCGGGGTTTTAAAAGTCTTAAAAAGGTCTTAAATGTCATGTTCCTAAACAAAGGCCTTAAAAAGTCTTAAATTATGTCGTTCAAGGGTTATTTCTTTTCACAA
This sequence comes from Odontamblyopus lacepedii, assembly GCA_034769755.1. NCBI lineage: Eukaryota > Metazoa > Chordata > Actinopteri > Gobiiformes > Gobiidae > Odontamblyopus > Odontamblyopus lacepedii. The sequence continues at coordinate 10,829,916 of CM068364.1, read as the reverse complement.
AGGTCATAAATTTCATTAGCCTATTTTTTTGTAAACTCACCGAGCTGCAGTGCAATGTGAAAGCTTAGTTTGTCTTGTTATGAATGTGATAAATGATTTTTTGGCCATTTTACAAGCAATGCATACGACTATAAATGAGTTCTGAATGAGATTTGATCATAAATGTATTTTTGTTATTTAAAGCAGTGAGTAATGGTCATTATTAAAATTGGATCTGGTGTTTTTCGCCTGCATAATGGGTGCGATGTTGGTCTTAATTTTCATTTAAGTGTCTTAAAAAGGCCTTAAAAAGTGTTAAATTTATAGGAGTCAAACCTGGGGATGCCCTGTTATTAGTCTGAAGACGTCTCCAAAGCTCAAAATGCTCTGTCCCACCTTGTGATATCATGAAGAGGTAGTCTTCCAGTCAACAGCTCCATTTTAGCTTTAGTTTAGTAGATATTGGCAATTCCAGGGATACAATTATCCAACTGATTCTAGTGAAGGTGTACAGACTTTAAAAACACAGTGGAGCTTTTGAGCTTTGGACATGTAGACAGACATATAATAAAAATATTTAAAAATAATAAAAATAATAATAAAAAAAACGTGTGAATGAAACAAAACGCAACTCCAGGTATGATTTTGAGGAGGTACAGAGTGACCAATATTTTCAAAATAAAAAACGGAGACATCCCCGGTTTGTGAAGGTCAATAATAATAAAATGAATAATAATAAAATTGTGAAACGAGTGCAGAAAATGATTACGCGCTCGGCCCATTCAGGACGAACACGTGAGTCGGTATACTCACATTTTCTTTGTGCTTTGGTCATTGTTAAGCAGCTTTTCTGTATTTTACCGGAACAAGTGACAATTTATGCCTCTCTTTACTGTTGACAGGGATCAGATTGGTCAAAAATAGGGACACCTGAGACTTTTCTTATAAAACTGGGACAAATAAATGGTTTTGGATAAATCTGCTGGGACAGGGGACACAGGGCTCCAAAAAAAAGGAGTCAACTTTGCGTAATACAGGAGCTTTAAAAATCTACTCCAATACAGTAATGTGAGTATTTGTAATCAGTGACCCTCCGCCCGTATTATTACATATGTTGTGCTATAAGTGTTGCTAAAAATTCACCAAACAAGAAGTGATTTGTCTAAACGTAATTTCCAGTTGTCGCACAAGACTATAGCGTTCTGTCGTCAGCCTAAAATATTTATGATGAGAGAGACGAGGACACTGGATGAATTATTTAACATGGAGAAGAGGGAGGGGGGCAGGATGCCACTAAATAATCTGCGCGGCGGGTTGTCCGTGTTAGCGCTAACATGCTAACATGCTAAAACGCTGTCTCGCGATGGAGCTAGCGGACAGGCACGGCTAACCTCCGCTAAAAAACAAAAAAAGAAACACAAAATCTGATTTAAAGGAAAGATAAATACATAAATTGGAAACAAAATATACAAGGGAACTGAAACTGGGAGGTTGCCCAAAAAGGAAAAAATGTAAATTCACACTTGTAAACGTTGTATTGAGAAACTGTGAAACTCTACTCCACACAGAGTTGTTTCTTTATTTTTTTTTACCTTTGTTTTAATGTTGTTTTTTTTCTTTTTTTTAATTTCTGTGTGTTAGTCTTATTTTTTGTTATGTCTCGCTATGTTTATTGTTATAGGTTATGGGTTAGGTTAGGTTTTATAGGTTGTATGGAGTACTTTTTGTTTGTTTGTTTAAAATATGAATTATTAGCATTACAAAAAAGGGCATTAATAGCTTTATAGAGATGCTGCAGCCTTGTAATTATGATGACCAACAAAAAAAAAGAATGAAAATCCATCAGCTGTGGACGTGGTGGGGCCAGCTAAACATCAGCCAATAGAGAACAAGCCTCTTTATCTATTGGCTGTGAAGTTGTCAATGAAACTCTCGACGTTTCTTGTGTAACTGACTCGCCGGCGCTCTGGGATTACGTGGTTTAATTACGCCATTTAATTGAGCAACACAGCGATTCTCAGTGGCTCTTTCGAACTGTAGCTTCCTCGCAGTTTGCACGAAGTTTGTTGCAGTGTCAGACAATAATCCACGACCTGTTCGCCGCAAAAGAAAGTCTGTTTTTGAGCTCGCCGAAAGAAGAAGAGAAGGGGAAAAGGGGCGAAGCCAAACTAAGGTGATTCTTGGAGATTCCGTCCAGCGATGGCGCGACTGATGCGCTGGTCGCTAAATGACTTCTGGACATGGAACTTCAATAGCACTTTGTTCAGCATTTCTGAATTTGGCTGTAAATAATCATGATTTCTAGCGTAAGGAGGCGGGAGGAGGTGTTTCTACTTAGGGAGCTGTGGAGAACGGGGGTGGGGTCATGCATGCACAACATTTGAAAAAGGTTATTCGTTGCATTGCAAAAAAGGATTTTCTAGCATAGTTAAACTGACTTGAATTAAGCAGATTCATCTTAAAAGACCAATTTTAAGATTTTTTTTACTTAATAAGATGAGATTTTTTTCAATATATTCCATCCTGATATATCTTATTTAGATATTACAACTTATTCTAAGCACTTTTTATACTCTGCTCTTTAAATCACAAACTACTGTATGCTACTTTATCCTATTCCCTGCTCACACATGTACATAGTTGTAAATATGTCACTGATGTAAATAATTTCCCATAGAGAACTATTTTTTATCTTTTATCTTATTGTATTTATCTTATCTTAATTTTGAAACTTGATTCTATCTACATGTTCTTGGTCAGTTGCATCTGTAATGAAGAAAATTTCCCCTTGGGGATGAATAAAAGTAATTCTGATTCTGATATATTAAATCAAGCCACGTTAAGCTTCTTTAACTTCCTTCTCAAACTAATAAGGTGAAAAATCTTGCCATAAATTCTTGAAATCAGTGTTTTCTGCTTAGAACAAGATTCGTATTTCGTCTTGTTATAAGAAAATTTGGTAAGTGAAAATTTCTTACTGCACTGGCAGATAATTTCACTTAAAATAGGGCATTTTTTACCTCAAAATTGGTATTTTTCTTTTCCTTGTGATAGGCCTTTTTTGCAATGTGTATTTTTATTTCCTTGCAAAATCCTCTATACAACCTTTAAGTTTCACAGTCTGGTATTAAACCGTTCTATCTTCATGGAAACCAAACCAGCCCAAGTTACAGGTGAAAGTTGTGGAGAGGAAACCCCAAAATTGCCAAAGTTATAGTTAAAAAAAAAAAAAAAGACAGAAAAGCCCTGAGTGTGTGACCTGGGTCTTGCAGCAGCAGTAAAAGCATATGCTCCCTTATGTGATGGCGGTGGTGGTCGGCCCATAAGGCATAGCAAATGGTATGACACCTACTTTGCATATTCATACACAGGGGCCTCATAGGTATTCAGCTGTCAGTGGTCCAAGCGCACAATAGAAGCCAAGCTAACACGCTAAGGTTGCGCACACCTCAATGTTATCACAGTCTCCAGTTCATACCACAACAGAGCCGTGATTTCCCAAGAGGGGCTCACATTGTGCAAAGTCTCATGTGATTTGGAGATTTAAATTTGTCCGTGGCGATATTATTTTTAGATGTAGAAATGTGTTTGACATTTAAGATGGTAGATACAAACTGACCGGCTGACTTGCACGCTGGAATAAAAATTAAAGGTGTTCGATGTCTTTTGGAGTCCTTTATTGAGATGTTTTAACTGTATAAAGACGAGTAAGACGTCACCCTTAGTGTCCGGCTCTAATCAAATGAAGCTCACGAGGCAGTTAGACGTGAATTTGGAGCCGAGTTCCTAGGAAAGTGAATTTATTTACAACCAGGATCATGTAGAGTGGGTTAATACAAACATTTTAAGGCCAAAATGAGGAGCCTGAACTACAGAGAGCGAGCCAGCTTTTTTTTTTCCAACACAAAATGATCTGGAACCGGAGTCGATGGAGCCAGATGTACGCCCATGCCCACTTCCTATTTGAAATGTGGGGTCTACTGGGTGTGCCGCGTCCGTTTGTATACAGTCTCTGGTTCCGCTGTATGACATGTAAATGTTTGGTCAAAAATTAGTTAATGTCATTTTTGGGGGTATTTGAGACCTCCTCCTTTATCATGTGAATAAATACTGTGAAAAATACTGAGCTCAAAATGGATTTTTGACTCTTATTGGGCAGTTCCTGTACTCTGTCTTTGTATCATGTGGCAAAAATAAGGAGCTGTGCAAAGGTAAAAGGCAATAACAGTGTAAAATAAGGACTCGTGCAAAGGTAAAAGGCAATAACAGTGTAAAACAGTGTAAAATAAGGACTCGTGCAAAGGTAAAAGGCAGTAACAGTGTAAAACAGTGTAAAATAAGGACTCGTGCAAAGGTAAAAGGCAATAACAGTGTAAAATAAGGACTCATGGAAAGGTAAAAGGCAGTAAGTGTAAAATAAGCAGGTGTGTAAGGATAAAAGGCAGTAACTGTGTAAAAAAAAAGGAGTCGTGCAAAGGTTAAAGGCAGTAACTGTGTAAAAAAAAGGAGTTGTACAAAGGTAAAAGGCAGTAACAGTCTAAAATAAGGAGTTGTGCAAAGGTAAAAGGCAATAACAGTGTAAAACAGTGTAAAATAAGGACTCATGCAAAGGTAAAAGGCAATAACAGTGTAAAACAGTATAAAATAAGGACTCGTGCAAAGGTAAAAGGCTAAAACAGTGTAAAATAAGGACTCGTGCAAAGGTAAAAGGCAGTAAGTGTAAAATAAGCAGTTGTGTAAGGATAAAAGGCAGTAACTGTGTAAAAAAAGGAGTCGTGCAAAGGTTAAAGGCAGTAACAGTGTAAAACATTGTAAAATAAGGAGTAACAGTGTAAAATAAGGACTTGTACAAAGGCAAAAAGACAGTGACAGAGTAAAATGAGGAGTTGTACAAAGGTAAAAGACAGTTATAGACACTTTTTTGCCTTTTGCCTTTGCACGACTCCTTATTTTTACCACGATACAAAGTCAGAGTACAGGAACTGCCAAATTAGGGTCAAAATTCCATTTTGAGCTCAGTATTTTTCACATACAAATATTTCTTCATTATCGCAACTAGAAACAGAAACTTTGAAGTCATTTTTCTCAGTTTCACACTCTGGCCAGTTCAGGTCTGTTGCCTTTATGGGGCAGTGCAGATATATTGTAAAAGCAGCTCTTATGGTCAAAATAAGTCTGCTGTGTGCTGTAAGTGCGCTGTCTGCATTTCATTATGAAGCATTGGGTAATCAGGACGTGCACTGTTAGCATGCTAGTCGTTAGATTTCAACTGAGACTCGGGGCAAAGCTCGTATAAAGTCATCGTGGTGAAGAATTAGGAAGCTCAGGATGCAGAAGGTAAATGAGGAAAAACTTAGCAATGAGTTTAAAAAGAATTAGTTCTGTTTGTCAAGTTTTTAGGACCGTAAAAATCAGGCACCTTTAAAAGTTTTATAGGTTGCTAGGGGCTAATCAACTCACAAACTTTTTTAAGAGTTCACACATTTTAAGTTTTAAAGCTCTTCAGGGACACTATTTACCACAAATCTGAACCTAATTTTACTTAAAGGGGCAATGAGGGGGCAACATGTGCTATTTTTCCATGGAGATGTTATTGTTTCGTCTAGAATGTTTCGCAGCACGGTATTAAACCTCCTTATCTCCATGGAAACCAAACCAGACCAAGTTACATGTGAGATCTGTGGAGAGACGACCCCGCTCACAGTCAGAACGCCTGTTTTTCTAGGTATTTTTGAGCTATAAAACCACCTGTAAGTGAATATATGTAAATTAGAGCTGTTTAATGTCACACTGCGGGACATTTTCAGGCAATGACATATCCATAGCGACAAGCAGGTGATGAATGACGAGGTTATGTTTGTTAAAAACGTAAGATTTCAGCCATTTTTTTAATGTATTTATTTGAACTGAAGCAACGAGAAAACATTTTTAAAAAACTGAGTTGAGTTCAAATCAATACTTTAAAGAACTCCTTTGTTCAATTGTACACGAGTAAACAAATAAAAGTACTTAACAGATGTGCTTGGCCAATTATTGTCCTTTCCCATAATGGTCAGGACTTCACTTAGACTCAGAGTAATGCTTTTACAGCAGAGGCTTATACGGGTTACACAGCCACAGGGGAATATGGCCTTGGTTTCGATCTATTTTTTATACTAAAAGGTACTTAAATCCAAATAGAAGAATTACAGGTATTATGAACCGACCACTGGCTTCAACGGCTGCACTGCTTCTTTACTGGTCGTCTTGTGTATTGCATAGATGGAAACAGATTATTTAAAAAAGAACAACATGATTTTATATCCACTGTAAGCTATTCGTGACGATGTCTCGAGTGGTGTTTGGGTTCAGCGACTCAACCCTGCACAAAAGGAAAATGTTTTAGTTGATTTGAGTCGATCAGAAACATTTAGCCCGGCAGATAAAGGAATAGTGCATTTCTATTTAGTAATAATGACATTTTTTGAGCTTTAAGTCATGTTTAAATGTACCTGGAGCTGTGTTTTGTTTCATTCACACGTTTGAATGACCTTTTATTATTAGTCTGTGCATCTCCAAAGCTCAAAATGATCTGTTCCACCTTGTGATGTCATGAAAAGGTAGTTTTTAAGTTAGCAGCTCCTTTTAGCTTTAGTTTAGTAGAGACTGGAAACTCCAGGGCTGAAATAATCCAAATTCTAGTGAAGGTGTTTGGAGTTTAATCCTCCTGTTATGTTCATTTGTCAGTATTTGTAATATAATGTGTGGACTTTGGACGAAGAGGAAGAGGAAAGAGAGAGATAGAAAGAGATGGAGGGGAGAAAAAGAGGAGGAGGAGAGAGAAAGAGAAAGAGAGAGGAGGAGGAGGAGAAATTACAGAGTTGCTATAATGTGTGGACTTTGGATTGAAGGAGAGGGGGAGGAGGAGAGAAACAGGGATAGAAAGAGATGGAGGGGAGGAAGAGAGGAGGAGAGAGAGGAGACAAAGGGAGTGGCAATGAGGAGAGGGAGAGAGGGAGAGGTGGAGGGGAGAGAGAGGAAGAGGAGAGGTGGAGAAGAGAGGGAGAGGTGGATAGGAGAGAGAGAGGAAGCGGAGAGGTGGAGAAGAGAGAGAGGTGGAGGGGAGAGAGAGAAAGAGGAGAGGTGGAGAAGAGAGAGAGGTGGAGGGGAGAGAGAGAAAGAGGAGAGGGAGAGAAGAGAGAGAGGTGGAGGGGAGAGAGGAAGAGGAGAGGGAGAAAAGAGAGAGAGAGGTGGAGAGGAGAGAGAGGAAGAGGAGAGGTGAAGAAGAGAGAGAGAGGTGGAGGGGAGAGAGAGAATGAGGAGAGGGAGAGAAGAGAGAGAGGTGGAGGGGAGAGAGAGAGACGTAGAGAGGAGAGAGGGGGAGAAGAGAGGGAGAGAAACGATGAAGAGAGAGCAAAAGAGGGAAAGAGGAGGAGAAAGAGAGAGGAGGAGGAGTGAGAAAAAGAGGTAGAAAGTCGGCGATAGAGCGAGGAAAGACAGAGATAAAGAGAAGTGGAGAGTAGAAAAAGAGGAGGAGAATATTTAATCATCCAAAAGATGTCCGGCATGGTTAATATTTCAAACTCCATTACTAACTCTTCTATCAATATTTAGTGCACTGGTGTTTCTTTACCTCTAACAGGAAGTGGTTCAGATATGATAATTCACTCGTTTTTCATTTAAAAAGACCTGAACAGTATTTCTGTGATGTAAATATGCAGGAGGTGGATGCAAATCTATGAGATGAACCATTTTCAGATTATATGTTGATTACAATAATTAAAGCGAACAGAAGACGTTTCATACTGACAAAATACTTATACTATTTTTCCTCGATCTTCAAACTTTAAAATAGGTCAAACTTTTTTAAGAGTTCACACATTTTAAGTTTTAAAGCTCTTCAGGGACATTATTTACCACAAATCTGAACCTAATTTTACTTAAAGGGGCATTGGGAAGGGTCCACGAAAGCCTTTTTTTCCCCATGGAGGTGTTATTGCTTTGTCTGGAATGTTCCGCAGTATGGTATTAAACCTTCTTATCTCCATGGAGACCAAACCAGACCAAGTTACAGGTCAGATCTGTGGAGAGGCGACCCATTCGCGGTCAGAAAGCCTGTTTTTGTAGGTATTTTTGAGCTGTTAAACCACCTGTAAGTGAATATATGTAAAGTAGAGCTGTTTATCGTCACACTGCGGGACATTCCAGGCAATGACATATCCATAGCAACAAGCAGGTGATGAATGACGAGGTTACGCATTGCATCTTTAAATACAAAATTGCCTTTTTGTTGAAAAATGTAAGACTTCAGCCATTATTTTATTTATTATGTGATGTAAATATGCGGGAGGTGGATGCAAATCTGTGAGAAGAACCATTTTCAGATTATATGTTGATTACAATAATTAAAGCGAACAGAAGAAGTTTCATCCTGAAGAAATACTTAACTAACTAGTTTTCCTCGATCTTCAAACTTTAAAATAGTATGAGTATGATGAGCTTAGCCAAAAAATGACAAAACAAAACACAACTCCAGGTCCGTTTGTGACGAGAAAACGACATTCTAACTTAATTAAATCAGAAAATAGCCTCATATGGGCCCTTTAAAGACAACACGTGAGCGTCTTTCGGCCCGTTTAGACCATGGAATTGAACTGCCCCTTGTAAAACTTGCATCTCGGTAAATGAACAGTGTTTTAGTTCGGCGTTTGCTGCCTCCCCGTGTGCCCCCTACACTCGCCCGCACAGCCCCAGATGGACAAAAGCTTCGCCCTCCTCGCGATTTCTCACGTTAAATTGGTCTGGATGAAGCGTGCGCTGGGAGACACTGGGCGAGATCCCTTCGGGGGGACCCTGGACCGGTCTCGGGGGCCCACGCGGGACCGGTCAGACCCCAAACATGCGCGTATGTGTATGTGCGCGTGCCCTATTATTACCAGTGTGTCCTCTGCGTTCTGTGAAGCCACCAGATGGGGTCCATTCACACCACTCGGAGTTCTGGAGACTCCCTACAGCCGCTTCTTGTTATCTTTTGTCACCAATCAAGTGCCATTTTCTCCCCCCCTTCCCCTCCACTCCTCCTCCTTCGCTCTCCTCCTCCGCTCCTCTTCCCCGTCCTCCCCCCGGCCCTCCGCCTTTTTCTCTGTGCGACGCGTCTCGTTTTGCTGCCGCCGTTAGAGGCCGCCATTGTGCACGAGCGAGAAGACGCAGAGGAAAAAGAAGAACATCTGGAAGAGACGCGGCACAACTGACAGATATTTTCGAAAATGTCTTGACTTTTAACACGGTTCGTATGGGTTTTGTTTTGTAGTTTGATGGATTCATTGATTGATTCCTTTATTTCAGTCACAGGTAGATTCATTTGCGGACATATTTAACGTGCACAGACCCAAAAGGTGGAGGCTAAAGCGTGAGCGTATTCTGCCTTTTACCGTTTATTCCTCATGGCGTCATCTCGACACCAGTTCATTCATAAATACAGCACGAGGAAACAAACAAATCAGAATCATAGAGCAAAGGAATGAGTGTCATAATTCACGTATCTGCCCATTTAAACTTTAAAATGGAAGAAAGTGGAGCTCAGTTTTAGGTTTTCTGTCCAGCTGTTCCAGAGGTTCACGACTTTAACAGACAAAATTTCATGATGTTTGTTCTGATTTTCTTTTTCTTTTTTTTTTTTTTAATAAATGTGGCAGTACCTCTGAGCTCGTATTGGCTGCTTCGGATTTTGAACATGTTCTGTAATAATTTTGACAAGAGATTGTTGTTTACTTACTTACTTTCATTCATCCATTCAATCATTTAATTTCTTCCCACTCTCATTCTAAAAGGAGGTCAAAATGAGACAAGTCTACATTTCTTTTCTTTTTTTTATCTTCTGCGAACCAGGAAGTAAGGCCCATGCCAAAAGAGAGAAGCTGCTTTTAAAAGTCTATACAAAGCCTTTGATTTGAGCTGTATTTTCTGTATTGTCAACTTTATATTGTTCAAAATGGTTTGTAAGTTAGTTCTGAATGAGCTGGAAAATATCATAATTTTGCTTTGCAATTTTGGAGACTTATTGGCACCAAGAAATTACATGGAAACAAACGGAGTAATAAAAACTCACCAACCTCTCTGCATAAAAAATAAATTAATAATAATAATAATAATAATAATAATAATAATAATAATAATACTAATAATAATAATAATAATAATAATAATAATAATAATAATGATAATAATAATAATAATAATAATAATAATAATAATGATAATAATGATAATAATGATAATAATAATAACATTTAAAATAAAAAAAGAAAACCGCTTTAAATCTGCAAATATATTTTCTCAATGCAACTTTCTGTTTTTTCTGCAATAATTGTATATAGTTTGATTTTTATTTTCTTTCTTTCTTTCTTTATTTATTTATTTTTGAGGCGGCATTCTAATAAATACATTTAATTTATTATTAAATATTATTTATTTCAATAATTTTTCTCCAGTGCAGATATATTGTAAATGCAGTTCTTAGGGTAAAAATGAGATGATTTTTATTTTTTATTTATTTATTAGCTGATTTGCAGTTGACCCTCTTGTTGTGAGCCTTACTGTAGTAAAACTGTGCTTTGGCCTCTGAAAGTTCAGATCGATCCATATTGTCGCTGATAATAAAACAAAACATGTTCACACTATTATGTGATGGTCCAAGAAATGACTAGAGTTCAGTGTATTTATTTTTTGCTGAAACGTTTATTCAAGTAACAGTTTGTCAGAATAATTTAGTAATAAAAAGCATATTTTCCCTGACTCGGAGCGCCGTGTTTAACTCAAACTTCCCCTTTTCCTTTATGTTGGGGCTGAAACGCGCCTGTGGTATTACGGAAAGTTAAATACAGTATTTCAAAGCATTAAGTTGACTTCAGATCTGCGTGTACTTCACAACGTAAAGTAGAAATCTCAGTCATATATAAGTTTATCAGTCACTGTTGACGCGATGAACTGTACACAGACTAAATGTTCTTATGGGCTGTCCTCACTAATCAGGCCTCATTGTTTTACACGGACTAGAACAAAACACGGTGATTGGAGTGATTACAGTGAAACAGAGGAGATGCACCGTGGAGATCTGAGCGCCTTCATACAGGGAGACTGTCATTAAGGGTCCATCATCACCGCCGTCATTGTTCTATTCATAATCTACTGTTACAAGAGTGTCTGAGCCTCATGCAAACTCTAATGGGACCAAATGAGGGGGAAATAAATCAATACATTTACAACAACTTCTTTAATGGGAGTTTTTCACGTTTGTACTTATGTTTGGGTCCAGTTTAGTTGTTTTAAGGACTTGTTTCGATCCAGATTTAGTCCTGGTTGGTTCTGGGTGTAGATCCAGTTCAGGTTTTTTTAAAGAACCCATATTATGTGATTTTATTTTTATTTTATCTCTGTTATAATGTTGTTTTTTCCTGACAAACATACCTGGAGTTGTGTTTTGTTTCATTCACACAAACTCTGTGTACTTATGTTGGGTTCCTCTCCTAAACAGAAAACACTCTGTTCCACCTTGTGATGTCGTGTGGTGATACAGGAAGTGCTCCACTGTGTTTTTAAACTCCATACGCCTTCACTAGAGTCTTTTGGATCATTTCAGATTTGTAATTGCCAAATCTCTACTGAACAAAAGGTAAATGATAGATGTTAACTTGAAAACTACAGCTTCATCTTCATCTTCTTGGAGATGTAAACAGACTAATAATAAATTACATACAGTGCTTAATAAATTTATTAGACCCCCTGTCATGAAAACAAGAAAACATAAATCATTTCATACACGGCAAAAAACAAAATCTAGTCAAGTTAAAATTACTTGGATTAAGAAAGTTTTACCCTGATTTGAGTCAATTTCACTTGAAAAGTAAAATGATCTGACAGTGCAGTAAGATTTTTGTACTTAAAATATGAAAATACATCTTGCTACACTTAAAATAAGAAAAACAGCAACTTTTTGCGCTTAAAATAAGAAATAAAATCACATTTTTCTTGAATTAAGAAAAAAAAAAACACTTATTCCGCTGGTAGATAATTTTACTTAAGATAAGATAAGATAAGATATCCTTTATTTGTCCCACAGTGGGGAAATTTCAATGTTGCAACGCACAGTAAAGAGAACAGCAAGAAACAGTAGCAGCAATAGAGTACAGTTAAGTTAAAAATAGACAAACACTATAAAGATCTATAAAGATAAGGATTATAAAACTATGTATCATATAAATTGCTATCTTAAAACTATATATACAATAAATTGCAATCTAAAAACTATATATACAATAAATTACTACCTTACATTATTGCACAGGGTCCCAGTATTGCACAGGCAGCAGAGTTAGCAGTGTTCATTGTAAAGTCTGACAGCAGCAGGAAGGAAAGACCTGCAGAACCTCTCCTTGTAAAGTTGAATCTACTCAAATAAAGTAAAATGTTCTTAATTTAAGTAATTTTAATTTATGCAGATATTGTTTTTTGTTTTGTTTTTTCAGTGTAGTTTATCAAAAACTTGTTTCAAATGAACAATTTCACTGTTATTCATTAAGAAAATGATCAATTGGAATAACAAAATCATCCTTGTTGACCAATAATAACCAAAAATCTTAAAAATCTCGTTTTAAGACCCACTTTTATTCTCTGACTTTTAATCCCGCATGAGTTGTGTGGTCCTCTGTGTCTTTATTTTATTAATTTTATTTGATTTGACTGGTTTTATTGTTTTTGGGACTAGTAAGTCATACACAGTACCTAATGTATATTGTGTTGTTCTCTGTAGTTCTCTGTTTGTGTTTATGAAATGTGTTATATAAATAAAGTGGATTTGGATTTGATTTTGAAAAATGTGAATATTTAGTGTGAGCACCTTCACATTAATAATAATACGTTTATTCAGATATCAATACAAATACAAATAATATAGTCAAAATAAATATTAATAGTTCTGAAATAATTCTGAAAAGGAGTGGAGAGAAGGAAAAGCTTATTTTCCCCCATCTCCTTTTACAAACCCATCAAAACAATAATGTGCTTCTGCCGACATTACTCCAGATACAAAATCTATCACTGGATTTCAGAGTGTTTTAATGTTTCCTTCTTTGTACAAAAACAACACAGACTTTGGTGTCATTTTTGGAAAAGATTAAACTTGAAAATGTATGGACAGCAACAATAGTTATATTCCAGCATTAAAGATGTGGTTTGGATAAAAAGATCTTGCATAAACTGTCAGATTAACTATTATAGAAACAGAAATATAACAGAAATACTAAAAAGATACTGGTAACATTGTGCATATGGGGAAAAAACACTTGACAGGACCATATTACACTATTTTCTGATTTTATAATGTTTCCTCATCACAAACAGACCTGGAGTTGTGTCTTGTTTCATTCGCACATGTTTAACACACAAACCTGCAATTTTCCTTCTTCTCTCAAACAGAAAACACGCGGTTCCACCTTGTGATGTCATGTGGTAATACAGGAAGTGCTCCGCCGTGTTTTTAAACTCCATAAACCTTCACTAGAATCATTTGAATCATTTCAGCCCTGGCACTGCCGATCTCTGCTGAATTAAAGGTAAAATGTGGCTGCTCCAGGTCTGTTTTTGATGACAACATTATAACATGGCTTAAAGCTCTCAAAAGTCAAATTGTTAAACAGAAATACTGTTAAATTATGGCAACAGTGGTCGTCTAATACATTTGTTAAGCGCTGTATGTGAACAAAAAACAAAACTCCAGGTATGTTTTGGATAAGGACAGGAGATCAGGCTTACAAAAGTTAATTTTGTGCAATATACGACCTTTAATAGCATTAACATAAGTGTAAATTCAGTTCATTCATTCAAGATTCAAGATTTCAAGATTGTTTATTTGTCATATGCAGGTTCGACACAAGGTCAACAGTGCAAAGAAATGCTTAGGATGAGAAGAAACGTTTCACTCGCTAAGATATTCAAGAAGTACTTATAGCTGCAATAAATAGTACTGTTAAAAAGTGTTTGCATATACAAGGGAAATAGTAAACAATATAGTAAAAATATAATAAAATATAATAAAATACAGATATAATAAAAAAAAATAATAAAATATAATAACATTCAAAGGTGCTGGTAGGATTAAATAAGGTGTAGTAGAGTATTTCACAGATGAGTTCCATATTGCACATAATATAGTATTGCACGTGGGTTGTGGAGCAGGTTATTGCGCAGATAATAGTGACCGAGGTAAAAAACCATAGAAACACAGCTTTTTTTGGACAGATAAAGTTGTCGACGTGTTTCTAAAATCGCCATGATGATTACATTTTTGGGTACTGGGGAAGTGCTGCTGTTATTTTCAACATTAAATCAGTGCTTTTATTTCTGTTCCCACGCGGCCTTATATTTACACTCTGATACAGCTCAAAATCATTGTAAAGAAATTCAGGAAAGGTTCATTTTTGTCCTGTATATATGACTTTTTAGGATCCATACTCGCTCAAATCAGTATCTAGTTTCGATATGTCTGATTTTTTTTTATACTTTTGACACCCCTGGTCCAAGTATTAGCGCGGTTCTTCAAGTTGAGATACTCAGAACACAAACGTTATTTCCTTCTGAAACTGCAGCAGCTCGTTCACTCGCACTCGCACGTGGATTAAAACAACAGTATGCAGATTTTACAATGAAAGATTTACCCATAAACTTCCTAAGTGCAGCGAGTCTTTTGTGGTGCAGAACATTAGGCTGGAGTAGACTTTCTATAAAGCGCTCAGGGTCAAATCTCTAACCTAGAACACTGTTACCTGGTAATGGGACATACTGTACGTATTGTTGGAAATCCACTTTTGGAGCTTTTAATCGTGTTTTAAGTGTCCTCCTTCCCCGTGTTCCCACTCGCTGTTGTGTTTAGAGTGATTCACGTGTGTCTAATCTTTATTCTTTTGCATTCAACACGTCATCGCCGCAACGCCCTTGTTTTTATCTGCGCTGCACTTTGTTCTGTTTTGTATTTTTTTTCTTAAAGGCGCGTTGTGTGATTTTTCTGGTGGAGGGTCCGTCAAATGCTTTTCTCCATGGAGATGCTACTCACAGTGTGGCTAAACCTTTTTGTATTCATGGAGACCAAACCAGGCCGAGTTATGGGTCAGATCTGTGGAGAGGCGACCCCGCTCACAGTCAGAACGCCTATTTCTCTAGGTATTTTTGAGCTATAAAACCACCTGTAATTTAGTAAATGTAAAGTCCATCCATCCATCCATCCATCTTCTCCCGCTTAATCCGGCTGGGTCGCGGGGGCAGCTTGCTGCCCAATACTCATAGCACCTGACCCCCCCTATGAACCCCTCTGCGGGTGGTGAGCCCACAGGAGGGTGGACATCATGGTGTTAGTGATGTTAGTTCATAGGGGTGAATGTAAAGTAGAGCTGTTTAATGTCACACTGTGGAACATTCCAGGCAGAGCAAGGACATTTCCATAGAAGCACACAGGCAAAAAGTTACATAGTGCACCTTTAAGCGGTGATAAACGTAGGATTGAATAGCGTTGCATTTACACAACAAAGAGCACAAGGCCACGTTACAGGCTAGATCTACGAAGAGGCGACCCCACCCCCACTAAGGATCTAAACTTTCTGAATTTTAGCAATAAAACAAATGTTAAATCAAGTCTGTAGAAATTACAGTAAAAAACTGTCAAATCGCAACAGTCGAAGGCCGTAAAATCTAAATTAGTATCACCGTAGTAAATACAGTAAATTACTGTAAATCAAGAAACATTACATAACTTTAATATTTACGGCTGTAATATTGTATGTAGAAAACACAGAACTTTACTATGAAAAATTAAAAAGAGTAAAATGAATGGGGAGATACCATGAAGTCGTAAAAAAAGTATTTATCCTAAAATTAACGGCAAAAAGTTTTACCTGAAAATTTACATGGAAAATTGTTAGTTTTTTTTTTCAATAGCATCGATATAGAGATTTGTGCAGTTTAAATGGTAGAATCTTTAATCTGTGAACATCTGTAGCATTTAAACTGCACAAATCTCTCAGTCTATGCTAATATATTTACATCACAAAATCGATTTTTAATTTTAATTGTAGAATCAGTCGGAGTGAAGAAGTTATTTATGTTTTATTCATGACCATAGCGTTAGTTTTGCTCATAGTTCGCTGATGCTCTTCGTTGTTCTCCTTTAAGTTTTCGTCTTTCTTCCCTTGATCGTTGTGGATAAATTCTTCACGGACAGAATTTGTCCTTCGTCGACGTTGTTGGATGAAGATTTGGTGTTGGGGCAGATTTATGAAGCTGCTCAAAAACACGCAACGCTTTTCCGGAGGTATTTTGCCGTAGAAAATTATTGACGGGAAGTTGCGAGTCTATTCAATAAATGCAAGATTGGTCATTTAAAGCCACACTGCGGAACATTCCAGACGGATCAGCAACAACTTTATGGAGAGAACCAAGTGCCCATCCCCCTAGCAGAAAAGTTACAAAGCGTATCTTTAAACATACATGAAAAATATCCCCAACACCAAGCGTCCTTCCTCTCACTTTCTTCTTCTTCCCTTACGAAAATGGCACGTGCTGATATGTCCAGTTGGGCGAGTTGACTCCTTCTTTAAGGGTCTTTCTTTGCGGCAGCTTTCAGTAACACATGCATCGCTCGCCAAGAACAAACCGGCGAAGGATCACGGAGCCACGTTCGCGAAACACGGAACCGCGAAAACCACAGAAGAAGAAGAAGAAGAGACGTTTAAAAACACGTGATGATCCGTGAAAGTTTGGGGGACTCGGGGCACTGTCAAAACAAGCTGAAAGGCCGACTCACACTTCGTCTATAGAGGGCACACGCCGGAAGCGGGGCTGTCAGAAATACATTTGTTTACTGGGCGGATGAGGCGGGGAGAGGAGAGGGGGTGGGGGTAGGTGGCTTCAAGGGGGGACTGGTGTGTCCAAGGCTGGCATCCTGTTCGGTAGCGAGGTGTTAACCAAGTGCGAATCGCTGCGTTCGATTGGCTCTCCTCCACCTCCTCCCATGCACCGTCGCCACCCTCTTCTTCATCTGATGTGTCAAAGAAAGAAAGCGAGAGGGATAGAATAGGCAGAGGAGGGAGGAAGAGGAGGGAAAAAAAAAACATGGCTTCGCGGGGGTCACGGGGGACCAGGGCGCACCCGGAGGAGTGAAACTGTGCTAGCGCGAGGAACAAATGCAATGTACATTATTATGCAGGATATGTGCAGAGAGACAGTCGGATGCCTCGCCATGCAAAGCCTCTGGGGTGCGGGGCTGTGGGTAGAGCGTTTCATTTGTTTGTCTGAATTTAGGTCATTTCAGGTTGTCTCTGCCACAATGCTGTTTAATGCAACCCTACTCTTCTCTAAGGCTGACCTGGATGTGGCTTTAAAATGGGGTGTTTGAACCAAATTTAGAAGCTACTGACTATTCTGTTCCGCCAAGAGTTGTGCAATGCGAGGGGTAAAGTTGTGAAGAGCTACGGTACGGTAAAAAGGCACCCGTACCTCTGCGGTTATGGGACGGACTAGAAGAAGTTTTATCCAGGTTAGAGAGCGAGTGGTGTTCGAAACGTACAGTAAATGCTGTTAAAGAAGTCAAATTTGGATTCTGGGTCGTGTGAAGACTTTCTGTGTGGAGATTACATGATTTCCCTGTGCAAGGCAGAAAAGGTCTCACAGATGGTCATAAGGTCACATGATTTATTATGTGTACATTACTACAGGATTTTATTGTATTTATTTTTTGGTTTTGGTGGGTTTTTTGTGTGTATTTTTGTCATTTTTGGTGTTTTTTGTGTGTGTATTAGATAATGTCTCAAAGATAATCATGAGGTCATATGATTTACTATATTTTACTATATCTACAGGATCTTTTTTATTTTTAGTGTATTTTTGGGAGGGCTGTATTTTTTGTGTATTTTTTGTGTATTTTTGTGTGTGTGTATTAGAAAAGGTCTCACAGATCATAAAGTCACAGTCATAAAGTAACAAGATTTATTATGTCTACAGGATTTTTTTTTTTTTTTTTTGGTGGGTTTTTTGTGTATTTCTTCATTTTTGGTGTTTTTTTTGTGTATTAGAAAATGTCTCAGAGATAATCATAAGGTCATATGAATTACTATATCTACAGGATTTTTCTTTGTGTATTTTTGGGGGGGCTGAATTTTTTTGTATTTTTGGTGTTTTTTTTGTGTGTTTTTTTTGGTGCATGAGAAAAAGTCTCACAGATAGCCATAAAGTCACATGATTTATTATGTGTACAGGATTTTTTTTTGTTTTGGTGGGGTTTTTTTGGGTTTTTTTTTTGGGGGGGGGGTGTATTAGAAAATGTCTCAAAGATAATCAGAAGGTCATATGAATTACTACATCTATGTTTTTTATATATATTTTCTGTGTATTTGTTGAAGGGCTGTATTTTTTGTGTATTTTTGGTGTATTTTTGGGGGGAATGTATTTTTTTGTGTATGTTTTTTATTTTTGGTGGGGTTTTTTGGTGTATATATATATATATATATATATATATATATATATATATATATATATATATATAAGGTCTCAAAGATAGTGTATGTGATGTATACAGTTTTTTTTTTTTTGGTGTATTTATTTGTGTGTGAGTGGGTGTTTTTTTATATTAGAAAAGGTCTCACAGATAGTCAAATGGTCATATGAATTATTATGTCTAAGGGTTTTTATTTTTTATATTTTTTGTGTGTAATTTATGGTGTGTTTTGTGGTGTATTTAGATACCAGGAACCACTCCTGTTCTTAGTTTCAATGTTTCTCACATAAGCCTACAGTGCAAAATAAGGTAAACCTCCAACTATAAGTACTTCTGATATGAAGGCCGTGCTCTTGTCTTTTAAATGCAGTTAAAGATGCACTTTAACTTTTTGGTTAGGGTTAGGGTTACCTGCTTGGTCTATAGAGATGTTATTGCTCTGCCTGGAATGCTCCACAGTATGACATTAAACAGCTCTGCTTTACATTTATTCAATTACAGTTGGTTTTACAGCTCAAAAATACCTAAAAAAACAGGGATTCTGACTGTGAGCGGGGTCGCCTCTCCAAAGATCTGACCTCTAATCATTTGACGGACCCTCCACCAGAAAACTGACACAATGCACCTTTAATAAAACAAATCAGTCACATAAAATAATAATAATAGTCTATTGTTGTAGCCTTATCTGGTTTAGGGTAAACTGATGAAAGCAACGCTGCCAATTTACACTACAACAACATCCACACACAATTTTCATATGGGCAACGCGGGTAAACGTGGTGAGAGCAGGAATCGATTCTCCAAACTTTGGCTCGAACCACAGTTAGAAGCTTTGAAGAATTATGTGTGATCAGTTATCCGTGATGTAGACGCTTTGCAACTTTCTAAACCTGACCCCTTGAGTTTTGTTGAACTGCACCAGGCATTAAACACAATTTTGTCAGTGGATTATTTTTCTCTTTTCAGTTTTTTTCTGTAATTGTTTTCATTTATAACATGCTAAAGAACCAATCGACCCTTCACTAGTTCCCCAGTCTCCTTCCTGTACACTTTGACGGACGTGTTGACCACAGAGTCCTTCCCCTCTGGTCCCTTCACTGTCCCTCCTCCTCACTCACTCCACTCTGCTGCTGTCACTGGACACCGGCCTTCACCAAGGGCACTGTGGCAATGAGATCCAGGTCCAGAGCCCCCCTCGTGCCCCCCTGAGCCCCCTCCTGCCCCCTCCGCCCCGCAGCCCGGAGCCCAGACGAGTGTTCGGGGCAGAGGCGATCGATGCCACAGGCTGTGATATGCCATTACAGGTGAGGCCAGCCCCTGTGCCATCCTACCCTGCCCATTCAGCAATATGCACGCCGAGGGGGGAGGGGGTAACTCAAGATGGGTCATTTATTCATTCAAGTGTTTTGGAGGTCCTGGGAGGCTTTGGGGGATCGTTAGGGCATCCAGGCTTGGTCTACCACACCCTGGCTTGACATTGTCTGTGGCTTGGTCAAATGAAATAGCATATCAAACTCGATAATGCCCAAATCCTCCTTACTCTGCACTTTTGCTTTTATCAGCAGTACCTCAGTGTAATGCAGTGTGAAATTGATGTTTCCTGGTAGTAGTAGTGGTAAAATTGCACAATGGGTTTATTTCCAAACATGAATCTAACATTTCAAGGATAATTCATGACTTTTTAAAGGTTCTGTATTACTCAGAATTGATTCTTGTGAGCTTTAAGCCATGTTATAATGTCGTTACCTCGTCAAAAACAGAACTGGGGTTGTGTTTTTCTCATTCATATGACTTTTATAACCCTAAATTCTATATTTATATACTATAGTCTACATTTCCAAAGCTCAAAATGCTTTCAAGATAACAGTAACCTTTTACTTTTAGTTCAGTAGAGTTTGCCAATTTCAAGGCGTAGATCATCCAAATGATTTGAGTGAAGGTGTGTGGAGCTTAAAAACACAGTGGAGCACTTCCTGTATTGATACCACGATGTAAAACTGTACACAACAACTTGACAAACCTACAATGGAAAAAAAAACAATATGTAGGTAAGTTAAAATGGCTTAAATTAAGAACATTTTACTTTGTTTGAGTCGATTCAACTTGACAAGTAAAATTTTATGCCAGTGGAATAAGTGTTTTTTTTTTTCCTTAATTCAAGAAACATTCGATTTTGTTTCGTATTTTAAGTGCAAAAAGTTGTTGTTTTTTTCTTATTTTAAGTGTAGCAAGATGTATTTTCATATTTTAAGTACAAAAACCTTATTCTACTGGCAGATATTTTTACTCTTCAAGAGAAATTTACTCAAATCAGGGTAAAACTTTCTTAATCCAAGTCATTTTATCTTGACTAGATTTTGTTTTTTGCAGTCTATATGCTATATATACTATAGTCTGTGTACGTCTCCAAAGCTCAAAATGCTCTGTTCCACCTTGTGATGTCATGAAACAGTAGTTTTCAAGTTAACAGTTGTCTTTTACCTTTTGTTCAGTAGAGACAGACAAGTTCAAGGCTGAAATCATCCAAATGATTCTAGTGAAAGTGTGTGGAGTTTAAAAACACAGTGGAGCATGTCCTGTATTGACACCGTGATGCAAAACTGTACACTACAACTTGACAAACCTGATGTGATGTGCAGTAGTTTCATTAGTGGAATTTACTGGGGAAAAAAACAATATCTAGTGAAGTTAAAACGACTAAAATTAAGAACATTTTACTTTATTTGGGTCGATTCAACTTGACAAGTGAAATAATCAAACAGTGGAATAAGTGTTTTTCACTTAATTCAAGCAACATTTGATTTTGTTTCTTATTTTAAGTGCAAAAAGTTGTTGTTTTCCTTATTTTAAGTGTAGCGTGATGTATTTTCACATTTTAAGTACAAAAAGTCCACTGGCAGATTATTGTACAAATCATGGTAAAATGTCCTTAATCCAAGTCATCTTAACTTGACTAGATTTTGTGTTTTGCAGTGTACATGCTGATTGTGTTGTGGTAGTGCTCTGAAGGGGGAGTGACTTAGCATGGAGAGTGAAGGGAGGGGGTATTCAGAGTGTAATAAAACAAAAGTGAAACATTTTTTGGCAAATATAGCATTTTCAAAACAATAAAAAGCAACATTATGTGCCTTTAACACCCCATAGAAATAAAATACCTCCTTTTTGTTTTATTTTATTTCCGGGATTTGGCCCACACGGATAGGAAACCATCTGCAGCCAGGTCAAAATACTCTCCATCTCTTCATCTTTGTATTAAAATCCCTCCTCTCCTTTCCTCGCTCCTTCCTTTCCCAGTATTTCCAAAGATCATGGAAAACAAAGCGCGGCGCCGTCAGACGTGGCTCTGTCCTTTCAAGTTTGACTGGGAGTCGTACCTTTAATGACGGGTGACACGTGAGACGGTAGTTACCAGCGTTACGCCAAATAATAGCCCTTAATGCCAACGCTAATGGGCAAAAAATAGACCCACTTTTTATCCCGGAGGAGATGCGCTACTCGAAAGAACCCGGCGGAGACTTCTGGCGGTTAATGGCGGCGTTGGCTTAAGTGGCGTGGAGCGAGACGGTCCGATCTGAGCCCTGTTTTTACCGCACGGGGGTTAACAAGGGCCAAGGAGCTTCAGAGGGGACGGTAACGGAGCTGTGACGAGGCTTTAAAGACCTGTTTCTCTGTAATGTTGTGTTTTTAAAGTTGACGGAGTGGGAGGAGGTGTCGGAGTAACTCAAAGGTAGTTAAAGTGAAGAAGGAAGGTGAACTGTGAGGAACTATGCCTCAAGTCAGAAATCTGTATCTATCATCTATAACAGTCATCCAGTATAGTATTAGGCACATTTTTGGTATTGCAAATGTTATTTTTGGGGATGGGAAAAAAATGATGGACCGTAAACATAAAATAAAATAAACCCAATAAAAATATGTTACAGAGAAATCAGAAAATTTGAGTTTTGCTATGACCATTTTAAATACCTGTTGCCAAATCTTCTTTATGGACTCAAATAGCCTCGATCTCCAAATTATTTTCGATCTATTGTAAATGAAATGTGTTAAAATTGAAAGTTAACACATATTTGACATGTTGCATGGGCCATTTTATGAAGTACCTTCACTGTTAACCTGCTGTGACTTTGCCTCTGCTCAGGGACTACAGATGAGAATAAGCCTGTAGCTTAATGTGCAATACATTTATTAGTTTAGTTTATTATTTATTTGTCAGGGACAATGTACAAAAACATTCATCTCACAAAGAGAAGAGATGTTTTGGACCAGATTTAGCTAAAGCCACTTTCCATCCAAACAAATCACAACAAATTACCATTAGCTCATTATAAAAATACTTCTTTTCCTATTTCATAAAAAAATACATTTACTAAAAGGGTAACTGTACCTAAATTGATCAATATTAAGAAAACTCAATGCAAATACACAGCGAGCAATACAAAATAAAAGTAAACACAGCACTGGGGTCAATGTCGACACAGTTGATTATTGAGAACTATTGAGGTTTTTTTTATGTCTCGAGAAAAAGTTTGCAAATCTACAGACAATTTGAGACTGTCAGGGAGCTGGTTCCACTGTTTGATGGTTTTGAATGAAAAATGCAATGTCAAATAAATAAAAAAAGCAAAAAAAAATAATAACAATACTTAAAACTAATAAATTATGCTGCTCTGCTTCGCAAAGAAAATGATGAATGGATCTTGGCGACACTTTATAATAACTACACTTTATTCTCCTTAATGAAGCATGAAAAGTAATGCTTTATTAAGGAGGATAAAGTGTAATGAAATAATGAAAAGTAGTTTATTTAACAGAATTATGATCCCGTCTTAAAGCTGCGTTGTGTAAGTTTTCTTGTGGAGGGTCCGCCACCTGCTTGTCTCCATGGAGGTGTTACTGTTTTGCCTTAATTATGGAAATAAACTTGGTAATCATAATGGACAGAGGTTAATGGTCAGATCTATGGAGAAGCGAGCCTGCACATGGTAAAAATTCATGTTTTTGAAGGTATTTTTAAGCTATAAAACACCTTTAATTGAACAAATGCACAGTAGATATTGAACTTCCACATTAGAAGTTACACAGTGCACCTTTAACTCAATAATACCACAACTCTATCCTCTTATTTAAGCTGCTACTGAGCTTGAATCATTCTTAATAAACTCATTCTAAATTAAGTCTGACCCTAATGCAGTACGTGTATGATAAAGTGGTCCCTGGATCTCTGTTAGCAAACAAACCCAGGGATAATCTGTGAGTGTTCTTATGCCAGCTGCAGTGGGACCGGTCCCTCCGTGTGTCCTTGTGGGCCCAGAGCAGAGGACACGTGTAGACCAGGTCAGCTTTCAGGGGCTAGTGGCTGGAACTTGAACTTGTAACATTCTTTATTTGCAGAGAGGCCCTTTGGGAGGCTCGGATCTAACGCCGGGGGCTCCTTTTACTCTTCCTCCCCTCTCCAGTACAGCGGGATGCTCTCCTCCTCATCCTCCTCCTCACGTGGGACAGAGGAGTGAAGGAGGGGTCAGTGTATGGGTCAAACTCCACCCCGGACAGCCTGATTTGAAGCAGCGGTAAAGGTTTATATGCAGTATATTATAGTATTAGTCTTTATACACTGTAACTAATATGGATTTATGCAGTATTCTCATGGCTGTAACACAAGTTCTGGTTTGGAAATGGATTTAGGAACTTTAAATCTTCATTTTGTAAGAGTGGGAGTGACAGCATGGGAAGGCAGAATATATATTTTTAAACGAATAAAAATATCTTACAAAAATAGAAAGATATTGAGTTAAAGGGTCCACATTACACTGTTTTCTGTAATGTTATAATGTTGTTTCCGCATCACAAACAGACCTGGAGTTGTGTTTTGTTTCATTCACACATGTTTAACACACAAATCCTGCCGACTTAGGCTCTTCTCTCAAACGGAAAACACTCTCTTCCACCTTGTGATGTCATGTGGTGAGACAGGAAGTGCTCCACCGTGTTTTTAAACTCCATACACCTTCACTAGAATCATTTGCGCGTCGATTTCAGCCCAGGAATAGCCCATGTCTACTGAATGTAAGGTAAAAGGAGCTGCTAACTTGAAAACTACAGCTTCATGACATCACAAAGTGGAACAGAGCATTTTGAGCTTTGGAGCTGCAGACAAACTCATAATAAAGTGTTACTGAAACATGTGTGGACGAAACAAAACACAACTCAGGTATATTTTTGATGCGGTAACAACATTATAACACGAATTAAAGCTCACAAGAGTCAATTCCGTGTAATATAGGACCTTTAAATAATACACATTACAATAGAAAAAAACGCTGAATGTTTGTAAAGAAGCATGCAAAAATATAGGTCTATTTAAAAATACATATGCAAAAACTATATCACACAATTACAAATGTACACAGCAAAAAGTGGAGTGTTAAAAATGACTCTCACAGAATCAATTTTAACATTTTCTCAGGGTTTATATGAGTCTAATCTGTTCTAGAGTTAATTTAACATGTTTGGAAACGTTAATTAAGTAACACCGGAACAAAATTCCTGTTTAACCCCAAAATCAAGAGTTATTTTAAGGTTTTGAGAGTAAACAGATAACACTATCCTGATTTAGTTCAACAACACACAAAGGTGTTTTATTTTTACACTTTATTTTAGTTAATTTAAGATGAAATTATGTACAAAACTGGTTCAAACTGGTCTTCTCTGGCGGGAGTTTGAAGTGGTGGGTGGGACGTGCCAAATTAACACTAAAGGAAGTTGAATTAACACTAGGGGAGGTTGAATTAACTTTAACCATATCAACTCTGGCAAATAAACACAACTCAAACCTTCCATTTAACTTTCAAATAGTTAAAATTACACTTTTTGTGCTAAAAACAACTCTGAAATATTTTTACCCTGAAATTTTAACCCTCCAGTTTTTGCTGTTTGCCCATTTTGGAACAGTCCATGGGATAATATAATGTTTTGATTTACATGTTGACCAAAATCTGAATAAATAATAATAACAGTAATAAAAATCCAACTTCTATTATGACTTTTGACCTCATTGTTTCCAGTTACTTTTTGACACCATCCATTTTTAACATTTCCTCCTCCCCGCATCAATCCTTCTCCTCGTCGTCGTCATTTACATGTTCAAATCTGCATTTTTCATATAGATCCCACCTTAGTCTAATTTTAATATCACTGTTATTTCCCATGGCACCTTTTGTTTTATTATACATTATGAATTCCTGCTTCTCCCTCCCTCTCTCCCTCCTCCCTTCGTCGTCTCCTCCTCTAATCCTCGTGCCCACACCGCGCTTATGAGCTGAAATATTTTATCAGGTGGAACCCTCAGTCAAACTTATCATTTTAATCTTATTTCAATAAAAAAATAATCTTCCTCCGCTCCTGTTTGACGGAGGCTAATGGTTTTTCCGTTATCGTAAAGGAAACTTTGAGGAGAGAGATAGACGCCGTACCCCAAAAAATGCAAAAAAGCTCGGCGCGTACCCCCCCCCTCCCCTGGCGATTCATAAAAAGCACGCGGCGAACAGGTAAAATATGATACGGTAGGACAATAGCCTGCCAACGAGATTCATGCTCGTGCCGATTTACATACTGCGTCTGGCCTTTGGAGCTCATCACGGCGGAGGTTTTTTGAGCAAAAAAAAGGGGAAAAAAACATTATTCTGATGCATTGTTTATTCTTAGGATTCAAGTAACGCACTCCAGAACCGTTGTACATAACCACGGCGATATCAAAATGTCATGCTTCTCATTATTTTACGAGCGCGATGAGGACTCTCCAACGCGCCTCCTGACAAAACGCTGCTCCGTACGTTATCGGCCGGGTGGGGCTTTTGCAGTGTCTCCGTCCAGGGTTTATCAGACCAGAGGAGGGAGGTTCAGTCGGTGTTTAAAGTAATTATGAGAAGGAGTTATGTAATGCGACATTTTGGCTCTGATCACTTTTCTCAGCAGTGGTGGATGAAGAACTCAGTGTTGTTTCTTGAGTAAATATGTTTTTCACTGGTTTTCAACACGTGAGATGTACATTTATTTTTGTTGAGTATCTCTACGTTTTCTATGTTTTTTTAAGTACCGTATTTTTCGGACTATAAGTCGCTTCGGAGTATAAGTCGCACCAGCAAAAAAATGCACAATGAAGAAGAAAAAAACATATAAATCACACTGGGCTATAAGAGGCACTTTTTGGGGGAAATTTATTTTATAAAATCTGTAAAATTTATTATATAAAATTTATTTTATAAAAAGACCAAGAAACGACATTTCATCTTGAACGGCAAGTTATAAAAGTTATAGTAATAAAAACAACCGAATAGAGAACAATCTGTGTATCATTCATTCATTCATTATTCAATATAGAACCAAAAATAAGTAAACAAAACAACTCTTTTCTGTATTGTTTGTCTCTAAAACCAAAATGAAAAAACGGATAACAATTTGTTTTTGTTTTTTGTTTTTTTGCCATTTTTGATTCATATATACAATTCATATATATGGTCTATGGACTGTCAGTGTGAAAAATGTAAAATATAAGTCGCACCTGAGTATAAGTCGCAGGAACCACCCAAACCCTGAAAAACGGCTTATAGTCCGAAAAATAGGGCTGTTGTATTGTGTTTATATTGTATATCGTGCTGTACTGTCCTTGTCTTTTCTATGTTTGTGTGCAGCACTTTGTCCGGCTGTAAAGTTTTTTAAAGTGTTTTATAAATAAAACTGGTATGATAAGTAAAATGACAGATACCGAGCCAAAAGATTACTCAAGGAAGACTAAAAAGCAAAAGCATCGCGTGAAAGCCTACTTAAGTAAAACTTAAGTACTTGTTTAAAAATGGGCTTTGCAGGAACATTTTGAACAATTAAACCATCAAATGTAATGGTTTTGATCGAGAACTGAGCTGATTTTAAGTGATTCAATTGATTTCTTGATTTTTCTAGCTGTTTCTATGTGTTTGTGTGTTTGGTTTGCTCAAAGTAGGGACGTTAACTCAAATTAAATGTGCTAAAAATAAGTCTCAGCCTTTTCAGCGGGTCTCAAACTATACAGGAAGTACTTTTTACTTTTCAGTCCAGTTAAAAAATGTAGAGGAGTAGAAAGTACAGATACATGCTTTCAAATGTAGTGAAGTAAAAGTAAAAAGTATCCACTATAAAATGTAGTACAGATACCTAAAAATGTACTTACTTTTGCGCTTTGTTACCTTCCACCACTGCTATTCAAAACGTGTTATTTACTGTAGACTTGGTTTTTATGTTGTGTACTTGGGCAAGACACTCCATTAAACTCACCTGTGTTTAACTGTAGTGTGTGAGGGAGGAATTGGAGGTTTTAATAGAAGCTTTTGGCACAAATTTTGAGTCCTTTTTTTGTCAGTTTGTCTCAGGGCAGCTGTGGCTAAAGTTGAATCTTCCCATCTCTGAGTGTCATAATGAATGAATAACACAAAGTCAGTCATTATTTCTTCGGCCTGACGCGATAATTACTCGATTTGTAACAATATCTAAACCTCTTGTTGCGATATTTTCACAATATACATCTCACGACAATATTTATTTTGTGGAGGCGAACAAAACTGTGAATATGCTACTTTTTCCTCTTAAAACGCCTTGACAAATCCAAAGACGTCTGGATTTCTTCACATAGTCTGCACTAAAACAGAGCAAAGGATCATGGTCTGTGTAGTTCTCTGTGTTTTTTTTAGCTTATTGCTGCGCCACAACTATTAATCTAAGCAAAGAGACTTGTAATTTGATATATTGTGATGGTTTACAATATGTTGGTGAGACCTTTGACGATTTAACGATATTTGGATTATTGTTGCATCCTTATAATTACTCTATCGACTTTGCGTTCAATGTAAAACGATATATTTTGGGGCTATGTAGGTATCTTCTTTGTAAAAGTGTGGAGATTTTTGTTATTTTTATTGTAATACCGTAAGATTTGAGCTGTAGAGGGTTGAATACATGACTTCTATGGCTAATTATTGCTTCATTTTGCTGTTTATTTGTTGCAGCTCATGCCTTTGTGTCACTGGAATAAAGTAGTTTAAATTTTTGATTTTTTATCACAATATTTCTCTGTCCTGATATCTCGTGCTTCAGAACTCAAGCCTGTTATCGTTATTAAATATGAAGTGTGTCGACTCTGAGGTTTGGGATCTCTTCATCGTAACTTCACCTTAATTAACCTTAATGAAGTTTTAATGTCATGTTTATTAAAAATTATCCAGGCTTAGTAACTACTTAATTATGGGGTTGGGGTATTAATAAGTCAGGCTAAAGTAAGCGAGTTAAATTAAGCCTGAATAATTCTTAATAAAAGTATCAGTTCTATTGAGAATTAAGTCTTTGTTTGGGCTTTAGAGTCAATTAAGATATATCGATTATTAAAACACAAAAAAAACCACCTACTTCCACTTCTCTCCATGACGATGCTGCCTGAAATGTTCCTTATTACGGCATTACTTATTACTATCTCTCCGTGTTACATGTCGTGTTACATCTGTGGACAGGCGAGCCCACTGACAGCACGAATGCAAGTTTTTATGTCAACCAGAAACACGATATTGAGGAAATGCAAGACGGAAGATGAAGTTTAATGCCAAACCGGGACTTTCCAGACAAAACAATAACATCTCCACGGAGACAAGCAGATGGTGGACCCCAATGCACTTTCATGAAGTCCCTAAAGGTGTCCAGACCTCCCCCTCCCCAGACACTTCTTCAGTTCTTGTGAGGAAATCCTAAGGCCAATCAAAACAACATGATGTGCCTTTAACTGTAAATTATTCGATTATTTATACGTTAAAAATAGTCTCGATTTGCCTCAATCTACGTTACCTCCCTTCACCGATGGTCATGAGCTCTGGGTAATGACCGAAAGGACGAGATCGCCGATACAAGCGGCCGAAATGAGTTTCCTCCGCAGAGTGGCCGGGCGTTGCCTTAGAGATAAGGTGAGGAGCTCGGTCACAGTGCAAAAAACAAAATCTAGTCAAGATAAAATTACTTGAATTCATAAAGTTTTACCATGATTTGAGTAAATTTCACTTGACAAGTAAAATGATCTGCCAGTGTAAGATTTTTGGACTTAAAATATGAAAATACATCTTGCTACACTTAAAATAAGAAAAACAACAACTTTTTGCACTTAAAATAAGAAAGAAAATCAAATGTTGCTTGAATTAAGAAAAAATCACTTATTCCACTGGCAGATCATTTCACTCAAGATGAATCTGCTTAAATAAAGTAAAATGTTCTTAATTTAAGTCATTTTAACTTACCTAGATATAGTTTTTTTCCAGTGCACACGGGAGGAGCTCGGAGTAGAGCTGTTGCTCCTACACGTTGAGAGGAGCAGCTGAGGTGGCTCAGACATCTGTTCCGGATGCCTCCATGTCCCACTGGGAGGAGACCCAGGACACACTGGAGGGACTCCGTCTCTGGGCCTGGGAACACCTCGGGGTCCCCCTGGAGGAGCTGGAGGAAGTGTCTGGGGTGAAGGAAGTCTGGAAGTCCCTGCTTAGACTGCTGCCCCCATGACCCGACCCCGGATAAGCACAAGAAAATAGATGGATATTGAAAATAAAGAGACAATTAAGTTCATTTGGATTTTTTTTTCCTATGCAGCGAGCAGAGGCTCTATTCCGAGCTCTTTTCCGCGCCCAAGCCCCCTCCTCTACAGAGCTACAGAGCTTTATTCTTTGCATAAATTAGCCTTTTAGTGCATATGTCCTATAATTACCCATTCATTCTAATTAACAGAATGAATTCTTACCTCAGTGATATTAACACAGAATCTCCTAATCTCCCAAACTGTGCAGAGTTGTCGCCATATTGTGCCAGCTATACATTTATCCCATCTTCTGTCACTTCCCTGCCCTGCTGCATTGTGGGTAAGATCTGTCTTGAGTTAACACAGACACAAACACAGCGATGTGTCTTCTTCAGTCCCAGCTTTGTCATATCTCCCCTCCCTCCTCCTCCCCCTCTTCTTCCCTCCTTCCTCCTCCTCTTCTACGAAACAATAAAATTTTAACAGACTGACGGCGTTGGGGGAAAAAAACTGCATTTTTAATTCGACTTTCTTCCCCACACCTTTTCCTCCAGTCTCTTAACAGACATAACATCCATCCATCTCTCCTCCTCCCCCTAAACTTAGAAAGACACCCTCTCTCTCTCTCTCTCTCTTTCCTTCCCTTTCTCCCTCTCTCTCTTCTGTTTTTTTTGAATATGTTTTTTGTTTATTATTAGCTGAGTCGGTGCTCCATCATCCTGTGAAAATTCATATCTGCCCAACATAAGGAGAAGAAGTACCGGCAGATCAATCTTTTTTGCTTGGGCAGATAAACACAAGACGCAATCAGAGGAGGAGAGGAGGGAGAGGGAGAAAGGAAGAGGAAGAGAGTGAGAGAGGGAACGATAGAGGGAGGGGGGAGGAGAGGAGAAAGTCACAGGGCCCCAACCTCTCCCGTGATGGATAGGGTGAGTAAAAATGTCGGCACGGTATTATGTAAATTAAGAAGGCATCCTAGCATGGCCTGATGATTATAGCGACTTGTGAATGATGTCTGTATGTCCCTCGGCGCGTCGTCTTTTCCCTCGTTATTTCTCATCCCAACGTCCGGGGGCGACGTCGGAGTCTGACCCCCCGGACGCCGCGTTCTCCTGCCACCCATCGTCTAAGCTGCACCCACGGGAGACAAGGCACCGGGGAAAAAAAAGTCAAAAAAACAACAAGAAGAAGAAGAAGACATCTGTTTCATTTACTTAACAAATTATCTGTCAGGAAGGGTGCCCCCGGTGGCTTTAATAGGCGGTGCGGGGTGGACAGGGATGGACGCGGAGTGAAGGAGAAGGGGAGGTTGAAGGGTCGAGGGCGTCTCACTATTATCATATCACAACAGCTCTGTCTGGTCTTGTCCTCTGGAGCTGTTTGTTATGAGCCGGTGCCAAGGCGAGAGGAGCTGGACCAAAGTTATGACAGTGAGGTCACGTTTCTTTGGGTTTACCAAGGTTTTAAAGGGAAATTCAGGCTGCACTTTACCTTTAAGAGCGTTCGACCACATGTTTTTCCTCATCACTCGTAGCTGAATATTCAGTCATTCGTGCATGGGTAAGACATCTTTATTTTCTGGCATTAGTGCTGTTTTCACCTACTTCCTGTACCCACATACTCTGTGTACTTACGGCTGTTTGGATTGAGTTTTGATAAACATAAGGTTCTACAGCCCCAAGTGACCATTTCAGTAGTGTTGTGAAGAAAGTACTGAGTCAAAGGTTACATTTACACTGAAACAAATCACTGTATCACCGGATCAGAAATGTATTTGCGTCCAGACACGTCGTTTCTGTGCCTGAAACACTAGTCACATGATGAGGTTGGCGTCATGACGTCACATGGGCAGTAAAAACAAGGAAGTGGAGCACTGTGTCAGCCGATTATGAGCCGAGGAAGATGGTAAGCGTGAAAACAGTCTTTTGTTCCTCGTTTTCCATGGCCTACTAGCAAGTAGTTCTAGCTACACTGTTTCCTGTTTGTCTAGGGTTTGTCTAAACTGTTTTCCGCAATAGCGTCACATGACCGAGGTCACAAACCCAGTGAATCAAGAAGGTGCAAATCACAGTGACATGGTCCAATAAGGACGGAAACTAGAGCTCCTATGTCAGCTCCTATGTCACTCATCCACACAGATCCGTACTCAGATGAATCTGTGGGAGCTGGTATCAAGATCGTTCAGTCTCTGGAGCTGTTTTCCATTGGATTAGTGTGGACGAATCTGCATTTGCAACAAAAACGACTCAAACACGTACTAGTGTGGAAGGGGCTAAAGACAAAGCTCTCATTTACACTCATCTATGGTCCTGGTTTAGTCCTGGTTTAGGTCTCTGGTCCTGCCCTCACCTATGGCCATGAGCTTCAGGTAATGACCGAAAGGACAAGATTGCGGAATCACATGGTCAAAATGAGTTTCCTCCGCAAAGTGACTGGGTGCTCTGGGGTGAGGAACTCAGTCACAAAGGGGAACTGAGGGGAGGGCATCTGGTTCGGGTGCCTCTTCTTCTCCCTTGGGAGGTGTTCGGGCACATCCCACCGGAAAGAAGCCCCGCTGGAGGGACTATGTCTCTGATGCCTCTGCGTCCCGGCCCTTGATAAAGCAGAAGATAATCGCCAAATGAATGGAAAATAAATAAGTTAGTCAATAAATACATAAAACACAGGTCTTGTGGTATTTCCCAAAACATTATTCATTAAGTTCTACAGGTACTAACAATGCCACGGTTGTTTATTGCTTAATCTTTAGAGATAATACTGGTGTTATTAGTTGGAATCTGGACAAAAAAACAAGCTGACACAATTGAAAGCTGATTTTTATTTGTTCTTATTTGTGCTGTGTCCCTTTGTTACGCCGGGGCCTGGTCAGACACACACCTCTAACAAGGCAGCTTAAGGCGCCTGGGGTTTTGTGTGGAGCAGGTGTGACATTCTCCCGTCCGTTCTCCAAGTGACATATCTCTGGACACAGATCTGATACTGAAGCTCCTTATCCGGCTTTTCAAAGGACTTTTCATTGACAATTAACCTCAGATAGAAAAAATATATATTATTATGGTCAAAGAAATGCTGCAAAATGTTGAAAAGATTGAAAAATTGTCCCGATTTTATGCCTAAATGACCAAAATGTTTCAAAGTTTCCCCTAACCATAACCCCAGCCTGAATCATTCTAACAAAACTTATTTGTTCATTTTTTATTTAGTCTTTTTCCTGCTCTATTAAAGCCGCACTGTGTAACTTTTCTGCTTTTTCTGCTTGCCTCCGTTGCCTGAGATGTTCCACAGTACAGCTTTAAACAAATAGGTTCATTTTATTTCGCAAAACTACCACAAAAACACGCATAATGAGAGTTAGCGCGCCCATTTCTCCACAGATCTGACCTGTAACTTGCCCTGGTGATGTGCTGTACTAATTAAAGTGTAGTTATTGTAAATTAGCACCAAATATTTTATCGCTGCAGTTTGGACGGTTCAAGTTCAGGGTAAAAGTTTGTATCACTTCTGAACCTTTGTGTGCGTCGTTATGTGGCCGAATAAATCCAGGAAAAGTGTTGAAAACGCCGCCATCTTTGAACTCAGTCTTTGAGTCGCTGTGAGCACTTATCCACATTTGACCTTTTCTCTACAAGGAAAAGAGCCTTGACTCTCTCTCTCTTTCTATCACTCCTTCTCTCTTCCTTTCTCTTTCTCTCATTCTCTACACTCTCTCTCCCTGTCTCCATCTCCGTCTTCTTTCTCTCCTCTCTTCCTGTTTCTATTTCGCCTTCTCTTGTTCTCTACCTCTCGCCTTCTCTCTCCCTGTCTCCATCTCTGTCCTCTTTCTCTCATCAATCCATCTCTCTTCCTATATCTCCAGCCTTCTCTCTTGCTCTCTCTTATTCTCTCCCTTTCTGTCACTTCCTACCTCTCTCTCACTGTCTCTGTCTTCTTTCTCTCCTCTCTCCCTGTTTCTATTTCACCTTCTCTTGTTCTCTACCTCTCTGCTCCTTGTCTCCATCTCTGTCTTTCTCTCCGCTCACCCTCTCTCTCTCCCTCTCTATTCTCCCTCTTTCCCTTTCTCTTACTCTCTCCTTGTCTCTAGCTCTGTCTTCTTTCTCTCCTCTCACCCTCTCTCTATTTCTCTCTCACCCCATCTCTCTCTTTCTCTCCATCTCTGTCATCTTTCCCTCCTCTCTCTCTCTCTGTCTTCTTTCTCTACCCTCTCCCTTTCTCTTACTCTCTCCTTGTCTCCATCTGTCTTCTTTCTCTCCTCTCACCCTTTCTCTATTTCTCTTGCTCTCTCACCCCATCTCTCTCCCTCCCTCTCTTTTTCTTCCTCTTTCTCTCTCCCTCTGTCTTCATTCTCTCCTCTCTCTATTCCTCTCTCTCACCCCCCATCGCTCCTTCTCCCTCTCTTTTCCTCTCTCCCTGTCTTTCCCTCTGTCTTCTTTCTCTCCTCTCTCCCTCCCTTTCTCTTTCTCGCTCTCTCCCACTTTCCCTCCCCCTCTTTCTCTTCCTCTCCCTCCCTCTCTCTCTACTCTCTCTCTTCCTTTCTCTTTCTCTTCCTTGTCCCCGTCTCTTTCTTCTTTCTGTCCTCTCACCCCCTCTCTCTCTCTTCCTATTTCTCTCTCCCTGTCTCTGTCTTCTTTATCTCCTTTCTCCCTCTCTATTTCTCTCTCTCACCCACCTCTGTCTCCCTTTCTCTATTTCTACCCCCAACTCTCTCTCTCTCCCTCTCTATTCTCCCTCTCTCCTTTCTCTTACTCTCTCCTTGTCTCTATCTCTGTCTTCTTTCTCTCCTCTCACCCTCTCTCTATTTCTCTCTCACCCCCATCTCTGTCTTTCTCTCATCTCTGTCATCTTTCTCTCCTCTCTTTTTCTCCCTCTCTCTCTGTCTTCTTTCTCTACTCTCCCTTTCTCTTACTCTCTCCTTGTCTCCATCTGTCTTCTTTCTCTCCTCTCACCCTTTCTCTATTTCTCTCTCTCACCCCCATCTCTCCACTCCCTCTCTTTTTCTTCCTCTCTCTCTCTCCTTCTGTCTTCTTTCTCTCCTCTCTCTCCCTCTTTCTCACTCCCTGTCTTCTTTCTCCCCTCTCACCCTCTCTATTTCTCTCTCTCACCCCCATCTCTCTCTCCCTCTCTTTTTCTTCCTCTTTCTTTCTTCATCTGTCCTCATTTTCTCCTCTCTATTCCTCTCTCTCTCACCCCATCTCTCTCCCTCTCTTTTTCTTCCTCTTTCTCTCTTCATCTTCCTCATTCTCTCCTCTCTCTATTTCTCTCTCTCTCACCCCCATCTCTCTCTCCCTCTCTTTTTCTTCCTCTTTCTCTCTCCTTCTGTCTTCTTTCTCTCCTCTCTCTCCCTCTTTCTCTCTCACCCCCATCGCTCTCTCTCCCTCTCTTTTCCTCTCCCCGTCTTTCCCTCTGTCTTCTTTCTCTCCTCTCACCCTCTCTATTTCTCTCTCTCACCCCCATCTCTCTCCCTCCTGCTCTTTTCTCCCTCTTTCTCTCTCCTTCTGTCTTCTTTCTCTCCTCTCTCCCTCTTTCTCTCTCCTTCTGTCTTCTTTCTCTCCTCTCTCTCTGTCTCTGGGTGGCTTCGTTCCATCCTCTCTCTATTTCTCTCTCTCACCCACCCTCTGTCGCTCTCTCTCCCTCTCTTTTTCTCCTTCTCCCCCCCCTCTCTCCTCCCTTCTTTTCACTGGGCTGTGAGTGAATTGACAGCGTTTCTTGAATCCAACATATTACCACATCACTTGTGCGTTGTGTTGTATTGTGCTCTGCTATGGACCTGTCAGTGTTGGGCCTGGGCCATTGTAAGTCAAAGGCAGATGTCATTGAGGCGCCCCTGGTATATTTCAATGGGCCGATCGCATGCTTTTTGACAGTAATGGTTCTTATGATAATGTCCTCTGCCAGCCACATGGCCCCACACGCTCACGGCTCAGACGCAAGACTCTAATTTAACACCGCAGAGGCGCCGGAGCCATATTGGAAATTTAAATTTTCAAATTCTCCGTCGCTGTCACTGGCACGGTTTTAACTAAACATTTGGGGTTTGTAGTACCTGGACTCTCAGGGCTACTAACATGGATTCACGGTGAGAATAACGTGGCAGGATTATCCAAATGGTAGTACCCGGTATTACAGTCTAAAGAGGGCTTGGAGAATACAGGCCCGGTAGTGGTAAAGTGGGCCTTCTGGGGGTCTGGAGTTTAGGGGTGAATGTATAATCTATTTAAGTGCCCTATTTTCATCCCTGTGAGGAAGAATAACGTGAAATCAATGAATCGCGCTGTTATTATGGGGCCTATTTGAGACTAGGGCCTTTTCACAATGGTAAAGACATACAGGGGACGGAGCGTAGGGTTGCAAACATGTCCAAATTGGGGCTTAATTGGAACTAAAGCCAGAAATATGAATCTGGACTAGACCAGGACTAAACCAGGACTAGAACAGGACCAAACATAAGGACTAATGAACGCAAATCAAACCTATTTTTATCTTTGACTGACCTTTTGTGTTTGGAATTTGTATATTTGTCCCACAATGACACTAAATTTGATTCATTATGTAACTAAAAATGAGAACTGAAAACTTTACAACAGTTTGAAGACCTCTGCCAAGGCACTGATCACTAAAAATAAACGCTAAAAACATGTGAAGAAGTTAAATTCTTTAGGTTTTCTATAAGTTTAAGTATATATAGTGAAACCTGACAAACAAAAACAAATCATATAGATTAAATATTGTAAATTAGACGTAGGATAACATTAAGATATGCTTTTTCCTACACATTTTTTGGACACTGAAGGTGTTTTTTTTTACACTTTTACTATTCTATTCATGTAATGTACATGTTTTCAATGTCTTATATGTTGTATTTGTATTATTGTGCTGTTGTGGTATGTTATAAATTACAGATGAAAGAAATCTTCTTTTTTTTTTTTGCTTTTTAACTTGTGATTTATTTATTGATTGATTATTTATTTATATATTTTGGTTTTTAACGTTTTTTTGTTTGTTTGTTTTCTATTGCTATTCAACTTATGATTTTTTATTATTATTATTATTTAGCTTTTTTAACTTGATTTTGTTTTGTTTTTTGTCACTATCTCGTAATGATTGAATTCCCAGGCCAGGATTAACCTAAACTGGCAAATCCCTTCCTCTTATTGTTTTCTAGACTGTATTTTTACATCGGTGAAATACTCTACTGTACCTACACCTTATTTAATCCTACCTGCACCTTTGTATTTTATTATATTTTATTATATTTTTTACTATATTGTTTACTTATTTTCCCTTTTACCAGTACTATTTATTGCAGCTATTAGTACTTCTTGAATATTATTAGCGAGTCAAACGGTTCTTCTCATCCTAAGCTTTTCATTGCACTGTCGACCTTGTGTTGAACCTGCATTTGACAAATAAACAATCTTGAAATGTTGAAATTTCACTGTTTTTTAAATTATTATTTATTTATTTATTTTGTACTTGTATTGATATTTGTAAAACCCTAACCAGGGACGGAGGCTGCAAATTAGCTTGTGACCAGACGCCTTATGTACATAACATCGGTTTTGTACGGTCCCTGACAAATAAACAAATACATAAAATAAATAAATAAGCCCATGAGTGCAATTTCACAACGTTTTTTATTACTATTTCAATACTGTTTTGATCTATCACACGCAAACAGCTTCAGAAAATGACCACTCCCGGCCTGCTCGTATTCTCGTGAAAAACAGTAATAAAGCTTCAGTCTCTCGCCCTTGTAACAACCCTGAGCCTGGGCTGTGCTTGTTGACACAAAGGGAAGTACACCGTCATTAATTAAGACTGTAAGTACGACAGAATATTGTGAATCCATCAGCGGTCCATCTCTGGAGAAAAGCGTCTGTCTTTAACATGTTTTTTCTGAGCTCACTAATGTTCCTCTGCCCAATCAGACGTGACTAAATGACATATGCGCTGAAAGATATGCATCATTATGTGTAACGCACTGTCCCATTTAAGCTCCGCGCTGTGTTAAATATTGAAAGGCTAAACGCTACAGCACGCAGAGCTAATGAGACTTGGATCAAAGGCCTTCTGAGCAGTTTCGTCCTGGAAGTTTGCGACGCAACAAAGTTAAGGTGAGCGGGGAAGAAATTTGATTAAATCCGTGTACGTTTGAGGAATTATCGGTAACATTTCAAGGCGCTGAGCTAGTCCAAACTTCCATAAACCATGCTTTTCTCCATGGACATGTTTCACAGTATGGTATTAAACCTTTCTATCAGCATGGAGACCAAACCAGACCAAGTTACAGGTCAGATCTGTGGAGAGGCGACCCAGCTCACAGTAAAAATGCCTATCTATATTTCTGAGCTATAAAACCACCTGTAATTGAATAAATGTCAAGTAGAGTTGTTTAATGTCATACTGCAGAACTTTCAATAACATATCCATAGAAACAAGTAAGTGCTGAAGCCTAAACCAAAAAAAAAAAAAAAATACATAGTGCCTTTTAAGCTTTCTGTAGGTGCAATTGTGCAGGAATTACCATGGCAACTGTGTTCCTTTTATGTTATTTTCGTGTCACCTGCCTTGGGACTACAGACGGAAATGAGCATTTTTGCTTTAATCTAGCATATTTACACTGCAACGTTGTAGATGTTCATGAATATGCACTGTCCCTATTAAATAAATACATAAATAAATAAAATAAATACATTTTGAAACACATGGAGATCTGAATCTTCCAGCCAAACCTTTACTGTACAAAGTCTACCCCAGTCCTTCAGAGTTATGCTGGACATGACTGACAGATGATTAGCCAATCAGAGAAATGCACGGCCGATCTGTACCAAACAAAAAAGGTCATTTTTGTGGAAAGAAAAGAAATGGGGAAAACTGACTGAGGAATATCACAGACCTACGCGGAATCAATGAACGAAACACTAAACATTGTTAATCTGAGGTGAGGAAAGTTTGATTTCTTTACCAATGAGCTCCTCTGTTTCCCATGTGTCACTGAAATAAACAAACCTGATTGGACAGCTCTTTCTTTCCACTACATCAGAATCAGATGTAGAGGAAGGACTGTAAATTGTGCACCAGGCAACCAGCTTAATACTCATGGACCATAGATCAAGATCAAGATCATGAAAACAGTCTAGATCAGGGGTCTCCAACCTGCAGCTTGGGAACTACCAGTAGACCTCCACCTCCTTCCAAATAGATCGCCAAAGGATTTCTGAATTAAACATATTTATAACATAAACAAATTTGATGAACTACGATGTACATGTATAATTTTGATGCCTAACTTTGTGCACTAACAAGATGGATGAAGCTTTATGTTTTAAAGGTATCAAACTGTTCCCGATCTGAGGTTTATCTATGTTCAGTTTCTTGTGACTGCTAAAATAAGTAGCGCTTTGGCATTTTCTTTTCATAAAGGTAGCTTACCGGAAGAAAAAGGGTGGAGGCTCCTGCTTTAGACGTTGTGAAGCAATAGTCCACTGCTTTTAACACCTTCACCGATTACAAAATGGGTCAAATGCGATGGACAAAAGAAAACAAAGACAATACAAACCAACAGGAATATTCCAAGATCCTTATCCCAGAACCCTGCAACCCAAAGTTAGTAGTTCTGGAGTAAGTGTGATGGGGATTTCTTACTTTGTTAAGATAAAGAGTGTTTTCTGTGGGTTAAGATAAGTGATTTAGCTCAACTGCTAAAGCATCTCTGTATCTCTGTATCTCTGCTCACAGAGAGAGGTGTGATCTGCTGTTCCTGGGCTGTATCAGGGCAGGTCACTCTGCTCCGTCTTTATCCACCATGGTTAAAATAACAAGCTGTTTGTTCATACTTATCATTTAGAAATATTTGTACCCTTGGGTTCAGTCTGATTAATGCCCGAGCTGACCGAGAGAACTGTTTAGATCAATCCTATCGTATATATTACCTCATGTTGATTTTATGACGTTTTCAACTGTATAAGAAGCCTGTTTTTTTGTTTTGCCCTTCAGATTAGGGAGACGGACCTTGCGTGAGGGGCAGAAGGTTTTGTTTTCACGATTTCTCCATAATTGAGTGCACAATCGCTTTAATAAATCCAGACTCTTTGATTTAAGACAACTTTTTTCCAGTTTTATTCTTCTCAGATTTAGAAATCAACAACATAGCGATCTCAGAAATATTTTTTGACGATCGTTTAGCGTGACAGGCGTATAGTCCAGTAACTATTTTGGCCTCATCTTCTAACCCCAAAAACGTTCGATTAACCACTGATTTACAAATTTAGATATGTTTTGTTTTGCTTAAATCTAAATCTTACTTATGTTCTTGTAATTGTCTGTTTTGACCCTTGATCTCTGGCTGCTGCGGGTGACAACATTGCTCGATAAAGTTATCTGTTTCATCATGACAGCGTTACTCATCTCCTTTGTAAATCATAACACACACACACGGCTGTAAACAAAGCGCCATAGTCTCTAAAGTCATCTCTCGCATCGGGTCCAGCCTCCCTTATCCGCCCATCCCTCCTTCCCCCTGCACCCTCCTCTCCCCCCCCCACCCAGAGGTGAAATAAGATTGTCACTTTGATATGTCCGCTGCCTCTTGATGAGCTGGGGAATAAATATGCAAAAAAGACACCGAAAGAAAGAGAGAGCGAGAGAGAGAGGAGGGAAGAAGAGACGAAAGGAGGAAAAAAAAGGCAATCAGGGCTAGCCACGCTGCCCGGCCGGACTATAAATCTCTGTCTGTTTCAATCGCCGCTCGGGCCGAATGGGTGTAAAATTCGAGGCTGGATGTCATCAATTTCTGTTAGCTCCAGTGTCCCTCTCCGCGATGGTCGGCAGGCTGCGGTGATGGATTGATTTTGTCACTTGTGCTCAGTTCACAGTATGTTAACATGGGAGGGCAGGGATGGGTTAGGGAGAGGGGGTTATTAGCGGCGAGCTGGTGAGTACCGGACTTTTGGGCTGTCTGATGTGAGGGGCTGCTGTCTCTGTCACTATGTCTTACACTCAATATACTCGGGGCCCATTCATCACGGGCTCATTCGCGGCCACATCTGCATCCACTTTATCTGCGCGCACCTCACCTCTCCTCCCTTATCGCCGAGCTGAGTCTAGGCCCGCTGCCAAAAAGCTGTCAGCGGCTCGGCTCCTAGTTTCTTTATCTGTAAATATGTTAATAAGAATGCATTACTTTTGCCATTGAAGATGTTGTACAAACCGCTTTCCAAATTGTGTAAATGAACACGTAAAGACTTACTACGGAACGCCACCTGTCTGTTTCTGGCAGCCAATCGCAGCCGCTGCCTTTGTCTCCGGTTCATTCATAAAAATATCCCTTTGTGATCGTAGTAGTGCGATGCCGTTATCACACTACAGTACACAGTCGAACTCAGAGATTAGTATTTCCAGAATCTCTGTTGGTTTAACGTTGCTTTAACATTCTGAACACTGGACATTCTTTGTAACAAAACAATCCTGATCTCGCCCAGTACGACGTCCAATCCAGTTCCAAGAGTAAATTTTCCATTCAT
Organism: Odontamblyopus lacepedii; assembly: GCA_034769755.1. Lineage (NCBI taxonomy): Eukaryota > Metazoa > Chordata > Actinopteri > Gobiiformes > Gobiidae > Odontamblyopus > Odontamblyopus lacepedii. Next base: position 10,788,326 of record CM068364.1, on the reverse strand, counting down.
TTTTACCCTTTGTGCAAAAATTGATGCTAATTAATATCCATAATGCAGTTGTTTTAAGTGAAATGTGTCCTGTAATATTCTAAATTGTTTTGTTGAGCCGCTCTCTTGGCCGAAACTCCCTTGAAAAAGAGATTAGTGATCTCAATAATCTGGGACTTTCCTGGTTAAATAAAGGTTAAATAAAAAAAATAAAAAATAAAAAGTCCAAAAACATTAAAACCCAAGATTCTGTACAATGCTTTAATAACTTTCATTTTAAAAGCAATTATCTTGAAAATGACTAAGTCCAGCTCAGTGAAATTGAACAGTTTAGGTGCTCAACATCATAAGTTTATTATTTATGGCTTTGTTTGCCGATAAGTGAAGTTTTCCCAAATTTTGCATTGAAGGCTGCACAGTGTTTGCTGAGCATATTCCAAAACGCAAAATTACTTCTCTTTGGGAGTGAGCGCCTCAACCTGAAAACAGAACAAAAATAAAACATCACAAATAAAATCTTCATCTGTTTCTATACATTCGGTGAAAATGTGAGGTTATTACAACAAGAATTGCCCAAATTACTGGCGAAATGATGTCAAATTTTTGGGACACCCTGTATTTTAAATCAAATCATTGTGGTTTTTAGTTACCACATAGCGGATTAGCCTTGAGCACGCTTTCAAACTTTTAATATCATATTTTTTCTGAAAGTCTATGAGAAAAAATTGTAGGAAATTTACTTCCAGACCCAAAAGCGTGTGGTCACTTTTGAGCGCCGCTGTAGTCCACCAATAGAGAACTAAGCTTATACACAATTTATATCTTACATTTACTTTTAAAAACAAACCATTTAAGGGAAATTAAAGACTGTATTATTTAGTATGAGGCGCTGCAGCAAAAAAAAGTTCAATACAGACGATAAAGGCGCAAAACGTTTCCCAAATTCTCCATTGACAAGACTGGGATTTCTGTTTAACCGGAAGCACAAAAAAAGCGCATTTTAGAAGCATTTAGAGACAAAATAAGGTGGATAGAGGGTGGTGTTTGGACCAGATTATATTTCTAACTTTTCTATTGAAAGGAAGGTAAGGTAGGGTGTATTATTTTGTATGAGGCGCCGATCTTGAGAGCAAAAAAGTTCAATATAGACGATAAAGCCGCAAAACTTTTCCCAAATTCTCCATTGACATGAATGGGATTTCTGTTTAACCAGCACAAAAAAGCTCAGTTTAGGAGCATTTAGAGACAAAATAAAGTGGATAGAGGGTGATGTTTGGTCCAGATTATATTTCTAACTTTTCTATTGAAAGGAAGGTAAGAGTATAGAGTATAGGTATAGAGTGACCAGAACCAGAATTTCATCCTGCGTTTTTTTGGTGGTTGGTAATAATAAAACAGTGAAACAACTGCGTAAAGCAAAATGTTGTGCAGAGACTGTTCCTGACTAACATGTGAGTCAGTATAGTCACATTTTCCTGTGTTTTGGTTGTTTTTAAGCAGATTTTTTTGTATTTTACCTAAAGAAATTAGAATTGATGCCTCTCTTTCTGTTGGCAAGGATCAGATTGGTCAAAAATAGGGACTCCTGGGGCATTTCTTGTAAAAAAAACTGGGACAAATCACTGGTTTTGGATAAATCTGCTGGGACAGGGGACACAGGGCTCAAAACTGGGACTGTCCCGGGTCAACAGGTATGCCTGGTCACCCTACGGTAAGATAATAATACTAAATGCATGGGATCAAGGTTTTATCGTCACTTCTCCGACTGTCCTAAATACGCTGTAAAGATTATACAAATAACAGCTCACATTACGGACCGTGTGACTTAAGTAAATCCAGTTAAAGCGCCTTGTACTCTGTCACGAGTATTTGTAAGCGTGCATTCTGTGTTGTGTGTTGTTTGCTTGTGGATGTGTCACTTTGAGCAGAGATAATATAATCTTATCAGACACAATATCACAGTTTGACAGAGGCAGAGCTGAGCGGAGCCGGCGTGGCCTGCTGGGAGCTCAAGTTTGTCACACTCGCGGGATGATTATACGCTTCCCCTGACTTTGACGGGCGCGTCGTTGTTAGCTTAATGTTAGCTTAATGTTAGCCTTAATCAGCTTTTACGCTACGTGCAAAAGCAGGAAGTGAGCGGCTAACAGACAAGCTAAGAGACGAGCGATCGCGCCACGGCATGATGGTTTTATTGTGTTTGGATGATGTTTGTTCTGGTTTTTTTCGTTCATAATTTCGCGAGAGTTACTGTTTTTCGCCTGACATTAAAAATACTTTAGTCATAGAACAAATGGCAGCTGAACAATATTATTTTAAGATCAGTTTGTTTATAGATTTACAAATATAATGACGGATAAAAGCCATTTTTTTCCTAACCGTGGGTGTCTCAATGATGGAATATTAGCACTGTGGTCATAGAAATGAACAATTAAAGCTAAATATTATTACTTATGCTCAAAAGTACACAAAGACAGGACAAGACAACAACATAAGCACCACACAAACATCCACCATAGAACATAAATAAATAAGAGACCAAATATGACCACGAGTGATCTACCAACAGGACCTTTAAGTCACTCTTTACACTTCCTAAGCCTATGTGCACTTTTTATTGCACGTTCCCTAAGTCTATGTGCTGTTTTTATTGCACGTTCCCTAAGTCTATGTGCTGTTTTTATTGCACGTTCCCTAAGTCTATGTGCTGTTTTTATTGCACGTTCCCTAAGCCTATGTGCTGTCTTTATTGCACGTTCCCTAAGTCTATGTGCAGTTTTTATTGCACTTTCCCTAAGTCTGTGTGCAGTTTTTATTGCACGTTCCCTAAGCCTATGTGCTGTTTTTATTGCACGTTCCTTAAGTCTATGTGCTGTTTTTATTGCACATTCCTTAAGCCTATGTGCAGTTTTTATTGCACGTTCCTTAAGCCTATGTGCAGTTTTTATTGCACGTTCCCTAAGTCTAGGTGCAGTTTTTATTGCACGTTCCCTAAACCTAAGTGCAGTTTTTATTGCACGTTCCCTAAGTCTAGGTGCAGTTTTTATTGCACGTTCCCTAAACCTATGTGCTGTTTTTATTGCACGTTCCTTAAGTCTATGTGCTGTTTTTATTGCACATTCCTTAAGCCTATGTGCAGTTTTTATTGCACGTTCCTTAAGCCTATGTGCAGTTTTTATTGCACGTTCCCTAAGTCTAGGTGCAGTTTTTATTGCACGTTCCCTAAACCTAAGTGCAGTTTTTATTGCACGTTCCCTAAGTCTAGGTGCAGTTTTTATTGCACGTTCCCTAAACCTATGTGCTGTTTTTATTGCACGTTCCTTAAGTCTATGTGCAGTATTTATTGCACGTTCCCTAAGTCTATGTGCAGTTTTTATTGCACGTTCCCTAAGTCTATGTGCAGTTTTTATTGCACGTTCCCTAAGTCTATGTGCAGTTTTTATTGCACGTTCCCTAAGTCTATGTGCAGTTTTTATTGCACGTTCCTTAAGTCTAGGTGCAGTTTTTATTGCACGTTCCCTAAGCCTATGTGCTGTCTTTATTGCACGTTCCCTAAGTCTATGTGCAGTTTTTATTGCACTTTCCCTAAGTCTGTGTGCAGTTTTTATTGCACGTTCCCTAAGCCTATGTGCTGTTTTTATTGCACGTTCCTTAAGTCTATGTGCTGTTTTTATTGCACATTCCTTAAGCCTATGTGCAGTTTTTATTGCACGTTCCTTAAGCCTATGTGCAGTTTTTATTGCACGTTCCCTAAGTCTAGGTGCAGTTTTTATTGCACGTTCCCTAAACCTAAGTGCAGTTTTTATTGCACGTTCCCTAAGTCTAGGTGCAGTTTTTATTGCACGTTCCCTAAACCTATGTGCTGTTTTTATTGCACGTTCCTTAAGTCTATGTGCTGTTTTTATTGCACATTCCCTAAGTCTAGGTGCAGTTTTTATTGCACGTTCCCTAAACCTAAGTGCAGTTTTTATTGCACGTTCCCTAAGTCTAGGTGCAGTTTTTATTGCACGTTCCCTAAACCTATGTGCTGTTTTTATTGCACGTTCCTTAAGTCTATGTGCTGTTTTTATTGCACATTCCTTAAGCCTATGTGCAGTTTTTATTGCACGTTCCTTAAGCCTATGTGCAGTTTTTATTGCACATTCCCTAAGTCTAGGTGCAGTTTTTATTGCACGTTCCCTAAACCTAAGTGCAGTTTTTATTGCACGTTCCCTAAGTCTAGGTGCAGTTTTTATTGCACGTTCCCTAAACCTATGTGCTGTTTTTATTGCACGTTCCTTAAGTCTATGTGCAGTATTTATTGCACGTTCCCTAAGTCTATGTGCAGTTTTTATTGCACGTTCCCTAAGTCTATGTGCAGTTTTTATTGCACGTTCCCTAAGTCTATGTGCAGTTTTTATTGCACGTTCCCTGAGTCTATGTGCAGTTTTTATTGCACGTTCCTTAAGTCTAGGTGCAGTTTTTATTGCACGTTCCCTAAACCTATGTGCAGTTTTTATTGCACGTTCCCTAAGTCTATGTGCAGTTTTTATTGCACGTTCCCCAAGCCTTATACCTTTATTTTTTAACTGTACTCTCTTTAGCAGATTAATGGCACAAAATGGCCTGTATGTATGTTTCAATATCCATAAGTAAAGTTGACAATGTTGAACCAGATTTTTTTTTCCATTTGGGACCAGGCCCGTGACTTCACTAAATATAAATAAAATAATAAAGTAATAAAATAAAATAACTACTCCCATGTCTTCTGAATACAGTCAAAGGAAAGAAATGTTCTGCTATATGTGTATTTTTTGTGCTTGTGGGGAACGTTCTTGCATTTTCTTACAAAACTACAGAGGATCGAATAATTAACATACAGATACAACTCTGTTTAACTAATTCACACTTTTTATTCACCATTGCTCATGTTTTATTAAATCTGCACTATGTATGTTTTCTGATAGGTTTGTCTCCATAAATATGTGCCTAGAATGTTCCACAGTATGCCCATAGACTTATTCATCTCCATGGAGACTTGCAAAACAAATCACAGGTTAGATCTGTGGAGAGGCGACCCCACTCACAGCAAGAATAGATGTTTTTAAGACATTTTTGAGCAAGAAATAACTCCTGTGGTTGAATAAATGTAAGACAGAGTTAAATCCCATACTATATACTATACTCAACTCCCATACTGACAATTTAAACCAAAGCAATAACATCTCCATGGAAACAGACAAGTTGAGGACCCTTCCAGAAAAGTTACACAGTGCACCTTTAACAATATGGTTTATTTAGAAAACAGTTGCACAGGATTAAGACGCTTTAGGGCCGTTATGTCAGTGGTAGAAAGTAGTTTTACATATCACTGTTTGTCTTTATTTTTTCCGTTTAATAAATCACACTTAAAAGTCTGTTATCCTGACAGGCCTAGTCACTTCGTACAGTCACCCCATGAAAAGTAAAGGGGCGATTGTACTTTTTTTTAGTTTTTAGGGCAATAAGGATATTTTTAGTTTACTTACAGACTTGATATTTTGTATTTTTGTAGCTAAGGCCCTAAATTAAGCATTTTTTTATGTCCAAAAAGTTGTTTATACATATTTGCTGTGTGTTCTGTATAAAAGAGTGTGAATTTTATTTTCAGTTTTTTGTTTTTTCATCTCTATTTCTGGTACTATAGCTTTTATTACAGCAACATGACACAACTACAGCAGCAGATTGTGAAATAACAGGCTGTACTGAACAAAGGGATGTAGAACACTTCATTATAGGGTAAAAGGAGCAGTTTTAAAAGCAAAATTAAGAAAAAAATCCAGGCGAGTAGAAATTTACTAAAATTGCCTTTAGGTCTTGCGAAAACTCTTCAATTTTTGGGTTACTGGGTTACACTTTCAAAGGCAAGAAAGTGGTTTTATATATTACTTTTTATCCAAATATGTCCGTATAATAAAACGCATTTAATTGTGACAGACCTAGTCACTTTGAACAGCTCTCTCCCTTCCCACGATATGGTTTATTTAGGAAAGCTTTGTGATTATGATGCTTTTGGGCTATTGTGACAGTAGTAGAAAGTCGTTTTACATATTACTCTTTGTCTTTATATTTTCTGCATAATAAAACGCACTTAAAAATCTGTTATCGTGACAGACCGAGTCACTTTGAGCAGCTTTCTCCCTTCCCACGATATGTTTTATTTAGGAAAGCTTTGTGATTATTTATTTAGCGCTATTGTGACAGCAGAAAGCAGTTTTACATATTACTGTTTATCCTTATATTTTCTGTATGTATATCGCTCTTAAATCAGTTGTCGGGACAGACCTGGTCACTCTGAGCAGCTTTCTCCCTTCCCACGATATGGTTTAATTAGGAAAGCTTTGTGATTATGATGCTTTTGGGCTATTGTGACCGTAGTAGAAAGTCGTTTTACATATTACTGTTATCGTGACAGACCGAGTCACTTTGAGCAGCTTTCTCCCTTCCCACGATATGGTTTATTTAGGAAAGCTTTGTCATTATTTATTTAGGTCTATTGTGACAGCAGAAAGCGGTTTTACCTATTATTGTTTATCCTTATATTTTCCGTATATATGTGTATATATATCGCTCTTAAATCAGTTGTCGGGACAGGCCTTTTCACTTTGAGCAGCTGTCTCCCTTCTCTCTGCTCCCCGTGGTTGCGCGAGGATGGGCTGATCTTCGCTCAGTCATGCTTTGAAGGTTTTACGAGTACTTATGGAAAGTATAAATTTCTGGGGCTGTAGCGAGCTCCGACCAAACGGGGCTTGACGCGGCGTCGGTGTAGCGGCCGCAGCAGTTATCCTGACAGCAAATTGATTAGAATAATTCAAACGTGATGAATAAGTTTCATCATGTAAGCATAGTCCAGTGAGTCCTCCATTCGTTAGGGTGCCGGGGGTGCGTGATGGGAGAGAGCAGCGGAGGGAGACAGCGCATTACATCCAAACATCTTTGTTGCAAATGGAAATGGGCTCACACTCTCCGACAATCGTCATGAAGGAGTGCGGCTGTTACCGACTGTCACTGTTCCTCAGATTTGTGTCCACACATTAAAGTCAATGGGGACGGTGCTCAGTGTTAAGAGTGGAGAGCGGCGGATGATGGAGAGTAATGGGCCCCGCTGAGGAGATGCAGGATCTGAGTGCGTACCGACGACGAGCCGGTGAGAGGGCAAAGGTCACGCGCTCGGAAAAATGCCGCCAACAAGAAAAGATTATGTGTTGTCCATTTTAACTGTTATTAAGCGGATGATAATTACTGCAAGTCCGTAATATGTCACATTTTGGTGATTGGTTTGCAACTTGTCTCCATGGAGATGTTATTGATTTGCTTTTTAACACTGCGTGAGTTGTGTGGTCCCCTGTGTCTTTTGTTTAATTTATTGATTTTACTTATTTACTGCTTTTTAATCATTTTTATTGTTTTGCCTTTATTTGATTTTAGGACTGTATGACCAAATTTAGCAGCTTTTTGTTGTCTCGATGTTATGATCTGTGTGCAATACTTTGGAAAATGCTTGTAAATGCTTTTAAATGTTTATAAAATAAATATAGAAATAAAGTGGGTTTGGATTTTGCTTAGAATGTTCCACATTACGGCTTTAACCATAGACTACCAATCAAAAGTTTGGACACACCATCTCATTCAATGTTTTTATTTTATTTTTATTTTTATACATTTTATATACACACAGAAGACATCAAATATATGAAGCAAGATATATATATATTTTTTCATATTTTATATTCAAATTCTCAAAGGAGCCACTCTGTAGTAACATTAAATGAGATGGTGTGTCCAAACTTTTGACTGGTAATTGGCTATAACTCTCTACAGACAAGTAGGTGATGGCCAAAGCTCAGTTATAAGTCAGATCTGTGGAGTGGAGAGTCAGCTCACAGTGACAATGCATGTTTTTCAAGGTATTTTAACAATAAATCTGTGATCTGGTCAATGATAATTACTTAAAGCGCACTGTATGTCACATTTTGGAGACGGGTTTACTTACAATCTTTGGTAAAGGTTGATTCAGTTTTAAACGTAGAATCCTGCAGAATCATTTTTGTATGTATGTTTTAAATCGTACTTAATGTGTTTATATTGTTGTAAGGCGACCTTGGGTGTCCAAATTTTTATTATTATTATTATTGACAGGAGAGTTTGTTTACCTGCTTTACATTTTTTCGTCTACTTCCTGTATTCTTCCTCAGAACCGTCACGTGATGGCATAGTAACGTCTCTTGTAGGGTGTTTTTCTTAGTTTTGACAAACAGAAATTGAAGCTTACGCCCCCTACTGTCTGACCCCTTTCTCTGCATCCCATGTGTGTGAAAGGGTGAACGCTCCCTTGTCTCGGTTCATGCTCTTTGGACCTCGTTTGTGGCCCTCGATGGCCTTTCTGATCCGGCTCTTGTAGAGTTTTTATTACTTTTCAGCACAAATGGTTTGCTTTCTGCTTTGCAACCTGCTTGTCTCCATGGAGATGTTATTGCTTTGCCTTAAATATTCCACAGTATGTCATTAAACCCACCTATCCAAAGACAAGCAGGTCATGTCCCCAGGTTAAGTTACAGGTCAGATCTTTTGAGATGTAAGTTTGGTTACAGTAAGAACGCAGGTTTTTGAAAGTATTTTTACCAACAAAAACTGTAACTGGATAAATACCAGATAAACATGTTTAAAGCCTTAACTGTGGGACATTTCATAAAGCGTTTACAATAGAAAAGGTACGCAGTGCACCTTTAAACCGTAGAAAAAATAGTCGTTTGGATTTTTTAAATATATATTGCTCCTAATTCAGATAACAGTAACCGGAGACAAAGCACTAAACTCGTATTAGCGCCGCTGTTTGCCGTCCCCTGGTCCCTACTGGTTTTGTGGTTTTAGCAAAGTGCTCGAGAATTAAAATTTCAGCAGATTTGAGCGACCAGTTTAAAGCCAAAGCTTCTGTTGGACATTTGAACATCCGCTGTGCAGGTAAAGCGTTTGTCTGTTAAATTGCTGAAGATTTTTCCCTTAGAACAACAGTGCGGAGCGGCGAAAGAGCTCCATTAAACAAATAATACACATAATACTGCATGTGTCCGGGCCTCGCGAGCATCAAATCTTCACAAATGCGGTTTAGATTAAAAGCCAGTGTTTTAAAGGCTACTTCACTAAACAGCGTACATCTGAGCGCGTCTCTCTGGGCTCTTATCACGCAGGCTGAAGAGGCACATTTCCTGCAACTTTTAAAGTAATAATCAGTGACATTTTCATATGAATAAATGTCAGTGTTGCTTCTTTTCTGTCAGTGATTGCTATTACACAGCGGGAAGTCAACCTATAGCCAGTTCATGAAAGCTTTTACATCTGCTGGTGTAAACAGCCCCGGTCCGCTCGGCAAAAAAAAAGAACAAATCTTTCAGAGCTCGGCAGACAATCCACTTTACATAGGCCCCGGGGACAGTCCATTTACCGAGCCCTGGTGCTGTGGCATTTGGAACCGTAAAGATGTGCACCCTTTGACCAAACTAAATTATATGTACTTTGGCGGTAATCTTCCAGAAATACTCAACGTAACAGTTTTTTTTTTTTTACCAATTTGAAGCAAAATCACAAAATTTCACCTTATTTGTAATAATGATTGAGCGGGCAGATGTCAAATTTATCAGCATTCGGAATGAAGAGTCAAAGGATCACATATTACACTATTTACTGACGTTATAATTTTGTTTCCTCATCACAAACAGACCTGGAGTTGTGTTTTGCTCCTTTTACACATGTTAACAGTTGAGTTCGTCTCTCAAACTGAAAAAACCTCTGAAAAACCTTTTGATGTCATGTGGTAATACAGGAAGTGCTCCACTGTTTTTAAACTCCATAAACTTTCACTAGAATAATTAGGATGTTCAGAATGCCTAATATAAGTGAGGAATAACTTTGGACCACTGCAAAGTGCTTACAATAAACTAGTTTTTATTTTGTTCTAAATATTACACTCCCAATCAATAAACCACTTTGCAGGTAAGGCTGGATGCCTTACCTGCAAAGTGGTTTATTGATTGGGAGTGGGTATGTATGTATGTATGTATGTAAACATGTATGTAAACATGTATGTATGTATGTATGTATGTATGTATGTATGTATGTATGTATGTATGTATGTATTTATGTATGTATGTATGTATGTATGTATGTATGTAAACATGTTTGTATGTATGTATGTAAACATGTTTGTATGTATGTATGTATGTATGTAAACATGTATGTATGTATGTATGTATGTATGCATGCATGTAAACATGTATGTATGTATGTATGTATGTATGTAAACATGTATGTATGTATGTATGTATGTAAACATGTATGTATGTTTGTATGCATGTATGTATGCATGTATGTATGTATGCATGTATGTAAACATGTATGTAAACATGTATGTATGTATGCATGTATGTATGTATGTATGTATGCATGTATGTAAACATGTATGTATGTATGTAAACATGCATGTATGTATGCATGTATGTATGCATGTATGTAAACATGTATGTATGTATGTATGTAAACATGTATGTAGGTATGTAAACATGTATGTATGTATGTATGCATGTATGTAAACATGTATGTAAACATGTATGTATGTAAACATGTATGTATGTAAACATGTATGTATGTATGTATGTAAACATGTATGTATGTAAACATGTATGTATGTATGCATGTATGTATGTATGTATGTAGGTCTATGTGTATGTGCATAATGTATAGATGAGTAAATGCATGTATACGTTTGTATAATGGTGTAATTTTGAATTTTGCACACTGTACACCCTTTTTCTGTCATTTTTACCACTGTATATTGCTGTCAGTCACTGTATATTGTTGTAATCTCGTCATAAATGTATATTTTAATTACACTGCTAAATGCATTGAGACACTTCAGTGTGATTTTGCACTTTAAACATCAGTAAATTTAAACTTAAACTTTAGTTGTTGTTTTTTAGATAGTAAAAATCAGGTGCTACTTTACGCAAATTGACTCTTGTGAACTCTGAGTCATGTTATAATGCTGATACTTTCTCCAAAACATAGCTGGAGTTGTCCTTTGTTTCATTCACACATGTTTCTATCAACATCAAAACACTCTGTTCCACCTTGTGATGTCATGAAGTGGGTGTTTTCACATTAACAGGCCCTTCTTTTTACCTTTTATTCAGTAGAGGTTGGTAATTCCATGTCTGAAATCATCCAAATTAAGGTGTATGGAGTTTAAAAACACAGTGGAGCACTGAAGAACTGATCCTAAATGGAGGATTTCTGTGTGAATAAAGCAAGACTCAACTCCAGGGATGTTTCTGATGAGGAAACATTACAACATCAATGATAAAATTGCGTAATATGAGCCCTTTAAAAGCAGGTGGAAGGTCATAACCCCTGGACCAATCCTGCGTTTTCGTCCCGCTGCACCTGAAGGCAACACCAGTCCAAAGCAGCAGTCCGCCATCATACACATCTGCATCCTGCGCAATTTGTCAGCGGCCGCATCGGGCCCCGCCATTGGCTGTTACCCGGCAACCGACACGTCTCACAGACTATTTCCCATGATAAATTAGCTAGGCTGTTACTATGCCAACAGAATTTGTTACTTAATTAAACTGATTCGGATCACAATTGGCTGGAGGAGGGGTTGGGGCCAGGAAGTGAGATGAGACGGAGAATCCACTGAGGAATGACTGTTATTAGATAGGCTGAGATATTGAAATGGTCAGGCTTCGGAGAGACAAGGGCAACAAAAGGAGGAAGTGGAAAAAAGGGGAAAAAAAGAAAAGAAAAAAACACATACGGATACAGCCCCATCTGGAATTAACGGCTTGGCGCATTTCGAGGTGATTCCTTTCCCTCTCGGCGTGTGCTCTTAAGAGACATGCATTTTCCGTGACAACAATCGCGCTTTCCTCTCCTCCACTTTTATTCAAATGAGCTGCCGCCAGGTCAGCCTTCTCAGGTGGTTTGATGCATTAGAAATCCGCCTCTGAACAGATACACAAGGCCTCTCCGCTACAAAACAAGGGGTCAGAGATACAGCGAAGATGGGCGGCTAATTCCTCCCGAAAATCACCTTTAATGTGCGGTTTGCTTTAAATGGTTTCCTCAAGTGGTCCCCGGACAATTGCGGAGTGTAGCGTAGCGTACGAGCATGCGAGCTACGGAGCTTTTGACCACTAAGCGAAGAAAAGAAAGACTGGCAGAACAATTTGAGCATCCAAGCAGGACCAAAAGGAAGGGAGCGGAGAGCATGTAATCTCCTAATTTGGAGCATCACGGCGTCTGATCCATGCGTGCAGGCTCACCTATATCGCATGGCGTGCTCGTATTTCCATAACTTCCTGACAAAAGCGGTTTGTCCTGCCTGATTGGGCCGATTTGCATTGGACACCTCTTCTGCATATAGATTGATGGGTTTAATCAGCGAATCAGGGGAAAGGAGCAGACATCAATCACTGTCAAAGCGCTCCGTCTTGGTTTCGGTTGCAGCAGAAAGAGTCTAGTGCCATTTTTTTCTTTTTTTTTCAGTTTTTGGTCAGTCTCCGGATCTGCGAAGCCGGAGGTACAACTGATGTTCCACTCAAATTCATACGAGAAACCACACGAGAAGAACCGAGGCGAGGGACTGCTTCATACTTTAAATCTCTCCACTTATTCACTTCAAGAGTTTCAGAAGGTTTGAATCTACCTCGCAAACTGTGGAAAAGGGAAAACTAGGTAATCGATCTGTCTCTCTAAGAAAATCTGTCCTATGTAGGATTGAACTTAACTATTATTTTTATATTTGATTCACCTATTATGCTTAAAATCAGTTTGTTGTTTAAATTGCAAACGGTCTATACATGTGAGATAAACAATTTTTTTTTTACATTTATCTCCATGGAGCTGTGCCTAGAATGTCCCATAGTACGGTCACATCTTAAGAATCTCCATAGCGACTTGCAAGACAAATTACAGGTTAGGTTTGTGGAGAAGCGAACCCGCGAACCCACCCACCCATGGACGCTTTTTTGAAGATATTTTTGAGCGATAAATACGCCTGTAGTTGAATAAATATAAGACAGATTAGTTTAATACCATACTGTGGAAAATAAACATACTATTAATATCTCCATGGAGACAAACAGGTTGCGGACCCCCTCTAAAAATGTTACACAGTGCACCTTTAAAACTAGATTCAAGATTTTTATAGTCATTCTCTCTAAATTCAAATTGGTGTTAAAAAAGATGAACAAAAAGATAAAAGTTTTTTTTTAAAATCAAACTAAAATGTACTGCACTACCTAATAATTGCAGTCACTTCCCATTATCACTCAGAACATGTTTGAATGAAAGATTTAAGACCCGTTTTTGGTGTGTACCGAATTTGTGTTGAAATCTGTGGAAAATGGGACGTTTATCTGGTTGTCAGCTTTGAAATGCCACTGATCAGGACTAGAAATACTTGCAGTACTATACATTTATTTAAACATGTATCTAGTCAAAAACAACATCAAAACACACAATTTAGCAAACTTCTTAAAATAAAGTCAGTATAGGGCAACGGTTTTTCTTCTCTTAACACATTTTGGATTCTGAGTATTGTCCAGATCACATTTTTGATTTCTATTACTATTTAGTATTTAAATAATCAATTAGTTGCAATTACCAAGCATCCTTCAGGACCATTGGGACAATACGGGAGGAGCAGTGCGCCACAAACCCGGAAGACGTTTGTGAACATGCGATGACGACTTCCGGTGGGCTCTTTTTGCGATAGTAAGTCTGACAAAATCGAGGAAAAATTAGAAAATGTCCCAGTTTTCTTCATCTCCATGTCATTGTGGCGCCCCGTTACGTTCGGCGAATCGAGACTTCTAACCGTCCCTCAGTTTTCATCGTTTCCCCAATGACGCACAACCCCGAACGCACTAGGAAGGGACGAGGGCGCCAAATTCTAGATGATTTCAAACAGCACGTACGTTTGCAGTCTTCATTTTACCAACGATCACATTTTCAGTGGGTTTTAACTACACCGGAAGTCGTCATCGCGTGTTTCCAAACGTCTTCCTGGTTTGCGACGTAACCGTGAATAAATAGAGCCTATAGAAACTCTCTTCAGTTCTGACCTAGTATCATGGCCAGGAGTATTTAGAAAACTGTATTTGTGTGTTTTTTTGTTTTTCAGTATGCCAAAATAAATAAATGAAAAGTTTAGGAATACAACTTTGAAAATCTGAGAAGTTTATCCTCAAGAACTACCTCATTTTTTAATAAATGATTCTGTAAGTTGTGTTAACACTCAAAGGTAAAAAGTTCAGCTAGTTTTCTCTGTATTTCATGTCTCTAGATTCTGAACACTGCCCTAAAAATATTTCATCATTTGCATTGTTTTTGAAAAGTAAGCTGCATTTTTACAGATACGTTCCAAAGTTTCCTCATCAATATATAAGAGAAAGCTGACCTGTACTGTACTGGTTGCAGACTTCACAGGGGGCGTCCATCATGGCTGACACCACTGAACTCTGGGTAAAAAAAATGACGCCTCAAACTTCAAACCTGCCACCTCCTCTGCCTGCTCGTCCATCCAAATGTCCATCCAATGTTATACTGGTGACACTCCAGTCGAGAGTTTCAGCTTTCCTCTGGCTATAACCTCTGTTTCAACCACAACTTGAAAAAGTATGACGATAAAATATACACTTCGGATGGATTGATGCAAAAGGGAAATTACTCAATAAACCGCGACTGAAATAGTGCGAAACTCTTTAGAGATTAGAAATGGAAATGGGGATGAAGAGGAGATGGAAAGGCTGAGGTGGCTCGTGATTTTGCTGTTGTGGAGGAGAAAAGAGGGAAAAGGATGAAATTCACAAATAGAGGCTGGAAACAGTGCACTTGGGATTAAGTTTAAACCGCAAGAGACAGATCACAACAAGTTAGAAAAAGGCAGGAAATGTCGTCTTCTTGGTTTGCACATTTCACCGTAACAATGTCAGATCTCGTCTAATCTCAGAGGATGAGAAGGTTTAGTCCTGGTTAGTACTTGGATGGAAATACCAGGTGCCACAGTGGGGCAGCAGTAGGTCCAGTACACGCTACCATTGTATCCTTAAGCAAGACATGGCAAAGGGTAGAGTTCAATTTGTCAACTAGAAAAGAGTTTTAGGTAGAAGACGTTTCGCCGTTCATCTAAACTGCTTCTTCAGTTTGAGTTTGGATGAGCGGCAAAAGGTCTTCCACCTAAAACTCTTCTCCAGTTGACAAATTGAACTCTACCCTTTGCTATGGATTCTACCTGGACGACTGAGGGATTCTACACTTAAGCAAGACACTTCACCCACTTTGCACATTATGGATGTAGTGTGTTGGTGAGTGTTGGTCTCAGGCCTGGGATTACGGGGGTAAAAGGGTGCACATTGTTGTGGCATCATTTTAGGCACCCAAAATAATGCCTTGAAAGCCTCTTATGTTTGCATAGACTGTATATATGAATTTAAAAAAGCTAAAGCGCTAGCCGTGGCATCAGGAGGCTCTTCTGGCTACTTCTGACCCTGGCTCCAATTGACTTACATTGGGATGTCACCCCTCTCTTTGTGACTGCTGCAGTGAGACTTGTCATTTTGGTCTTACAATGTTTGTATTAACCTACATAATCCAGTTTTTTTTTTTTTTCCCCCCGCTATTTTATCTGTCAAAAAAAATCCTCTTTATAACATAGATCCTGACTCCAAATTCACCCCTGTAACTGTAATCGCTTAGTCCACTTTTTTATACATTCTATAGTTTGCACTCCTTTGAAACTCAATTGCCCCCTCAGTCACTTTGGTCTGCAGTGGTCTGGTTGGTTTGAAGGGCTGTTGGTGCAGATTGGCAGCCTCACTTCTGTCAGTCTACCCCAGGGCAACTGTGGCAATAACCTTAACTGAATATGGAGTGAATGAATAATGCAATTTTAAGCACTTTGGGTGGTTTGGAAGGTATACTGTATATATACTGTATATCCTCATCACAAACATACCTGGAGTTGTGTTTTGCTCCATTCACACATGTTTAATGCACAAATGCTGCCTAGTTTTAGGCTTAGGCTTTAGGCTGAGTTCATCTCTCAAACTGAAAACACTCTGTACCACTTTGTGATGTCGCTCCACTGTGTTTTTAAATTTTGAAACTCCATACACATTTACTACAATCATTTGGGAGATTTGATCAGGACTCCCTGGACGAAGAGATGGGACCTTCCTGGCTAAATAAAAGTTTAAAATAAAAATTCAGCCCTGAAGTTGCCAATATCTGCTGTTATATTTAGGCACAATAGAGATTGACTTTATACATAATACAGGTGGTCTTGGGTATTTTTCTGTCCTTTTAATGCAGTGTTCTTCAGCCTTGTTTGTGGGATGTTTATCAGTGAGTGACGCTGTGGCAAATCCGCGAAACTGTACTAATCTGATCTAAAATGGGGTAAACTACAGGTGACTAATGGTTAAAATGAACATCTTTTAAACTGACACTTCTTTTGGGGTAATTAATGGGAGTACCATATTTTTTGGACTATAAGTCGCACCAGCCAAAAAATGCATCATGAAGAAGAAAAAAACATGTATAAGACGCACTGGACTATAAGTGGGGGAAATTTATTTTATCAAATCAGAGACCAGGAACTGACATTTCATCTTAAAGTTATAGAAGTTATAGTAATAAAAACAATTGAATAGAGAAGAATCCCTGTATCATTCGTTTGTTCCTTTTTCAATATAGAACCAAAAATGAGAAAATGAAAAAACAACTCTTTTCTTTATTATTTGTCTCTAAAACCAAAATTCATAAACAGAGAACAATTTGTTTTTTCATTTTTGATTGACATGGTCTATGGACTGTCAGTGTGAAAAATGTAATATATAAGTCGCACCTGAGTATAAGTCCAGCCAGTATAAGTATAAGTCCAGATCCTCAGCCAGTGTGTGTTGAGAGACAAGGTGTACAGTATTTTTCGGACCGCTGCTCTGTTGACATGAAAATTATAATGTTGGTCACCACTGTACATTTCTTAGCACTGGTGGTCCTCCTCCTCCCAATATGTCAAGTTTTCTATTGTTCTCTGTTTTTTCTGTTAATAAGCAAATAAAAATAGGTATCCAGGTATGTTTGAGGAGGTAACAACATTATAACACGGCTTAAAGCTCACAAAAGACAATTACCTTCAATACAGAACCTTTAACTTACACTTTATCTCATATAAATGTTCACAGACTAGTCCATGTCAACATACCATTCTTTTTGGGTGTGTGAGGTGCAAAATCATGAGTCCATCAAAAGCATGACTGTAGTGTATATTCCCTCACTCATGTATTCCTGCACTTCAGGATCAGACAGACAGACCCCCCCTCCTCCTGTTATCTACACCCATGTATGTATGCAGCAGCCCGGCCTGTGTTTGTGTGCGTGTGTGTGTGTGCGGAGACAGATAGAGGAATATGAAACCTCACAATGAGCTCTTCGCTGGACGTCGCGGGGCCCTTGGGGACGGAACGGGGCCCGGAGGAGGGTCCTGTCCCAGCCGCATCTACATCAATAGGAGAAGGCAGCTCATTAAGAATGCCTCTGATATAGATTGATGTGTCTGGGCTGTCCGAGCGCCGCGGCAGGCCATAGTGCATGCTGGGTAACGGCAAAAACACAGGGTCAAACACGGCCCGGGAACACTTAAGGACGCCGCGGCTATCTGCTCATGTCATCTTTTTATACACAATATCGGTAAGAAGGTGTGAGCAGACTTTAAATTAAATATTGGAAATAGAGGTCGAATTTATTTTATTATTATTTTTTTTTACACTAAAATAGAATGAAATAACAAACTGTTTTCCCATTTTATTGTTTTTCATTCTTAACTGGCATTTTTCATTAGATTAAAATTTGAAGCTTGATCTTGGTACATAAGGAAAAAGCTCAATAGTGATTTTGATTGATTTTGATACCACAATGATAATAAGAAACAATATTTGGGTAACAGTGGCTAACATAAAATTATTATTACAATGTGGTCTTAAACTAGCTTTGATATGACAAAAATTCCTCCTATAACAATTCAGAAAAGCTTCAAGTTTGGTCATGTTAACAGCCTCATCTACTCAACGATGGAGTGGCAACCATATATAATGCATAAAGAAGTGGACTAAAGCCGGGCGTACACTGTGCAATTTTTGGCCCTTTATGAGCTGATTTCACTTGTGTGACTGTTTTTGGGATCGAGTTTTGGCTTAATCGTGTGTCGTGCTTTGTGTAGTAAACATAAGGTAACGAGAACCGATTAAAACGTCACAACCAGCTCCTGATCGGCAACCGTAGGTTGCAAGAATATCAAACCTGTTTGGAATCCAGTCTCCTCTCGTGTGGGTTTCGCACTGTTGAAGTCGTTCGTACAGTGTGAGAACATGAATCGTGAGCTGTGAACTTTTAAACCCTGAGATTTGGTCGTACAGCTTGAGCTGGGGCTGAGTGAAATGATCGAAAATATCGGACAATCCAGGCCCGGCATAAAGGAGTGTGACGTTCGGCTCCAGTCAAATGAAGCTCACTGAGGCTTGCAGTTATCGTGTCGAATCTGGAGGCAAGTTCCTTATTAGAAATAGCAATTTATTTATGGACAAGACCAAAATGATGAGTCTGACAGCAGCAGTTTTAGAGAGAGGGGTGGCAGTTTTAGTAAATTGGAGCCAGAGATGATGGAGTCGGAAGCTTCCCCATGCTCACTTCCTATTTGGAACACAGTGGCAAGCAGGTTAGGTATGACCATTTAAACAGTCTGCGTTAATAAGATAATAAGCACAATAATTTTCATACACTGGTTAATTATCAGTGTAACATAATTATTAAAATATGGTCTTATACCTGCTCTGATATGACTAAAACCTCTCAGTTCAGAAAAAGGTTCAGATTTGGTCATGTTGAAAAGAGTAATTTTGTCATAATTTCAGTAATAATTATTATCAAGGCATCAATTTTCTACAACCTCATACATGTTATCATACTTTGTAACAAACATTAAGCAAACAGAGCAAAGAGGGAGCAGCTACAAACCCATCCATCCATCCATCCATCATCTCCCGCTTAATCCGGCTGGGTCGTGGGGGCAGTTTACTGCCCAATACTCATAGCACCTGACCCCCCATATGAACCCCTCTGCAGGTGGTGAGCCCACAGGAGGGTGGACAACATGGTCCTTGATGTTAGTTCATAGGGGTGCGGGCATGTTTTGGGTTGATGGGGGAAACCGGAGTACCCGGAGGAAACCCATCCAGACACGGGGAGGAACATGCAAACTCCACACAGAAAGGCCCGGATGACCCGGGGATCGAACCCGCAACTTTCTTGCTGTGAGGCCTGAGTGTTGCCACTCAGCCACCGTGCCGCCTGCAGCTACTGACAGTTCTGATATTTATGATTCATAGAAATACATTTAACTTTTTGATTAAGCTGTTTTTCCTCACAGTAAAGTCATATATTGGCTCATTTACATCAAATATTGTTAATTATAACCCTACGCTTTAATACACACACTAATTTAAAGGTGTACTGCGTAACTTTTCTGGTCTGTCACCTCCTTGTCTCTGCAGAGATGTTATTGCTTTGCCTAGAATGTTCCACAGGACATATCTATTCAGCATTTTTTTTTTCTTTTAATTTAATAAAAAAAGAATAAATAAATAAATTATATATATATATATATATATATATATATATATTATTTATTATTTTTATCTTCAAAGCACATTACTGTAATTTAATAAGATCTCAATAAAATCTCAGCACAAGCAGGTGGTGGATCCAGTAAAGTTACGCAGTGCACCTTTAATACTGACAATTTAGAGTTTACATTTTAGCAACTGGACCCAAAATATCGGCAGGTGGCAAAAAAACAAAAACAAAAGAAAAATAAAATGAACCGTAGCAGTGCAGTAAAACAAGTGAACCCATTTCAACTGTTTTATTATTCACCAAAACTTCCAAAAAAAGCCAAGTTTTTGTAAATTCTCCACCAAACTTGTTCCTTCACCACAGCTGAACCCTGCTTGGCTGTAGTCCTACTCACCACAGAGCGCAGCCTGCCAGGTTCGCTCCCCTAAAATCACAGCTCCACGTTGGGCTCCGGAGGGGTCAGCCAGCAGAGAGCGGTGTCCATGTTCCCTTCTTCCTGGCAGTGTGCGACGATCAGCGAGCAACCCTCAAAAAAACGACACTCAACAATGGTTCCTCTGTACCGCCTTTTTGCAGTCCAGACTTGGGGTTAGCGTCGAGTCATGTATAACAATGCATTCTGGGAAACAAAAGCTAAAAGACCATAAATGATGGAGTTTTTCAAATGGCTGCTTCTCGCTCCTCTCCCGGCCGCAGATCCTCAGGCCCGATGTTAAATTATGAAACAAAACACTTTTAGGTTGAAAATCTATCCCCATGATTTATTTATGTCTTTGGAGATCTGCAGACAATGCCCGTGTAAAATCTATGAAACGGCTGAGGAAAAATAGTTTTACCAATTAGAGCAGAAACTGACCACTCTGTAAATATTTAAAGTTGGACTATGTAACTTTTCTGCTTGTCTCTACAGAGATATTATCGCTTTGCCTAAGGTACACAGTATGGCACTAAAGGGCACATATTACACTGTTTTCTGAGCTACACAGCCAAAACTGGAGGGATAAAATTTCAGGGTAAAATATTTCAGAGTTGTTTTTAACACAAAAAGTGTCATTTTAACTATTTGAAAGTTAAATGAGGATTTCAAGTTGGGATTATTTGCCAGAGTTGATGTGGTTGAAATAAAGTCAACTTCCCTGAGTGTTTATTCAACTTTCCTAAGGGTTTTGGCAAATCCCACCCACCACTCCAAACTCCTGTGGGAGAAAACCCGTTTGAACCAGTTTTGTACACAATTTCATCTTAAATTAACTCAAATAAAGTGTAAAAATAAAACTCCTCTGTGCGCTGTTCAGTTAAATCAGGATAACCCTACAAAGTGTTATACATTTACTCTCAAAACATTAATATAACTCTTGATTTTGGGGTTAAACAGCAACTTTGGTCCAGTGTTACTTAATTAACATTTCCAAAAATGTTAAATTAACTCTAGAACAGATCGAACTCATATAAACCCTGAGAAAATGTTAAAATTGATTCTGTGAGACTCAATTTTAACACTCCACTTTTTGCTGTGTATGTCGTAATGTTGTTTCCTCATGACAAACAGACCTGGAGCTGTGTTTTGTTTCATTCACACATGTTTAACACACAAAATTTAGAGTTCTTCTCCCAAACTGGAAACACTGTTCTACCTTGTGATGTCATGTGGTGATACAGGAAGTGCTTCAGTGTTTTTTTTAAACTCCACACACCTTGTTTGTTTGTTTATTTGTTTATTTGGATGGGACAGTGCATATTCATGAACATACAATTTGTATGAAATCACACATATTGATGTAAATACGCCGGATTTAGCATAGGTGCTAATTTCCATCCGTAGTCCCATATATAAAATATATAAAATACACATAAAATAGACATTTGACAGACTCGACAAATATAACTAACAATATGCATAATACACAGTATAGTACAGTACAATAAACATAGCTATCATGACCTAAAGTGCTGTTAAAGGTGCTTTTATTTAGAGTGCATTATAAGGTGCCTACAGTATTACAGTACTATTTCTAAAGTGCTAGTGTCTACGTGTGTGTGTTTGTATGTGTGTGTGTAGTGGTGTCTAAAGATGGTTACAATTCTGACTGCTTTTCAACCATCTCTTAAGGTGCATTTTAAACGATGCAAAGGTTGGGCTGGTTCTGACTGAGACAGGTAAGGTGTTCCAGCTGCTGCAGCCTGCGATCGAGAGAACATTTTGAGCGAAGGTGGTTTTTCGAAATTGTATCTCACAATCCCCTCTAGAGGATCTGGTGCTAGACACACTTTTCCTTTTTATGTATTTTTTCTACAATCATTTGGAACATTTCAGACCTGGAAACGCCCATCTCTACTGAACTAAAAGGTAAAAAGGAGCTGTTAACTTGAAAACTACCACTTCATGACATCACAAGATGGAACAAGGGCATTTTGGGCTTTGTAAATGTCGACAGAATAAAGGATTACTCAAATATGTGTGAATGAAACAAAACAGAACTCCGGGTCTGTTTTTGAGGAGGTAAAACATTATAACATGACTAAAACCTCACAAGAGTCAATTTTGCGTCATATAAGACCTTTAAACGTTTCTATCTCTATGGAGAGCAACCGGACAAAGTCGCCAGGTGAAGTTATAAGTCATATCTGTGCGATGGCGAGCATGCTTACAAGAATGTACTTTATCTAGATAAAGTAGCTATATCAGTTTAATAAAATACTATTTACTATGTCTGACTGTCAGGGGACTATGGACCAGTGGACTCGCTCTGCCGCTGCATTCAACAGATCAGTGTGTGGATGCATAACAACTTTCTCCAGCTAAACTCAGACAAGACAGAAGTTATAATCTTTGTCCCACAGAAACAAAGAGACAGTGTCAGCAGTTACCTCCAGTGTCTCTCTCTAAAACCTTCAAATCAGGCTGGAAATCTTTCATTTTACGATGATTATTTATGTTTTGATTTGTTTGTATTGCGATTTTAATGCATTTCTTATCCTCTAAAGCACTTTAAATTACTTTGTGTACAAATTGTGCTATACAAATAAACTTGTCTTGCCTACTAGGAAACATTTCAGGCCAAAAAATTACTAGTAGATCTCCATGAAGTCAGTAAATGTTACATAATGCACCCTTATCTTTCAAAATATCTCTATACCAGTGTCAAGATTCACAAGATTCAGTTTCTTTGTCGTTTCATGCTCCGATTAAAAAAAAATATATAGGTGCACTTACTTAAGGCGCTCTTTATAGTACCACTTTAATACTTGTTTCATTCATTCCCGCAAAAGCGATTACATCTCCATGGAGATGGGCATGTGGCTGACGTACTCACCAGAGAAGTTGGCGTAAACCTTTAAAAGAACAGAAATCCCTCGTATCAGTAAACAAATACCTGTAGAAGTACATGTTGAATAGCTTCCTATACCTTCACTTAATAGTTTAATTTAATGTGTTGTGTAATTTTATATATGTGCACAAACTAACAAAAACACATTACCTTGAGATCTTTCACCTTTTTCTTATTTTTTCGCTGATCGTTAAATTCGTTTTCGTAATTAAGCTTTTAATTTAATAAAATATAATCCTTGTTTGGTTATAATTTAGTCTTTATTCAGTGGTTTTTGAAACGTTGGCGGGTGATGAATACAGAATTTACAGTTTTATGTTTCTGCAATTACACAGCAAAAAAACAAAATCTAGTCAAGTTCAGATGACTTGGATTAAGAAAGTTTTATCATGATTTGAGTACATTTCACTTGACAAGTAAAATAATCTGCCAGTGGAACAAGACTTTTTGTACTTAAAGTATAAAAATACATCTTGCTACACTTAAAATAAGAAAAAACAACTACTTTTTGCGCTTAAAATAAGAAACAAAATTCAAATGTTGCTTGATTTAAGAAAAAAATGCTTATTCCACTGACAGATCATTTTATTTTTAAGTTGAATCTACTCAAATAAAGTAAAATGTTGTTAAATTAAGTAATTTTAACTTACCTACTGTAGATATTGTTTTTTTCCCCGTGTGAACTCAAAGTTTTAAAATGTCACAAAAAATATCGTAAATAATATCACTATTCTCAACATCGTTATGAAATTTGTGGTTTTCATGTCATACGGGAATGGCATTAAACCATTCTATCTTCATTTAGACCAATCCAGACCAGTTCCAGGTCAGATCTGTGGAGAGGCGACCCCGCTCACAGTCAGAATGTGTTTTTCTATGTATTTTTGAGCCATAAAACCACCTGTAATTGAATAAATGTAAGATAAAGCTGTTTAATGTCATATTGTGGAACATTCCAGTCAGAACAGTGCCATCAATATAGGAATAAGCAGGTGACGGACGCTCCGCCAGAAAAATTACGCAATACACCTTTAACAATATATATTTTAGCAGCCCCCATCTGTTTTAAATATTATCGGCCTGTCATCTAGAACCGAGGAATCCATTTTTCCTGGTAACATTCAGTCCTATAGAGACAAACCCTATGGAGGTCACGGACTTTATCCTTAAGCACCGCTCTAATACGTTCCACCAAATCATCCACCAAGGAGACCTGAGGGGCTTATAGGATCACTGGGCAGAGCAGATTCAAGCTACATTAGCACAGAGGGGAGAGACGGACGACTACAAAGTGGACACGAAGCGAAGGAGAGGGGGAAGCCTGTGATGTCTTGATCACTGAGAATTAAGCACTAAAGGACACTTGTAGGAGAACTCAACCACAACGAAGGGTGAGGGTCAAACAGGGCAAGTGTAGCCCGGAGCCACGAGAGCTTTCATCTGCCAACTGGCCCGAGATTTCACCGTAAATCTAAAGTACTATTGTATTATATTGGGGATATGGACGTCTCAAAGCCATTTCGGAGTTTGTGTTGATCTAAATCAGTCCTTGTTTGGTCCTGTCTAGATTTGACTTAAAGCTACCATCTGTACGTTTATTTATTTTTATTTCCACACCGGGACTGGTCTTCGTACAAGAACAACTATATTCAGACAGCAGTAACATAGACGTCATCTAGTGGTGAAACGTGAGAATACAACAGGGCCAGATCAACCAGTCTAATTACAAATGGTGATTTTAAGGGACAAATATTTAGCAAAATTTACGTTTTCAGCTTTAAACCATGTAATACCTGGAATTGTATTTCACGTCATTCACTCTTATTTCACTGGTCCAATAGCCCAAAATTCTCACTGTGCTCAAAAAATGTTCTGCAACTTGTCTGTATTGTGGAGTCAAAGGCAAAAATCTTGTCTTCTCAAATAAACCCATAATGTATACATATGTCTTCAATAAAATGGCAAAAATTGAACACGAGAAGATGCTAAAAAGCTGTTTAAAGGTGCACTGTGTAACGTTTTGGATGGTGGTCGCACTCACCTGCTTGTTTCTATGGATATTGCTCATTGCTTTACCTGAAATGTTCCACAGTTTGACTTTAAACAGGTATACATTACATTTATTCTATTACAGGCGGTTTTATAGATCAAAAAACATAGAAAAACAAGTTCAATAGGCCTAGCTAACAAGCAGAAACTGTAAACAAGTAGGTGTGTTAGTTTCAGAGTAATTTCATAGTAGCTACAGTAACTCCTCCCTTCAGGCAGATTTAAGGCAGTGTCCTGACAAAGGTGACAAATTGAATTTCTCCTTTTGCCACCTAGAAAAACAGACCTTCTGACTGTGAACGGGATCACCTCTCCTCAGATCTGACCTGTACCTTGGCCTGGTTTGGCTTCATGAAGATAGAAAGGTTTAATGTCATACTGTGAAACATTCCAGACAAAGCAATAACACGTATCTCCATGGAGAAAAGCATTTGACAGACCCTCCACCAGAAAAGTTACACTTTTAAATGCACCTTTAAGACAAAATTCTTTATACTTTATGCATCCTGAGTTGCAGCAAGAGGCAAAATCAAGTGGCACATGTTTTAAAAAGATTTGATCAGTGCTGCAATTTGTCAAGATTTCCTGTTACAAACTTATTACTGCGTGCTATCTCAATGCCTTTAAAATCCCACTTACAAATATGTGATAAAGTTAATGTGTGCATAAAAAACACACTGCTCTAATTACATTTTCTCAAACGCTGAAAATATTGCAACGCATTAATGTTTATGGGAGTTGATAGACTTGACAGAACTGTGAAAGCTCATGTACAGACGAATGTGTGTGTTTGTGTGTGTGTGGTCATATTCAGACCACAGCGCCGATACGTATCAGTACGGCTGTTGGCTAACGTCCTTTTTGTGGTATTAGCAGGTGAGAAATGGTCTGACTCGCAGTGCTTTTGCTGCCTGAGAGAGGAGGGAGGGAGCACAGGTTCAGCTGTTGATTAGGCCTGACATTGCTGAGTGGGTGGTTAGTTAAATGGGCCCCGAGGTGCGAAAAGCAAATCTGATGATGGTGGCGAAAGCGAGACGTGAGGATGTTTCCATGGTGTCAGATAAGTCAGATCACACAGTCAGATAGCGAAGATGCGAAGAAAGCGGAGAGGTGTTACTGTGGACAAGTATATGGGACATTATTAGTCAATGGCCCCGTGCTTCAGACCACAGCTGTTTGCGCTGGTGTGGTTTGAAGAGCGCTTCCTGTGGACAACGGGTCACGGTTTGAACTGCATTTCACAATCGCTACAGCGGGACCGTCAAAGCAGCTCGTTCAGACGTGTTAGCATGAATTTCTCGCCCATGTAATACAGTCGTGTGTCAGTGTTCAAATATGCTAAATATGCAAAAACATACAGGCAGGAAATTCTGTCCACCATATTTTAAATGCTGAAATGTAAATTTACCATGTTGTAATGTTCCCATATTATTAAAGGTCTTATATATTGTCGCAAAATTGACTCTTGTGAGCTTTAAGACATGTTATCTCATCATAAATATACCTGAAGTTGTGTTTTGTTTGAGTAATCCTGCATTTTCAGTCTGTCTACATCCCCAAAGGTCAAAATGCCCTGTTCTACCTTATGATGTCATGAACTGGTAGTTTTCAAGTTAACAGCTACTTTTTTTTTTAACTATAGTTCAGTAGAGATTTTCAGTTCCAGTGGAGTACTTTCTGTATTACCAAATGACATAATAGGTATTTTTTTAATGCATTATTAAGATTATAACAGTAGATTACAAAATAGAGTAATATGGGCTCTTTAACTTGCATTTCCTACTTTTTTCCTAGTTTTATTTTGGTTGTTTCATAAATGTTTGGGCGTTGTATGGTTTAATGATGTGTACCCATTTCATGCATATGAGTGAGGTGCTTCTCAGCTCTGCACTTTTGAACAGGAAGTCCACACTCTCAGTTCTATTAATAGGCCGTGTTAGACACTCTGCAATGCACAATGCTGCAAAGTTCTGTAAAAATCATTAAAAACAGATAAAAACACGTCTTTCTGTATAGATATCCTGCTTCCAATATCCCCCAGAATCTCAGATCATTGATAATCCTGGTTTAGTCTTCACTATTGGAGAGGTATTGTTAAGTTGATAGTCAGCTCTATTTTCCCACAGCTCTTGCTCTCATATTTGTCAGGTTACAGGTTCATAGACTGTATAAAGAAATGGACTATGGCAGTGCTCAGCGTGGGGCGAATTTGGAGAAAAGTTCCATTTCGCTAGCAAGGATCACGCTCACAACAACACTGTGCGAAGAAGAAGTTTATTGGTAAGTGTACGAGGTGGGGTGGAGATGGCTGGGTTGAGACTCGTGGGTGGGGGCTCCGTCTCAATCGTCAATTGGCCCAACCGGAACGGGACCCCTCCTCGTAGGCTTCTTATGTGTGAAAGACGAACGAGATAGGGGTTGGGAGGGTGGGGTCGAGTTAGCTGAGACAAACTGGGAAGATGGGAAAGACTGATACAAATAGGCTTCTGGGAAATTAAGGTGTGGTCAAAGTGAGCTGTGATTCGAAGGTGAGGAGGAGAAGCCGGTTGAGGCGTGGTCCTGCTCCTGAATTTATCATATTAACTACATATAATGAAATAAATAAAGAGATAGATTTACGGGCAAAATAGTGAAATAGACGCACCAGTATTATGTCTAGCGTGTTAATACAAACATACAAAGAGGAGACAAATTTTCAACGTCAAGTCAATTTGAGCCGATGGAGCCAGATCCTCACTTCCTACTATACATCTTGCGGGTTAGCTATGTCCGTTTATATAGTCTATGGATTAAGGTCAGAGCCAGGGTGAGTGTGGGGGTTATGGATTTACTCTCAAAATATTGTTTAAATGTGAGAAAACAGGGCTGTTGTACGCTCCAGTTTAGTCTTAGGGTCATAAAGTCTCCACAACGACCATAGACTGTATAGATAACCCGCTACCCGTCGTGTTCCAAATAGGAAGTGAGCATGGGCGCACTTCCGGCTCCATCAACCCCAGCTCCAGTTTATCGTTTATGTTTATTTATTGAATTGGGACAGTGCACTTTAATCAACATGTGTTAGTACAGAATATAAATGTACCGGAGTTTGCCGTGCATGATCATTTTCGCCCGTAGTCCCATTGGCAGGTTGATGGTGAGACAAAAAACAGGACATAGGCACATTAACATTTAGTCCATCACACATGACAAAGACATTAAAGATCAGTGAATATTAATAGTAAACATATTGGTAAAATGGGAACATGTTTGAAGCACACACAGCGCAAAAAGACAATAGACACGTGACGTTAAAACATATACAGGTTAGTGTGTCTGATTGTCCAGAAGCCCATTTCACTTTGTATTAAAAAACGTCATCCCGCTCTCCATAACTGCTCATCATTTTGGTCTCAAAATGTTCGTATTAACCCACTTTACGTGATTCTGGTGTTTTGATTTCACTATTTTGCCTGGATGTGAAACTCAACTCAAATTCGTCCCTATAACTGCTCAGCCTCATTGAGCTTCACTTGACTGGACCATGGGTGACGTCACACTCCCTTAGTGCACGTCTTTACAGCACAACGACAACACAGAGGTGAGTACTTCATTGTCGATTCGATCAAGGATTTCATTATCTTTCACTAATTGACTTATTGTTTAAACTAAATTGCCCATAAAAAGACCCGTATGTATGACTTTCAATACCTCTCGATAAGTTGCTGTACGAGCGGCAAACACGATTCTCCGAGTGTACGCCGACATTCTCCTCTTGACTGCGAAAATAATAAACCTATTGAGCGCTAACAGTTATTGACGTTGTTTTTGTTTTAAAGGCAGATGGCGCACAGGGACACAAGAGGTGGAGTGAGTGAAAAGAGGAGGCATTTGTGTCCAGAGTGGTGCTGACTGTCTTTGATGTGAGCAGCTCTCAAAAGCCATTCACGCCTGCTTCGTTTCGCTCATTGTTGCCGTCGGTAACGTGTTGGAGTGTTGTGATTGCGCGGCCTTGCCCTTGACGAGACTCAATAGCTGTTTGCTTGATTACTTCAGAAGTCATCCATTCAATAGCCCTAGCTTTTGTTTCTTCACTCGAAACTTTGCATCCGAAGCTCACGGCCATGTCTGAGCCAGCTCATTAAGAACGCACAAGAAAAAGGTGCCGTCAAAGAAGAGGCTTTTTTCCAATCAAGGTTTTCCGGGGGGGGGAGTGAGGGAATAAATGCATTTGCGCTACTTATCCTGACTCCACTGTGTCACAACAAACATTAACCTCTTCAGAAAGTTCAGTCGCTGTGTTGGCTAGGACCAGTTAGTGCTCAACTTTGAGACAGGTTCACCATTGTTGGTAAAATACTGGGAACTTGACAAGAGCTGTTACGAAGGTACGCGCATTTAGTAATCCATGACAACTTATTCTATGTGAGTAATTAATCTTAAAATAACTTAAAACAAACCGACAAAGGTGACGATGGGTATAAAATGGGTGGCCACAATTTTACATTTAAGAACTGAGTTAAGAACGAAGTAAAGCCATGGACACTGAGCAGTGAGTGTGTATCGGATAGAGGAAAACAAGAATTTTCAAAGCAATGGTGTCTTGGATGGAGGAAAATCAAATTTATTTGTATAGCACGTTTCAGACAGCCAAAGCTTACCGAAGTGCTGAACAACATTTACAGTGAAATAAAACATACAATAAGCAAATCACCAGAAATTATAATGATAAAAATTCCTAACTCTGCTCCAGTGACTATGCAGTTACAATGTGTAAAGGCAAAGTGTTTCACAGTCGTGGACCGACCACAGAGAAGGCCCTAAATCCTCTGGTCCTCAGTCTGGTCCTGGGACAACAGGAGGTGCTGGTCTACAGAGCTCAGACCTCGGGATGGGACATGGGGCTGAAGGAGTTCAAATAAACATGCAGATGCCATTAGGACTCTTAAAAGCAATCATTAAAATATAAAATGAATTCTAAAATGTACAGGGAGCCAATGCAGGGATTTAAGAATATGTAAACCAGTAGAGAAAATGTGCCTTATTTCCCTTTTATTTTAATGCACTCATTTTATTTTGAAAAAACGTTTATTTTGTAAGAGGAAGTGTGATCCTCTCTCTTTACAATGACTTCCTGTTTTGTCCTTCACGTTGGGCGATAATGACCTTCCTATTTGTCTCAAGTAATTAAGACCCGCCCTCTCAAGGCGATCAGGATACACAGAGAGGGTGTGTGACACTTTCATTTTGCTAAGCTAAACGAGTGATTCGGTGAGTCCACGTTAATGTAATTCAATGTAAATATGGTATAAGATTGTAATGCTAACTGGGAATGTTTAATTGTTATTTTAAGTTGATTCCATGTGTGAACCCCAGGGCCGTGACGGTGTTCTGTCCCGTGTCCATGCTAAAATATCGTCTTGGTGAGTCTACACGTGCTTATTATTGTAACATGGTGAAAAACATGCTAGCGCGATGCTAACGCAATGCTAACGCGATCCTAATGCTAATCGCGAGTGGTAAACTACTGCTGAAAGTCAATGCAGAAACTATTTGTATTTGTTTTCTGGTATTCTAAAGCAAGATTTAAGATGACAACAAATGTCACTGCACTTCTATTTCATTTTACACTGTTTTATGGTGGAATGTGATGTTAATTTGAGGCTCAATGCACATTTTGATGCTTTAAGCAAAAGAATGTAATTTAATGTTAAACCAACTAAGGTTTACTGATTAGTAAGTATAAAAGTGTTATTACTTTTACTACGACTTTGAAATATAAATAATTAATTGTATTTCATTTCATGATTTACAAAAGCTTAAAAAAGGTTACTACTACTAAAGGTTATTACTATAATACAGTTATTGTTATGCAGGCTAGTTTTTTTTATTTGGAGTGACGATTAAGAAGACAACGACTCTGGATTCTCCCTCAGAGGAAAAGGCCTGTCCCAGAGCCTGAACCTGGTCCAAGTTACTAGATCACTTTACTATACTAATCTTGGGTCAGGGGTTACAAATAGGAATGAAGATTATGAAGAAATGATTATTGTATTTTTCAGACTATAAGTCACACTTTTTTTCATGGGTTGGGTCGTCTGGGACTTATATATTACATTTTTCACACAGACAGTCCATAGACCGTATATGTATGAATCAAAAATGAAAAAAACAAATTGTTATCCGTTTTTTCTTTTTGGTTTTAGAGACAAATAATAAAAGAGTTGTTTTCCTTATTTTTGGTTCTATATTGGAAAATGAACTAACAAATGATACATGGATTTGTTTTTATTATTTCTATAATTTGCCTTTCAAGATGAAATGTCGGTTCTTGGTTTATAAAATAAATTTCCAAAAGTGTGACTTATTGTCCACTGCAACTTATATATGCTTTTTTCTTCTTCACTGTGCATTTTTTGGCTGGTACGACTTATAGTCCGGAAAATACAGTTCTCAAACATGCATCAATCACTCTAGAACAACCCTATTTAATTTAAGGGGCCACATTAGGCCCTCCAAGTGATCTGATCCAAGTATATAAAATAAATACTTTCTCTTTAGCTAGCTTGTTGAGAAGGGAGAACAATTATAATGGCTAAAAGCAGTTGATTTGCATATGTCTAATTTAAATGTCCATTATTAGGCAACACTTTAAGTCATTAAAATGTTGTTACGTCCACAAAAACATACCTGACGTTGTGTTTTGTTTCATTCACACGTTTGAGTTATTGTGCATTATTAGTCTGTCTACATCTCCAAGCTAGTTTTCAGTAAACAGCCCCCTTTTACCTCTTATCCAGTTGAAATTATCCTAGTGAAGGTGTTTGGAGTTTAAAAACACAGTGGAGGACTTCCTGTTTGACCACATGACATCACAAGGTGGAACTGAGTGTTTTCTGTTTCAGAGAAGAACTCGGAATTTGTGTGTTAAACATGAATGAATGACACAAAACACAACTCTGGGCAGATTTTTGATCTGGAAACATCATTATAACTGGTCGGAAAA
This sequence comes from Odontamblyopus lacepedii, assembly GCA_034769755.1. Lineage (NCBI taxonomy): Eukaryota > Metazoa > Chordata > Actinopteri > Gobiiformes > Gobiidae > Odontamblyopus > Odontamblyopus lacepedii. The sequence continues at coordinate 10,756,274 of CM068364.1, read as the reverse complement.
TAGCGTAATATGAGCCCTTAGCCAAGCCTGACCTAGACAAGAACTTACCCAGACAGAACCCAGATCACGGATGTGTGTATCCGGAGAATTAGCCACAAAAATAAAACCCCTTTACAGTCAGGGTCAACAGAGACAAATGACAGATCCTTGTAAACAATCCAAACACTTATTTACAAGGCGACCAAGGAATCCTGTAACTGAAGGGTGATAAACAAGGTGTCTTCTGTCGGACATCTTCAACGTGACCACGTGTGGCTCCTCTCCCACCTCTCCTTTTACACCTGTATTTATAGAAGTGGCTAATTTCACCCCTGCTCCTCCATATGTTAGAAAGCTGCCGAGGTGTGATGCTCAAGAACGCATACACACATAACAGTGTCATCTTAGCAGGTCGGGCTAGTTTTCACCCACAGATACGCCTGAAAAAGTGGAGGACATTTCGAAACCTAAGGCCAATGTTCATACCTCATTAGCAGGTACAACAGGTGAGGTGTGAGACTGTGGGACAGAGCTGGAGCTTGGGAAAAACAAGAGCTTATACTGCGTACGTGGTCCAAGGATCTCTGAATAAATCCGCAGGTATCACTGGTTATAAAGGGAGGCGCAAAGAACAGTTGGCGATGGTGTTAGTAGATATACCTGAGCTAATCTCCAGTCTCTAAAATTGATTTACACAGAATGAGGCTGAGCAAACAAGCCGTAATCAGAGTGACAGATGATAATATTCAAAATACGAACAATTATTACCGTCCATCTGTCCAACACTCGTCATGTCGGAGCAAGACTTTACAGAGAAATGGATGTTTTAAAGTGCCAGTATCCTTCTTCCACACGAGGACAGGCAGAGAGCACTGACTTTCAACTTTGAGCTTTTCACTTTACGCAACTTGTTTTTAAGATGTTTGTGCTGGTTTTAGTTTACTTACTTTTTAATATGATTGACATTATTAATACTGATAGAGCAGTGCAAAATGGTGTTGAGTATCACTCATGTTTTGGTAAAAATACATGGTTCTTATGAAACACTTTTCAGGTCAGTTGCTATATACAGTTTTATTTGCATTATTTGTCACACATATATTCAGTATATTCCAGTATAGCCACACCTGCCTTGGGACAAACTGGCCAAAACCTGTTATATGTAAACATGGTCCACATGTCCACTATGAAAACATTCAGATACACACATTCATTAATATAGGCAAGAGGGGTCAAATGGATTGCCCAGTGATACAAAAAACAGGATGCATTTGCTGAATTTGCAAGCAGCATATTCATTTTACAGATGTTTTAGTTAGTTTGTTTTTTAATTGCTATATGACATTTTTTTCACCCCGTATGTGCAGCTCTGGAAAAAAAAAAAACACTGCAAAATGATCAGTTACTCTGATTTTACTACTTATTGGTACACTGGAAAAAAACATCATCTAGGTAAGTTAAAATGACTTAAATTAAGAACATTTAACTTTGAGTGGATTCAACTTGACAAGTAAAATGATCTGCCAGTGGAATAAGTGTTTTTTTTCTTAATTCAAGCAACATTCAGTTTTTTTATTTTAAGTGCAAAAAGTTGTTTTTCTTATTTTAAGTGTAGCAAGATGTATTTTCATATTTTAACTACAAAAAGTCTTATTCCACAGGCAGATCATTTTACTTGTCAAGTGAAATTTACTGAAATCATGGTAAAACTTTCTTAATTCAAGTCATCTTAACTTGACTAGATTTAGTTTTTCGCAGTCTGTGTGTTTGAGTAAAATGAATATTTTTGTTTCATTCTGTAAACCACTGACACCATTTCTCCCAAATCTGGAATAAAAATATTGTCATTTAGATTGTTTATTTGCAGAAAATGACAAATGATCAAAATAACAAAAACGGATTCAATGTTTTCAGACCTCAAATAATGTGAAGAAAACAAGATCATATCACTTTAAAACAACACAATACTAATGTTTTAGCTTAGGAGGAGTTCAGAAATCATTATTTGGTGGAAGAACCCTGCAAGAGGATAGTGATGAACACAGCAGTGTTTTTTCTACTTTTCCTCCTTAAATAAGATTCGGTTCAGCGTATACAGATGCCGATTTCAGATAAAAAATGCAGTGGTCTCTTATTTTTTCCAGAGCTGTATGACCCAAAGTACAGTGATGTGAGCAGGGATAGGTTAAAGATCATTTTTCAACAGCTCTGAATCACTAAATACAACTCTGAATTAGCTAATGATGAAAGAATACCTTTATAACATGGTGAAAAGCCCATAAAAGTCAATAATAGGTCCCCTTTAATGGCTCAGCCTCATAGACGGAGCTCGTGAACCTCCCATGTAACATAAACGGAGTCATCCAGAACGGTGACAAAACTTCCCCCACAGTTAAAATGTTGGCTAAACTTTGTACCAGTGCCTCCATGCGGTGCTCCCCCGAGAGTGTGAGACCTACATCACTGCTTCAATATTTCAGTGCTGTGTTCATGTCGCAGGCGTTCACGGGCTCCCCGCTGCTGCCTGCTAATGAATATTAAGAGGGACATTTTCCTACGGGTGAGCCCCCTTTATTTATTCCCTTTTATTGTTCCCAAATCTCGCCTTGGTCCTGGTGGTGTTTCCGTTGGTTTAATGGCGTTGGTGGGCTTGCGTGCCGCTTGCATCATTAAACTGTTTTGACCTGGTTTAGACAGATGCAGAGGAAATGACGGATGCAGCGTGCAAGACAATAAGTGAGCCGAGCAAAGTAACCGATGTGGCCAGATGTTGGTTAGGAATGAGACTATTGATGGTGCGTGCTGAAATTTAACAAAGTCCTGTGTCTCCCCTCCTCGAGATCAACTCACAATTTAATAGCGTTGGCGGCGCTTTAAGATCTTTCATGCCTTTTTCTTTTGATGAATTGGGGAGTAACAAAACATTTCTCATCAGGTCGCGTTTTTTAAAAGAATTACTGGCCTCACAGCAATTAAGCCTTGGCGAACCAACAGAGGCAGCTGCTCTGGGTGCAGATTATTCTATCAATGTCAAACTTCAATGACGCTTGTCATCTGATAAGGTTTGGTTTTAATAAATGAGGGCGAGTGAGCGAGCAGGCCGCTGAACGCTGCAGTTTAACCCCCTGTTTGCTCCTCACAGCGGGAGTCACACCCACAACTCCTCCATCAGCTCTCTGCTCCTGGTCTCAGTCATGTCTGTGCATTTATCATGAGGAGAGCAGGACCACAGCTCTGAGGGCGGAGGGCTGGGACTCACTGGTTTTACTTTATGCCCAGCTGTCTTTGGTGAGGTTTTTCTGGATTTTATGCAGAGTAACAAGAGAAAATTTAACTCTGTCAACCGTTTAAAGAATGAAAACGTTTTGCAACTCATACAGTCGTGGCCAAAAGTTTTGAGAATGACGCAAATATTCATTTTGGTACCACGACGCCCTCCGAGAGCAACTTCTCCCAACCATCCAAGAGCAGTTTGGTGACAAAAAACAAAAAAAAAAACAAATTCTGACAAACTCCAAGCATTTATTATACAAGAATGGATGGCCTCAGTCAGGATTTGGTCCAAAAGTTGATTGATGGCTGCCAGAGAGAACTGCAGAGGTTTTGAAAAGGAAGGGTCAACACTGCAAATATTGACTTGCATGAACTCAGTTGCCAGTAAAAGCTTTTGATACTTATGAAATGCTTATTGTATTTCAGTAAACCCTAAAAGCATCTGAGAAAACACCTAAAAAGCCTGAAGCAGCAGACCCTGTGAAAAGGTAATATTTGTGTCATTCTCCAAACTTTTGGCCACGACTGTAAGTAGCTTCATTTCCGGCAGGGTTCAGGCAAGGCAAGGCAACTTTATTTGTACAGCACAATTTGTACACAAAGTAATTCAAAGTGCTTTACAGAATAAGAAATACATTAAAATCACAATACAAACAAATCAAAACATAAATAATCATCATAAAACTTTAAAATAGACGTGATTCTGGTGAGTTACTGCCTTATATCGGTCTGACTACGCTGTAATTTACTCACCCAATGTTACGACGTAATTCACTTTTAGATTCTTATAGTGTTTGTCTATTTTTAACTTAACTGTACTCTATTGCTGCTACTGTTTCTTGCTGTTCTCTTTACTGTGCGTTGCAACACTGAAATTTCCCCATTGTGGGACAAATAAAGGATATCTTATCTTATCTTTTCTTTTGCTATGGACCCTAACTGGATGACTGAGGGATTACACAAACATTTAAGGCAACGCTTTAAGTCGTATTTCCTTTTCTTAACACAAAACATATTTCAGCACTTTCTAACGCTAAAGTTAAAACATCACCAGTTCCCTGCAGGTAGAGTTGGCCTTAACTTGCTGCTATGGTTTCGTTTTTGGGGTTTTTTAAGCAGTAGTGATTCAGTTTAGAGCTTCGCCTATCAACCCAAACTGAAACCTTCAAATGGTTGCTGGTCAGAGCATCCAAAGGCACAGATCAGACGCCACACTTCTGTCAGTCTAGTCTAAGGCAGCTGTGGCTACAAAAACATGCATTATCCAAATGTAAACCGTTATTATTATACCACTTATATTGTACCTAAGTTGTTTTAAATTCCATAAAGCATCTACTCTGAATAAGTGTAAAGGTCCAATATTACACAAAACCGGCTCTTGTGAGCTTTTACGCTGCAAATTTCTCTGATCTGGCCAAGATTTTGAAACTTATATCAGGTTATTCGTCTTGTTTTCAGATTTATTATCGACTTACTAGTCGATACGAGACCGCTTCATTCTAGTCTAGAGGTTGTTTATTTTAAGATAACCTGTCAAGTAAAATGATCTGTCGATGCAGCAAGAGAATTTCAACACTTTTAAGTCATTTTCTGATAGATTTAAGTGTTTATATATTCCATTTTGGCCAAGCTTCCATGTTATAATGTTCCTCAAAAACAAACCTGGAGTTGTTTTGTTTGAGTAACCCTTTATTAACAGTCTGTCTACATTAAAATGTCCACCTTGTGATGTCATATAGTGGTAGTTGTCAAGTTAGCAGCTCATTTTTACATTTTGTTCAGTAAAGATTGGAAATTTCAGGGCTGAAATTATCCAAATGATTCTAGGTTTATGGAGTTTAAAAACGCATTGGAGCACTTCCTGTATTACCGCATGATATCACAAGGTGGAACACTGTTTTGAAAGAAGAATATGCAGGATTTAAACATGTGTGAATGAAACAAAACACAACTCCAGGTACGTTTGTGATGAAGGAACGTTATAACACAGATCGGAAAATAGTCTGTGTATTTGCACACTTTCTCTGTCTGGCTTACAAACTAAACAGGGCCACCACTCATCTCACTCATCCCTCTGTGTCTGCCTGAGCTCCACGGTGTCCCTTAGCTCCTTTATGAACCAATATTAAGACTTGTGCGTACATCTGTATAATGTATTTTATGAAGCCGGGTAGATATCCCTCCCTTTCAGCCAGTGCTTAACCTGCTCTTATATTGTGACCATGAAAACACGCTGGCTTTTTCTCTTTCTCTCGACGCACTGTATAATGATTATTGAGGCCTGCGAGCTGCTAGAATTTAATTTCTGCACATAAATCTCCACAATAGGAAAAGGAAATTAAAGTTGCCATTACTGTCGGCAGTATTATCGTATCCTCACTTAACCTGCCACTCAGGAGAGATGAAACATTTAGTCTGGGGACGCCTCCCACCTCATAACACCGTATCCACTGATCGCTGTGTGTGTGTGTGTGTGAGGTGAATCAATACAAAGGGCTATGGCATTTCTGCAGTTTAGTTTCAGCCAGGGAAGACTGTATAACAAAAATATTTAGATAGAGGGAGGTAGAGATCTGGGTATTACATTTTAAAGGTTCTATATTGTACAAAATTGACTCTTGTGAGCTTTAAGACGTGTTATAATGGTGTTACCTCATCAAAAACATACCTGGAGTTGTGTTTTGTTTCATTCACACGTTTGAGTTTCCAAACCTCAAAATGCTCTGTTCCACCTTGGGATGTCATGAAGTTGGAGTTGAGTCTCCTGCCTGTTGCTGCAAAGTTGTTGACTCTTTTTCATGACGCAAATTTCATTTAAATTTTCATTTAATCAAATTTTATGACGCAATTTAATTTAGTTTTTATGTACATCAGAGGCTGAGATATTAAGGTTTTCATAAACAAAATCAAAATTCTTCAAAAACTCTCAGGAGATAAGGACTTTTACCTTAGAATAGCATAGACGTAAATGGGTTAATAGCTTCCTTTTGTTCAGTAGAGATTGTAAATTCCAGTACTGAAATGATCCAAAAGATTCTAGTGAAGGTGTGTGGACTTTAAAACACATGACGCAAGGTAGAACAGTGTGGCTTTTTTGTTTGGAAGAAGAACTCCTAAATATGCAGGGTAATGAAACAAAACACAACTCCAGGTATGTTTTTGATCAAGAAACAACAACATTATAACATAGATCAGAAAATAGCGTAATACAAGTCCTTTCAGGTCACTGTAACTGAAATTTAAGGCTGGTTGATATGCAAGAAAAACCTTGGTTTAATCGTTAGAGACTGATTTATTTTCAGGAAATGTTAAATGATCAAATACCAATAGACCAAAATGCTCAAATAAAATAAAACACACTTTAAATCACAATATAACCAACTGAAATAAAGAGAACTTGAGCTTTCCTAGTTTCCAACATGCATTAAGTGACGCGGTAATAGCTGGTTGAACACATACGCACTTCCACGCTGGAATAAAAAAATCAATTATACTGGCCCTGACCAGGAGTGTCTCATTATTTCATAGGCAATAACCTGAATGATAGAGTAATAAAGAGGCGTTTATTTGTGGAGAGGGGGAGCGCAGGCGGAGGGATGAGTGTAAGATGGATGTGTTGGGATAGACACATCTAATTAGCCTGATCCGAGCTGTGGCTAGATGCGCCGCTAAGCTAATCCGGCTATGGAGAGAGGCCAGACCTGCACCTCCTCCTCTTTCCCAGACAAGACAGAGGCTGAGGCCGCTGTTCTGACCGTGGACATGAGGTAGTGGTTGGACATGGTCAGTTTACGCCTGCTGGATCCACTCAGAACCAAGCGCTTTGACACTTTACGATTTAAAATGACTGAATCTGGAGCCTTATCCTGTGTCTACCTGATTTTAGAAGGTGTGATTGACAGGTGGATTAACCAATCAGAGCGATGCAAGGTCTGTTTCGGTAAAAACAAAGATGAAGACAGAGCACAGAAGACTGAGAAATAGTTTGGATTATTGCAGAATCAACAATCGAAGCACCAAACTCTTAATTATCTCAGGTAAAAGAAGTGTATTTTGTTCTGAATGATGCAAGAATTTTCCGTATTCCGCATTTGAAAGACATGCTACAATTTAGAGGTTGTGATTGGATTGTCTCAAGTTTGGACTGAGGTTTTTACACTCTATGGTCTTTAGAGTCTAACAGAATGTAAGGTAGGGTGACCAGACGTCCCTATTTACCCGGGACAGTCCAAGTTTTGAGCCCCGTGTCCCCTGTCCCAGCAGATTTATCCAAAACCAGTGATTTGTCCCAGTTTTACACACGAAATGTCCCAGGTGTCCCTATTTTTGACCAATCTTATACCTGCCAACAGTAAAGAGACACTTAAATTGTCATTTCTTTACGTAAAATATAGAAAAGCTGTTTAAAAATGACCAAAACACAAAGAAAATGTGACTATACTGACTCACATTTGTACTTAGTGCATAGCAATTTCCCTTAATTATGCATTTGTTTAACAGTTTTATTACCAACTATTATCAACCAGTTTTATTACCAACTATTACCAACCAATGCAAAACCAGGGATTTGTCCCAGGTGTCCCTATTATGGACCAATCTGATCCCTGCCAACAGTAAAAAGAGGCATAGTTTGTCCTTTGTTTCTGTAAAATACAGAAAAGCTGCTTGAAAATAACCAAACCAAAGAAAATGTGACTATACTGACTCACCAAGTGCATAACAATTTCCTTACGTACTTGTTTCACAATTTTATTTTTACTAACCACTCCAAACCGAGTGTCCCAGTTTTTGATTTTGAAATTCTGGTCACCCTAATGTAAGGGACTGGCTGGTCAGGCAAGTATGTTACAGCTTTGCCTAGAACAGGAGTCTCCAACCTTTTTCCTCTTTTGAGCGACCTTTTCAAAACAAAAATGCCAGAGACCTACTCATTTTAGCGGTTCCACAGAAATGGTCTGAAGCAAAAATGCAAAGTGCATTTTCGTTCTCACTCTTAAGCTTTTTGGTTGGGGAATTCTGCTGCACATGGAGACACAAAACTTGCAGTTTACTACTGATGTAGTCTGCACGATTTCGACTCTGGAGGGCATTTTCAGATTTTTGCATTTTCAACCTCCTAAACGCCATTGCCGTCTAAACAATATAAACATCTGGCAAAATGTTTTGTGTTTTCCACCCGTTACCGTTGTCAAGTAAATGGCCCCTTAATATAAGAGCCTTAGATGGGGTACAGTTTGATGGCTAAAAAGTATTTACACAACTCTTATGCATGTTTAGTGCACAGAGATGGTCATCACTTTTACAATGGTAAAAAGCATTTAATTAAATCACGTTTTAGTTATTCAGCACAATACTTACGATTCAGCGACTTTGAAGGGGGTGGAGAGCTACAAGTTGGAGATCCCTGGCCTAGAATGTTCCACAGTATGGCATTAAAATTATCTAACTTATACCCCAGGGCACATGTTCCAACAATAGTGTACCAAAGCTAATATGGAGTGAATGAATAATGCAATGTAAAATGCTTGGTTTTTTTTAGCCATTTATTTTTGTAATTTGCAGAAAACAAAACAAAACATAAGAAGCAAAAAAATAAATAATAATAATAAATAAAAGTAAAGTAAATGTATATATATGCACACATACATACATATATACACTACATACACATATATACATACATACGGATGCACATGCACACACACACGTATAGATGTGTACTTATACTTATAAAACACATACATAAACAAGTATACATACACATTTAGACACAAAAACATACACATTATATAGATTCGCATATACACACCGATAGGGATATTGTATGTATGTGTGCACATACGCATACATGCATATACACACATATACATACAGTACAAACATACTTACATACAGGGGGGATGTTTAATATTAACAACAGGGACTGTGCATTATCTTTATATTCCTTTTCAGTTCATACATTTTTTACCTGTCACAGACGAAGGTGAAGGAAGTGTCTGGGGTGGGGGAAATCTAGACTGCCCTGTGACATTGCGGTCACATGTCTATTCACCAGTCTTCAGCAGTATATTCTTTATTTTGCTTACAGATTTACAAAAGCTTGTCCTGTCTACAGGCCTTACTTCATGCATAGGTCATAACCAGTCCCCTGTTTTCTTTGGCTCTTTTCTCTCCCTTTAATATATTTTATTTAACTGACCATGTTTATGCTGATCCAAAGTGCACGTGTTTTGACCTGTTGTTGTAATCTCCTTCTCCCGCATCCTCCAGTGCATCCATTTAACATACACCGCCTTTTCATCCTCTGCTTTATCGTGCGCTCGTCATGACTTACAGGTTCATTAGCACAGTCGGCGTCTTTATACGTTTGCACTGAGCGTTTGACCTGGCACAAACCATCTCCACTGTGAATATAATTAATACCACGGATGCATTCATAGCAAAGTGAATGGGAAAGATAACAAGCAAATTACAGTCAAAGGGAAGCAGAAAAAAAACAGTTACCTTTGGCTTGGATGGTTGCAGTGGTAGCATTTGCATATGTTTACATCCCAAGTCCTGACCTATACGTAGCTAGGTGCGTTGACCCCTTCTCCAGCGCTTTCATCAACCCCCATACACCTCGCTGTCTTTGATTCTCGACTTCTTTCGCCAGGACAGGAACAGATTTTAAATTAAACATAACTGCGTGTCCCGAGGTCCGCTGGGAATTGTTGTGAAAGGAAAAGGAATATGAAAACACGGCGAAGTAGCGGTGGCTTTTTCCGAGAGGTGCCAGCCCGCTTTTCAATGGTGTTTAGACTAGCGTGTTTTTCGATAAAAGCTTGCGTTAGCCCGAGATCCAGAGTCATTTACTGGAGATGGCGTCGCGATGGCTAATTCTGCCTCCTTTCAAATGCTAATGGTCGCACTCTAGCCACCTCGCCGGCAACTTCTCTTTTATTGCTCAACATCCTCATTACAATAAAGAGGTGCAGAGTGGAGTGTGGATGGGTGGCTGCGGGTTTACCTGTGTGTGTGTGTGTGTGAGAGAGAGAAAGGGCTGGATAATGAATGAGAAGAGAGCCACAAGGGGGAGTTCAAAGGTGATTACTTCTTTACTAAAATACTGCGCGGCCATGAGGAAGAAAGGCTGCAGGAGCGTCTGGAAGAGGGGGAGAAATGGGAAAAACGAGAAAGGCAAGAATAAAAAGACAGGAGTGAAAATAGGAGAAGAAAAATGTATTTGTATCTGGCTAGGAGTCGTTTTAGTATAAGATAGTTTAAGCTATTTTGAGAAGGCTTTTGCATGATACATTGTGCACTATTGTTGCGATTCATGGCGTGTTCACAATGCACAACACTTTAAGACGTGAACTAAACTAGGACTATAAACCATAGAACTGTAGTAAAATCTGGAAGACCAATCCAAGATGGCGTCGGATTGTTTTCACTGGTCTGTTCTCATTGGTTTCAGGTGCTATGAGTATTGGGCAGCAAGCTGCCCCCGCGACCCAGCTGGATTAAGCGGGAGAAGATGGATGGATGGATGGATGGATGGATGTTCTCATTGGTGCATGACCCCAAAAAAGGTTTTTACTTTCGCTTTTACTTCCTGATTTTAGGCCCAACGTTGCCCAATGTGTGACGCCAGAAATATGCACTTCCAACCTGATCAAGCGCAAGCTGCTAGACAATTTAGTTCATATTGTGAAAATACAGAAGAATCTCTATGAAATCCAACCTTTATGGGGCTGATTTCACACAAAAAATGCATCGTGCTTCCATGGGAGAATTCTTTCTGGGCCGGAGCTGCAGTATCTAAGAATGGCCACTAATCAACCTGCTGTCACGGCTATTATAGATCCATGCTGTAAACCCTGAACTCAACCTGTAGATCAAGACTAAACCAGGTCTAGAACAGGACCAAATCAAGTTTACATCAGGTACAAAGTGGCCTAGAACCAAACCAAAAGTGTGAACGCACCCTAGTCTGTTTTCAATCAGTGAATTTTACCATCAATAGTGTAAATTCTTTAAAACTTTGGTACCAGGTATATTCAGCAAGGATCCGCATAACATGGAGCATACAGACTTCAGTGTAAGAAATATATATAAGAAATAAGTAAATTAAAGCTACTCTCCCTGAGGATTTTAGTATAGTACACTGCAAATGTCTCTGATCTGGCCAAGATTTTATAACTTATTTCAGGTTATTCATCTTGTTTTCAGATTTACTATCTGCTTACTGGTTCTGAGGCTGCTTCATTCTAGTCTATAGGTGGTTTATTTTAAGATAACTTGTCAAGTAAATTTATCTTGTATAGACAGATAATGTCACTACTTGGCACTGTAATTATGGTTAACTTTGCCTTCATACTGTCAGAACTAAACCAAAGTGGCAAAGTCTGTCAATAATCTTGATAAAATAAACACACACACACACATCTGAACAAATGCATTTTCCTTTATAATATTAATATGAATCATTATCAGTGCTGATGTTGATAGCTTTTCAGAATATTAAGACTTTTACTTGTACTACTTTTACTGGATCGGCGTCAAAACATCTTGATCTTAAAAATGTTTCTAAATGACTATCTTTGAAACGATACCTTATGTACTTTTAGTCTATACGGACCACTCCTAGAAGCAAGAAAATATTACTTTGTTGTATTTGTTCATGTGTAAAATCCTTCAATCATACAGCTAGAATCCATAAAAAAGGAGAAATTCAATGTATTCGACCAAAGTTTATTTTGGTTAAATATGTTCTGGTCAAACACTGATGGACAGGCAGATATAAGGCAGTGTTGTGCAGCTGGAATGAGCTGCAAAACATATTTAACCAAAATAAACTTTGTCCAGTTGACAAATTCAGGGTAGCCACAGGGTCGTCAAAGGTCTTAAATTTCATGTTCCTAAATTAAAAGTCTGAAATGATGTGGTCCAGGTCTTTTTTTTTTCACAAAGGTCTTAAATTTCATTAGCTTATTGTTTTGTAAACTCGCCCGGGCTGCAGCGCAATGTGAGACAATGTGAAAGCTTAGTTTGTCTTGTTGGAATGTTATAAATGATTATTTGGCCATTTTACAAGCAACACATACGACTATAAATGAGTTCTGAATGAGATTTTATAATTAAAGTATGTTTTTGTTATTTAAAGCAGTGAGTAATGTTCATTATTGGAATTCGATCTGGTGTTTTTCACCGCATAATGGGTGTGGTGTTGGTCTTATTTTTCATTTAAGTGCTCTTAAAAAGGTCTTTAAGAAGTGTTAAATTCGGGGTAGTCAAACCTGGGGATACCCTGAGATTGAATTTCTCCTTTGCCGTTTGTCCACATACTGTTTAAAATCATGCAGCTCTCGCTTATGCAATATAGCACCACATATTCACACGTATTTGTATCCAATAAGGTACACTATCAAAGTACGGTACATCAAATACTGCATGAACAATCTATGAGGTTCAATCAGTGTTTTCTCAATCTCCTTGTGTCCCCGAATGAAATCCTCCAGTCTTTTCTTCTACTGTAACATCTCGACCTCGGCTATAATGACTCCTCACACCTGGAACCTGCAAATGTGCTAATATATTCTCTCCCAGATAATAAAAAAAAATACATTGGCACCTCGCAGTTAATTATATCTCCAGTCCACGGCTCTGTTAACGTTAGCACCCAGCATTAGCACTCTCTCTGGCCCTATAGCACCCATCTCCCTCTCCTCCACCCCACCTCCGCTCCTCCCTGCCACCCCTTAGGGCCCTGCGTCGCTCCCCGCCACCATCACCCCCCTCCACATCGCGGATTAAGCGCTAACTAACCCTCCTTTAATTAACTCCTGATTAGGTATTAATATCGGCCGTGAGTTGCAGGCTTCCAGTTGTTGCTTTAATAAGTGGATTAGCTTCAGCCGATAGTTGCTCTCTCCCTCTCTCTTTCTTCGGGTAAGAGATATCCAACCTCCTCTTCTCCTTTCCATCCCTCCTTCTTTATCCCTCCCTCTTGGCTGTTCCTGGCAAGTGTTCAAAAAGCTCAAGATTTCGCTGCTAACAAGTTTGTTCTTGTGGTCAGAGGAGAAGGATGGTGCATTAGATGTAACACAAGCTGAGTTTCACACATTTGATGAAGGCCTTTGCTGCTGGGGCTATTATTAGAGGAACAAGGTTTACAGCATTACAGCCCCATGGTCAGTCCAGCCCGAGACTCAAGAAACACGATCAGAAAGGCCAAAAAACTGTAGAGAAATGCAAGGAGATTGATGACGTTTGAATAACAAAGGTCCATACAGAGAGAAATATCCGGTTTAGTGTTACAAATAATTATTCACACCACGACCAAACAACAGATTTCTTATTTTCTTGAATTGCAGTTGTTCTCAAACTTTATTTACATACTGCTTTTCACAGATAAACACTTGCTTTATAGAGAGCAAACACCAATAACTAAAAAAATAGGGTTATAGGACTCACTCAACCTAAAGCTTTTCTAAACAGGAGTGTCTTCATCTGCCTTTTGAAAGAATCGCAAGGGGCAGAGCTTTCCATAATTTTATCTAATCCATGGGTTTCAGAATGGTGAAAATAGTGATTACCAAGACTTTTGAATAATCGATCGTCCTCAAAATGTCGCTATATAACAGGAAACTGAAAACCCTGAATAGATCCTCCAGTGTGTGACAAGCTGTATGAAACCAAACTTTATGAATGAGCCAAGTTAAAGGGGAACTCCGGCACGTTTTAAGATAAAGTCCGTTACTAAAGGTGGTCGAATTCTGTCAGAAGCCAAAAAACGGCACAGATCAGTGTTGCCTCGGTGGAGATCTCGCTGTGGCAGTGAGTCTGTCAAGACAACAAACTAGTGTAGTGATGGGGGCAAGTTCGTAACTTCCACATAAAACGCCAATTGGCACACTGAAGAAGCTTAACACCACTTTAACCCATCTTACAACAGCCACGAGCCTAACAAACAAAATGCTCTGCCTGGTTCGCTCATTAGTGTCTGGAAACGTTATAAAACTTTATAAGCAGCTTTAAACTTGCCTTGTTGATTTCCCACTGTGCATTGCGAAAGCCCAAAAGACTCGATCGCAAATACATTCCCGTCAGTAGTCGTCCTCACATATGCTTCTGGCGGCTCTAGATTCTTGCCGCCGCTAGAGCAATCTTTTGGGTTTTCGCAATGTGCAGTGGGAAATAGACAAAGGTAAGTGTACGGCTGCTTATAAAGTTGTTTTATAACGTTTCCAGACACTAATGTGTTGTAAGATGGGTTTAGAAAGTGGTGTTAAGCTTCTTCAGTGTGAAGCAAATTGGCGTTGTATGTGGAAGTTCAGAACTTGCCCCCATCACTACACTAGTTTGTTGCCTTGACAGACTCACTGCCACAGTGAGATCTCCACCGAGGCAACACTGATCTGTGCCGTTTTTTGGCTTCTGACAGAATTTGACCACCTCTAGCAACAAACTTTATCTTCAAACGTGCCGGAGTTCCCCTTTAATGTGGCAAAAACAAACACTTTAGAAAAAGCACTTAACATTTAGTGTTTTTTTGGAACTAATATGTCTAAAATTAACCAAATAATCCTACCGTATAACTTCTGTCTCAAGGGACTCTGCACTGTTAATGATCTTGTACCCCAGTATCATTAATGGATGAGTGAAATGCAGAGGCCTATTTCGCCATCTAAGCAAGTCCAGAAATTCTCAGCAAAGCCCTGAAGCATTTGCACTCTCCTCAGAAGAAGCAAACATACGGCAGGCATCTCTCGCTCTCTTATGTTCTTGTAATATTACACAGGTGCTAATAAGGATTTACAGGAGAGAAAATGCACTTAGCGGCGTGTTCCTGTGGGCCACCTGCATCACTTAGCCAGTCCACAGAGGTGCATTCTGGGAGCGCTCTGGGGTTTAATGAGAGCATACTTGAGAACAGCAATGAGAGCCAGCATCAAAACCGACCACAACAAATGCCTGTGTGTTTACTCAAGTATTTACAGCTGGACGGACACAGCCAAGAGCCAGTTTTATGTGTGCGCTAATGGAGAACGCTCAAATTAATACAACGTGTGGTGAGAAGGGGACTGGGAACTGGAGCTTAACCTGCACTTTCTTCACTGTGGAAAGATATGAGGGGATGAGTCCGGGTTTAGTCCTGGTTAAGCCCTTGTTTGGTCCTGGTTTAGTCCATGTTTAGTCCTGATAAGTGCTGATTTAGTCCTGGTCTAGTCATTAAACAGCTCTATCTTACTTTTATTCAATTGCAGGTGGTTTTATTACTCAAAAATACTTAGAAAAGCAGGCATTCTGTGAGCGGGGTCGCCTTTCCACAGATCTGACCTGTAACTTGGTCTCATTTAGTCTCCATGAAGATAAAAAAAGTTTAATTCACCTTTAATCTGAGTTGTGTCTAACATAGATTTTAGTTTATTTTTTATAGTTATTTATCTTGATTTAAAAAAAAAAAAAATTTATTATATATTATGTTCTTCAACTGTGCATTGCAACAATGGAATTTCCCCATTGTGGAACAAATAAAGGTTCTCTCATGTTTTATTCATGTTTTTATTTAGTTTTTTTGAACAGCCTGCATTTTTAATAAAGAAAAAGGAAATATAAAGAAACTCACCATGAGCTACTTACCAACTAATAATTCACTAATAATGATCCTGGTTTAGTCCTGGATTAGTCCTTGTTCTGGTCCTGGTTTAGTCCTGACATAGACTTGGTTTGGTCCTGCTCTAGGCCTGGTTTAGTCCATGTTCTAGTCCTGGGTTAATCCTGATGTAGATCTAGATTGGTCCTGCTCTAGTTCTGGTTTAGTCCTTATTTGGTCCTTGTTCTAGTCTTGGTTTATTCCTGTTCTTGTCCTGGTCTAGTCCTGGTCTAGTCTTGGCTAAGTCCTTATTCTAGTCCTGGTTTAGTCCTGATTTAGATCTAGTTTGGTCCTGCTCTACCCCTGGTTTAGTACTGTTATGGTCCTGGTTTTGTCCTGTTTTAGTCCTGGGTTAGTCCTTGTTCTAGTTCTGGTTTAGTCCTGATGTAGGTCCTAGTTTAGTCTTATTCTAGTCCTTTTGTGGTACTTGTTCTAATCCTGGTTTAGTCAATCAATCAATCAGTCAAACTTTATTTATAGAGCGCTTTTCATACAAAAATGCAACACAAAGCGCTTGGTGCTCATGCAAGTCTAGTTTGGTCCTGCTCTAGTCCTAATTTAGTCCTAGTTTAGTCTTGTTCTAGTCCTTTTGTGGTATTTGTTCTAATCCTGGTTTAGTCCTGAAGTAGATCGAGTTTGGTCCTGCTCTACTCCAGGTTTAGTTCTATTCTAGTCCTGGCTTAGTCCTTGTTCTAGTCCTGGTTTAGTCCTGACATGGACTTGGTTTGGTCCTGCTCTAGTCCTGTTCTAGTCCTGTTCTAGTCCTCTTCTATTCCTGTCTTAGCCCTTGTTCTAGTCCTAGTTCAGTCCTGATGTAGATCTAGTTTGGTCCTGCTTTACTCCTGGTTTAGTCCAGACATAGACTTGGTTTTGTCCTGCTGTAGTCCTGTTTTAGTCCTGTTTTAGTCCTGTCTTAGTCCTGATTTCCGAGAGGCACCTTTTTATCATGTTTACAGAAGAATGCATTGTTGCTCTTTGTAATCACCATTTTTCCTGGTTTATAAAACACAAAAAACATGTAATACAGAGACATGAGCAGCCCGTAAAACAAAACTGACCTATACTTTTCCTTTGACCTTTGCCGATTCCAGACCAGGAATGCTGCAAGTACAGACCACATTTAAACAAGCATGTGGGAAGCAATAATCAACAGAGAGCAACAAAAACACCAGATCTGTATCATCTTCAGAAAACTGAAAATACATACTGGCTTAAGCTGACCTTGCCTCACAGATGATACTAGTTATTTACCCCTCTGTCCGTCTCTGTAATTATAATGTTTTAAAAGGACGTTTCAGACGCTGTGAAGAGCTGACCACTCCAGATCCTGAGTGCTGCTTTGAGCCAGAACAAGCAAAAACACAAAGGTTAAAGTGAATGTTTCGGTGGATGTTGGTTCCTGTGCTGTAACCTGCAGAGAGACCAGGTTTCAACTGTCAGAGACTCTCACCGATAATTATTTTTCTTTGTCTGGACTCAAACACAGAGACAACTGTTTCTGATGAAGCTGGTCCAGTGAGTTCTCCAAAGATGCAAACCGTTTAAGTTCACGTATTGTTTATCATTATCGACCTAGTTTGATCTTGTCCTGGTTTAGTAACGACGTAGACTCGGTTTGGTTCAGTTTTAGACCAAGTTTAGTCCTGGTTTAGTCATGATGTAGTCCCGTTCTTGCTTGTTTAGTCCTGATGTAGATTTATCCAGGTTGAACAGAATCAGTATTATAACCAAAGAATAACACACGGGTTTTCCTGGTCCTGACGTATTTTGGTCCCAATATAGTCCTGGTTTTCTAGTCCTGGCGTAGTCCTAAGGTAGACTTCATTTTATCCTGATGTAGACTTGGTTTAATCCTGATGTAGACTTGGTTTAGTCCTGATGTAGACTTGGTTTAGGCCTGATGTAGACTTGATTTAGTTCTGTTCTAGTCCTTGTTTAGTCCTGATCTAGACTTGGTTTGATCTCACCTAGTCCTGGTTTAGTCCTGATGTAGATTTTGTTTGGTTCTGGTTTAGTCCTTGTTTAGCCTTGATGTAGTCCTGGTTCAGTCCTGTTCAAGTCCTGCTTTAGTCTTGATGTAGACTTGGTGCAGTCCTGATGTAGACTTGGTGCAGTCCTGTTGTAGTCCTGGTTTAGTCCTGCGCTAGTCCTGATGTAGAGTTGGTGTAGTCCTGTTCTAGTCCAGGTTTAGACTTGGTTTAGTCCTGGTGTAGTTTATTCCTGTTTTAGTCCTTGTTCAGTCTTGTTCTAGTCCTGCTTTAGTCCTGATGTACAGTTGGTGTAGTCCTGGTCTAATCCCTTTTTAGTCCTGGTTAATAATGATGTAGTCCTGGTTTAGTCCATGTTCTAGTCCTGGTTTAGTCCAGGTTTTATCTCTTTTTAGTCCTGTTTAATCATGATGTAGTCCTGGTTTAGCCCGGTTCTAGTCCTGGATTAGTCCTGATGTAGATTTGGTGTAGTCCTGGACATGGTGTAGTCCTGTTTTAGTCCTGGTCTAGTCCTAATTTCACCCCAGTCTTGGTTCACTCCCCTCCCTCCGCTCTCTTCCATCAGTCCCAGTATTTCTATTCACTCCAGCCCCCTCTTACAGTACATGACCACCTTGTACACTTCCTCCTCATTCAGACCTCCTCTCTTTCTCTTTCATTCTCTCTCTCTCCCTCTCTCTTGCATAAATGCCAGCCCTCCACCTGAAAGCCTTTTCCGCTGATTTACGATCGACTTCGCACCGCTCACATTATAAATCTCTCACCCCTGACACTCCTCTGCTGGTAGTCATCCGCCATTTTTTATTTTGTCTGTTTTGTTGCAGTCTTTGGATGGGGGCCAGCGAAAGGCACTCGGGGAATTATGGAGCACATTAACGGGAATGAAGCCGGAATTACAGCCCCAGCCTCGGATCGCCACAAACCCCTGTCCCTTTGTCTCTCCACGCAGACCTCCTCAGGTGTAATTCCTCACCTCGTATTCAAACTCCAGATGAGGAACGCTTTAAAAACACCGTCAGAAGGCCGCTAAGTGCTTTGAGAGAGAATATACAAAATTGAGTGTCCTTAAGCTTTGGTTTTCTGGACTTAAACCTTTGAGTGTACACTTTTATTGCTTCAGACTGAAGGAGCAGTTCAGAGTTATTACGGCGGAAATGTTTGTGTAGAGATACGGGGCATGGATATTCAGGTAGCGCGGCGGCGTAGTGGTTCGGACTGCCCCTCCGCAAGATGGTCACGGGTTTAGTCGCTCAACTTCCGGTCAGTGCTTTTCTACGGCAAAATACCTGTGGAAAGTGTCGCATATTTTTAACCAGCTTCATAAATCTGCCCTGACACCAAATCTTCATCCAACAAGGTCAACAAAGAACATATTCTGTCCGTGAAGAATTTATCCACAATGATCAGGGGAAAAAAGACGAAAACTTAACGTGAATGACGACGAGCATTAGTGAACGACTGAGCAAAACTAACATTATGGTCATGAAGAAAACGACATAAATAACTTGCTCACTTCAAATGATTCTACAATTAAAATTAAAAATGGATTTTGTGATGGAGATATATAAGCATATACTGAGATTTGTGCAGTTTAAATTTTATAGATGTTCACAGGTTAAATGTCTACGATTTAAACTGCACAAATCTCTCTGCCTATGCTAATATCTACATCATCAAATCGATTGAACGAGTTATTTATGTTTTATTCATGACCATAACATTAGTTTTGCTCAGTAGTTCACTAATGCTCGTCGCTATTCTTTAAGTTTTCGTCTTTCTTCCCTTGATCATTGTGGATCGATGTTCTTTGTCGACCTTGTTGGATGAAGATTTGGTGTTGGGGCAGATTTATGAAGCTGGTTAAAAATCCATCCATCCATCCATCTTCTCCCGCTTAATCCAGCTGGGTCGCGGGGGCTGCTGCCCAATACTCATAGCACCTGACCCCCCCCTATGAACCCCTCTGCAGGTGGTGAGCCCACAGGAGGGTGGACAACGTGGTCCTTGATGTTGGTTCATAGGGGTGCGGGCATGTTTTGGGTTGATGGGGGAAACCGGAGTACCCGGAGGAAACCCATCCAGAGGAACATGCAAACTCCACACAGAAAGGCCCGGGCGACCCGGAGATCGAACCCGCAACCTTCTTGCTGTGAGGCCTGAGTGTTGCCACTCAGCCACCGTGGTTAAAAATATGCAACACTTTTCCACAGGTATTTTGCCGTAGAAAAGTATTGACCGGAAGTTGCGCTACTCAACATCGTGGCACTTCCTGCCATTGTGATAATCATCTATTCTCTTTCCTCCATCAAAACAAAGCATTTTCTGTAGACTAATCTTCCATCGAGGTGCTCTGAAGAGTTCTTGAGTGTAAAACTGTGAACATTTGACCCTGTTTGTTCTGAAGGATGAGTCAAATGCTGCAGCCAAATATGGGATATATAAAGTAAAGAGGCACAGGTTTAATTTTAACCGTAAATCTTCTCTCAACTATACATTACCCTTTTACTACCACAGGATCAGCAGTGACACCACTATTTCAAATTACCATAACGCCTCGCTACTTCGTGCAATTTTAATCATTCAAACTGCCCCTGAAAGCTGCGAAACAGGGCTTGAAACGGGGCTTGAAACAGGGCTTGAAAGTTGACGGAAATTCAATTCCTTTTTGGCCTTTTCGTCTTATAACACACAGTTTGAGGTATCTAATAACATAAGAATGGTAAATACTACAGTTCTACTTCTCCTGGAAAAAAGTGTAAATTATTTACACATAGGACATTCTTTGACACAATTATTGACAAAAATATACTATTCAATTCAGTTCAATCTTTATTAGGGACACATAATATCTGGTTCATTGTAGCAAGTATGTAAAAAAAAAAAGAAAGACAAAAAACAGCCCCAAATGAGTTTCCGTTTACATGCTTGCTGGGTCTCTCATGGTATTTCTGGGTAGAGTAAGTTCAATAGGCCTGGTCTAACAGAAGCAGAAACTGTAAACAAGTAGGTGTCTTAGTTTCAGAGAAGTTTCAGTGTAGTTAGCTCCTCCCTTCAGACAGATGTAAGCCAGTGTCCTCCAGCCTGACAGGGATTTTGCACACATTTCTGGGTAGAGTTTTGTGGGTAAAATAACTTGGATTATACCTGCACAGAAGTAAGTCTTTTGTGATTGTATTTCTGTTCTTTTGCTGTTCTTCTGTTCATTGCAACACCGAAATTTCCCCATTGCGGGACGAATACAAGTCCTCTCTTATTTTTCATTCATGTTTTTACATTTTATGTTCATGTCTGTTTTTTTCAAGAAGAGCTTTATGGCTAAAATACAAAACATAGATTATACCAACATCAGTCACAAGAGAATAAGGTAAATAACTTATAATAATGAGAAGAAGCAGCTATTTTTGACCAACAGTTTTACTTAAGATAAAGAAAGAACTTAAATTTGTCAACTGGACAAACGTTTATTTAGGTTGAATACGTTTCGCAGCTCATCCAAGCTGCTTCTTCAGTACTACACAGAAACTACTCTGAAACTAACACACACATTTGTTTACTACTTAAAGTGTATTAGTATAAACCGATCAGAAGTTAGAATCTACAAGTTGCTGGTCTGGTGTTATTTATACATCCTGACAGAAAAGTAGGCTACCGTTTGTACGAGTTTAGGTGTGATACATGTAGTGATTTAAAAAAAGAAAAAAAAAAATGGGTAAAATGAGCTTGACTAAACTAATGGCTGGAGCATCTCGGGTCTCAGTGGTGGAATTGAATTAAAAATGAGGCGTATGTAAAGCTGAGTGTTTTGCTGCTCACTCAGAGTTACAGATGAGAGCTGTTCCCGGTGTGGGGTTTGAGGAGGAGGGCGATGGATGAAGAGGACGGGACGAGAGCTACAGGAGGTCAGCCCTCTGTTCTCCCCTCCCTCCTCCTCCCTCCATCTCTATCTCTACCTCCTTTTTTCACCCCTTCTATCCCTTTCTCTTTCTGTCTCTCCTTCTCTCCCTTCCCCATCTCTCCCAGTCTCCACTCCGACCTCACTCCTTCCATCTCTCTCCCTATCTTCATCTTTCTCCCCCTCTATCCCTCCCATCTTCTCCCACCTTTCTCTCTCTCCCTCTTTTTGTCTCTCCTCCTTTCTTCCTCCCTATCCAACTCTCTTCCTCCCTCCATCTCTCTAGCTATCTTCCCTTCTCCTATCTCCTCCTTTCTTTCTCTTCCTCTCCATCCCTCCCCCTTCCTATCCCACTCCTCTGCTTTTCTCTCCATTCCTCTTGTCCGTCTTTCTTCTTTGCTCTATCTCTCCCCTCTATCCTCATCTGCTTCCTTCTCTCCTTTCCTCTTCCTTTCTCCTCATCTCTCTCCTCTCCCTTCTTACCCCTTCCTCTCTCACTACCCCTCTCTCCCTTCTTTTCTATCCCCTTTTCTGCTCAATCCTCCCTCTTTCTTCTTCTCTCCATCTTCACCTTCTTCTCCTCCCTTCGCTCCTCAGTCTCCCCCAGCCTCAGTCTCTCTCTCTTCTCTTCATTTCTCCTCAGTCTCCCTCCCTTTCTCTTCCTACCTCGATCTCTCTCTATCTTCATCTTTCTCCCCCTCTATCCCTCCCTCCCTCTCTCTGTCTCTAATTCTTTCTCTCCCACTCTTCTACACCGCTTCCCCTTTCTAACTCTTCTCCTTTCTTCCTCCATCTCTCTCTAGCTATCTCTCCTCCTTTCTTTCTCTTCTTCTCCATCCCTCCCCTTTCCTATCCCACTCCTCCTCTGCTTCCTTCTCTCCATTCCTCTTGTCCCTCTTTCTTCTTTGCTCCATCTCTCCCCCCTCTATCCTCATCTGCTTCCTTCTCTCCCTTCCTCTTCCTTTCTCCTCATCTCTCTCCTCTCCCTTCTTCCCCCCTTCCTCTCTCCCTTCTTTTCCCCCTCTCCCTCCCTCCATCTGGACCCTTCCTCCGTCCGTTCCCCCCGTTTCTCACCGAGTCCTGCTTTAATCACTCGGTGTGGGTCTGTCTCCAAAGGTCAGCTCCATTGATTAAGTGCGGAGAAGGAAAGGTGTCATCTTTTATGTGCGTCTCGCTGATGTCTCTATAATTCTCGGAGCGGAGACGCCGTGTTACCGCGACAACGAAGGGTGTACTGCGCGTCCTCTGCTAAATCACGACGAAACTGAATTTAGCAAATAAATCTGTCTATCGAACGCGGGCGAAGTCTCAAATATGACGCGTTCAGTCGTCTGGAAATTTCACTCGCGGCTCTTTGAAGGTGTCAGTTCTGATCGACTTTATTGTCCCAGGGAAGAAGTTTGTTGCCGCATTTGACCCATTCTTCAACGCAGCTGCACAATGGGCTTTACTCAGGCGTACGTCACAAACCAGGAAAACGTTTGGAAACGCGCAATGATGACTTCCGGTGTAGTTCCCCGACGCCGGGCCCGACCGACTGCGATAAAACCCACTGAGGTAAATGTGGTAAAATGAAACTGAATTCGGTGTCCACGTCTCTTCTAATCGCGTGTACCCAGTGCGCTCGGAGTCGTGCGTCAGTGGGGAAATGATGAAAACTGAAGTACGGTTGGGATTGTCGATTCTCCGAACATAACGGAACGCTACAACGACATGGAGATGAAGAAAACCGGGCCTGGGAAGTTGTAATCGCATCTTTCCAAATGTCTTCCTGGTTTCTGATGGAAGTGTGAAGAGAGTCTATTCTGTTCTGAATTGAGAACAAGAAAAACCACACACACACACATTAAAGTGTTTCAGTAGTTTTTACCTGAGCAGAATAGTCCTACTTTAAGGGAGTAACCTGAAATTTAAACTTATCTTTTGTTTACGTTCTAGTTTTGAGTCATTCTGTCATGTTCATCACCATCTTTGTGTCTTTACTGTGGAGCCTTTGACTTTTTTTTTTTTTTTTTTTTTTTGTGGGCTAGTGCGTTTAGTAAATATTTACCACAGTTTTCCATCAGTTAGCCCTAGTGGCAGTTTGTGTAGGGTGATCAGATTTGCAAAATAAAAACTAAAATTGTGAAATGAGTGCGTTATTAAGAAAAATTGTTATGCGCTCGGCACTAATATGAGTCGGTATAGTCACATTTTCTGTGTGTCTTGGTCATTTTTAAGCAGCTTTTCTGTATTTTACTTTTAAAAAAATGACAATTTATGCCTCTCTTTACTGTTGGCAGGGGTCAGACCGGTCAAAGATAGTGACACCTGGGACATTTCTTGTATGAAACTGGGACAAATCACTGGTTTTGGGTAAATCTGCTGGGACAGGGGACACGGGGCTCAAAACTGGGACTGTCCCGATTAAACGGAGACGTCTGGTCACGTTTGTGGCTCCAAAAAAACGGAAAAAAGTTGAACTACAAAAAAGGCTACATGAAGTAACGCTAAGCTCTAAAACGTGGTAGCTCTATCATCAACACAGAAAATTCCATCCATATAAAGCATTTTTCTGTTTGTTTAAACCTTCACTTAACTTTATTGACTTTTTTTGGAGATGTTATTGTTTTTCCTGGACTGTTCCATGGTATGACATTAAATATTAAGCATATCCATCATTCCGGGTGTTTCTATTGCTCAAAAATACAACATTTCTCTCCACAGATCTGACCTGTAATGTAGCCTGTAGTTGTCTCCTTTAAGATTGATAGGTTTTAATGTCGATTGTGGAATATTCTAGACAAAGCAATAACGTCTCCTTTGCGTAATTCACCTCTAAACTCTTCAATATAATTATTTTAACTATACTTCAGTGAGATCAGCACTTCTTTGCCCTTTAAGCTTCAACTAAACAATATATTATTACGTTTCCATCTGTCATTAACAGTCGCATTCCTTCACCGTGTCCTTATGTCCTCATTTTGCTTCCTTCCCTCACCTCCCGCGTCCTCGTTTGGCCTCCTCCCCTCGCCTCCTCCCTCCCGTAGGCCGTTCGGATCAATGGCGGATCAATAGAGTCTGCGTCGACGCCTCACGCCGCTCCGAGCTCGGCGGTGATGGATGACGACCGCCTCACGCTCTCGTTCGTCCTTGACCGTGGACGACAGGCCCAAAGGTCAAAGGTGAAGGGGTCAAAACGAGGAGACGAGGCCCTGGGGAGTCTGGGGTCCGGCTGAGCGACGCCTCCCGCGGGCGACGGGGGGTCAAAGGGCACGGGATGTAAGGGATTAACGGAGCGCAGATCCGTCGGTCCGCACACATACCAGCACTGCCACGATCTGCCTGAAGATGAAAACTGTAAACATATGAAAATAAAAACTAAAGAGGGGAGGAGAGACTATTCAAACAAAATTAACGCATATATTGATAGTTTTTAATGAATAAACTTAGCGATTTGGTTCACAATATTGGCTTCATAATTGTAGATTTATAGTACCAGTCAAAACTTTGAACACAACTTTGTTTTTAGTGTATTTTTTCTTTAAGTTTACCACTTTCTACATGTTATATACAAACAGAAGACATCAGATATATGAAAAAATATGTAATATGGAAAGAGAGTTACAAGTAATTCCTCAGTGTGTACAGTAAATTCCTTTTTCATCCAACAAGGCAGAGAAAGTTAAGTGTTCTTTAGTTTTCACTCATAGAACTCATGTTGTGAAGCTGTGCCAACGAATCAGTTCCTCAAAACTGAAATATGTCGTAACCTTTAAGTACAAGTTCATCTTACTTAAAAAAAAAAAAAAAGAAAGTTTTATCATGATTTGAGTAAAATGATCTGCCAGTGGAACAAGACTTTTTGTACTTAAGATATGAAAATACAACTTACTACATTTAAAATAAGAAAAACAACAACTTTTTGCACTTAAAATAAGAAAGAAAATCAAATGTTGCTTGAATTAAGAGAAAAGCACTTCTTCCACTGGCAGATCATTTGACTTGTCAAGTTGAATCGACCCAAATAAAGTAAAATGTTCCTAATTTAAGTCATTTTAACTTACCTAGATATTGTTTTTTCCAGTGTGGAAACCGATTGTCTTCAATTGAGCAAGTAAATGTTACTTATATACACATGTTATAGTAAAAACAGGTTCTATTCCACAGTAATGCCATTTAGATCTGCATCAGGTACACAAGGATTTGAATATTTATTAGTCTTTGAAAAAAAACGTTGCAAAACTTTTACTAGAGTTAAATAAAGCAACTACCGTAAATTCCGGACGACAGAGCGCACCCTATTAAGAGCCGCATGCTCAGATTTATGAAGAAAAATCAATTTTGTAATTATATGAGCCGCACCATATTATAAACCGCTGGCCAAAGACTAGGCGGGGGGTTCGCTTCGCGCCCCCGCCGCCTGGAGCGCTCTGGGATGGGTCATGGACGCGTCCCCCCGCTGAACTCTGGGGACGGACTCGCTCACTGGTGACACTTGGGACACACACGCGCCACAGGCACTTACACACCTTCACACACTTGGGACACACACACGCGACATGCACATACACACCTTGGCGCTCTGGGAATAAACCACGGTAGCGATCGCTTTAGCCTTCAGTCTGATTTGTACAGCGGAAACACGGCGGCCGCCTGCTCTTTGCGTGTTAACCCAGTCCTCCAGAAAGTTTTTAAGCTCAGGCTATCTGCTATGGTTACCTCTGAAAGCTTTGGTTGTCTTTTTACACTGGCTCAGTTCTTCTTGCTGGAGCCTCCACCTTCGCACTATCTACTCGTTTATGCCAATTTTACGGGCAGCAGCTCGATTTCCTTCTTTAACTGCCAGAGTGATCGCTTTTAGTTTAAAAGCTGCATCATATGCTTTTTGTCTGGTATTCTCCATGTTGATGAGGGTTAGCAGAAAGACTGAAATAAGGAAGTTGTGATTAATCATACAATTTCATTGGACCTCAGTGAACTACTTATTCATTTTATTGGTCCATGTTTTTCCCGCGATGAAAAATAAAAATAAAAAAGCCGCTTCATATTACACGCCGCAGTGTTGAAAGTGTAGAAAAAAAGTAGCGGCTTGTGATCCGGAATTTACGGTAAATATTTACAATTTTATATTCAAATGCTCAAAGTATCCACCGTTTGCTCCAGTTTGATGCCGTGCACCTTTGAATATTTGCTCAGCCTGTGCAGTTGCGGATTAATATTGATAAAAATAAATGTTTTTCCAACATATTTCAGAAATTTAAAGCCCCCATACAACGTTATTTTCAGATCTACTATGTATTATAATGTTTCTTCATCACAAACAGACCTGGAGTTATGTTTTGTTTCATTCACACACATTTTAACACACAAAACCTGTAAATTTGGGCTGATTTCTTCTCTTGAAACGAAAACACTCTGTTCCACCTTGTGCTATCAATACAGGAAGTCCCCTGAAATTGCAAATCTCTACTGAACTAATGGTAAAAAGAAGCTATTGACTTGAAAACTACCACTTCATGACATCACGAGTTGGGACAGAGCATTTTGAGCTTTGGAAATGTAAACAGACTAATAATAAAGTTACTCACACATGTGTGAATGAAACAAAACCAAACTCCAGGTCTGTTCTTGAGGAGGTATGAACATTTTAACATAAATCTGACAAAACCATAAACTTTATTACAGTATTACATAATAATTAAATCTACTGTTCCACTAAATACATGTTTGATGATGACTTCACCGCACGTAACCCGACTTTCCCTTTTGAATGACTTTTGCCCGCAGTCATTTAAATCAACACAAACTTCTTTTTTTCCCTCTTTCAGTTTCTTGTAAAAGTTGACAGAAGCCTATTAGCCGAACACACCATGTAATAATGTGAAACTGTGAATATGAGGCGCTGCAACAGGACGCTCAGGCTGCTGTGTATTTTCCATTTCATCAACGCGAATGTCAAACGCTTTATGTCGCAATATTTCCTAAGTGTCTGTATTGTCGAGGGCGAGAGGAGGAGGAGGAGGGGGGACGGGTCTGTTTGGATGTGGCTCTTTGACCTTCACGACCAGGTGAGCAGTAACGGCTGTTGTTCTTTCCTCAAAACAAGACAGAGGAGGAGGAAGTTTTGGGATCAGGGATAAAACTATAGAACAACTCCCCAAATCGAGTAAGTAGACCTGCGTGAAGTTGGCCCCCAACAAACGCAAACTACACAAAAACTATGTCAGTCGTTTGTGCTGTTTTGTGCTGCAGAAAGTTTCGTTTGTGCGATTCTGGTTCTTAAGATATTTGGAGTTTTATTTTCGGCCGATGACGTCATCCAGTCGCTCAAAACGTTAAATAGCCTCAAAACAGGCAGAACATTATAGAAAACGTTTGTATTTCATTTGTGCTGTGACAATTTTCATTTGTGCGAGAATATTTCTGAAATTATTAATTATTATTTCTGCGGTAATTAGAGAACTTCATTTCTGCTCAGCTGACGGCGGCAAACTCCACAAAACTAGTGCCAATAAATGATCTCAGGCAGCAGAAATGTCTGTGTTATTATATGAAAAATGTGTCAAAAGCAAATTACAAAAGACTGTTACATATTTTTCCACAGCCTAATATAATAATAATTAATAATTTTAGAAATAAACTTGCACAAATGAAAATTGCCACAGCACAAGCGAAATATAAACGTTTTCTATAATTTTCTTCCGGTTTTGAGCTCTATTTAACATTTTGAGGGGCTGGACGACGTCATCGGCCGAAAATAAAACTGCAAATATCTTAAGAACCAGAATCGCACAAACAAAACTTTTTGCAGCACAAACAAAACTTTTTACAGCACAAACGAAGCTCAAACGATTAACTCTATTTTGGACGTTTTAGTGCATTTTGAAGCTTCCTGTGGTGCTGACTGACCCCAGTTTGACCTATAAAAGAATCATTAATTTCTCCAAAACTAAAGAAGCACAAACAAAACTTTTTGCAGCACAAACGAAGCACAAACAGTTGACACAGTTTTTGTGTAGGTTTGTGTTTGATGGGGCCAACTTCACGGAGGTAATAAGTTGACCTTACTTGAAAACATCTAAGAAACCGATCGCCTTGAACTGAGCAAGAAAATGTTACTTATAGACACATGTGAGAGTTAGAGAAGGTCCGGGTTCGATCCCTGGTCTCCTTTGTGTGTTTGCATGTTCTCCGCATGTTTGGAAGGGTTTCTGCCGAGTTCTCAGGTTCCCCCATGCTACAGGTCTCCAGGAAGAAGAGCTGATAGTGAATTGTAGGTCAATTAAATATAATCAATCAATTAAATGTATTATTAATCTTGTTATTATTAGTAAAAACAGGTTCTATTCTACAGTAATGCCATTTAGATCTGCATTAGGTACACAAGGATTTGGATATTTATTAGTCTTTGGAAAAAAACGTAGCAAAACTTCTGTTCAGTTTGAGTTCAAAACACATCGTGACACGTGTAACAATAAAATTATCTGTAATTTGGTCATTTCATGTCAAGTCAACCAAGGCCCACGCACTTAAGTGTCAAAATGCTGGGCACATATTCGTAGTTGTGAGTAAATTAAACGAGTTGAATGCGAGTTAAGCCTAGAGTTAGATTTTACAATGGCCTTACCTTATTTATAGAGCACTTTTCATACAATAAATGCAACACAAACTGATCTACAGGGATTAGACATAATGATAATGATCAGACATATTAATAATGTTTGCATCTTTATGATTCTTTGGGACTCACTTTTGACCCCTAAGATGTAGTGGGAATAATATCACAGTAAAGGGGCATTGTTATACAGAGCTTTTCCTCCTTCAAAACACTCAAAGCTCTTTACATCAAGGAACCACTCAACCATTCACTGTGTTCCTATATTTCTATATTAAATTTTGACTTGTACATGTACATTTATATAGTTCTGCCTTATTTGACGCCAGTTTCTTGCTATTTCTGCTACTTATTTCGAATGTATTGTGCCATTCACATGTTTTTCTTTGTTATTATTATACACTGTGAGCTACTGTGTCCAAGTATCAATAACATTTATCTAAGTCTAAGTTTAAGTCTTGCCCAAGGACACAACAGCAGTAATCGGCCAATGATGTTTACGTCGAGAGCGGGATTCGAACCACCAACCTTCGGGTCCGCTGAGCTCCCCGTTTTAAACCACGAATGTGTCAAATCTGTATTATTTCCTGACTTTACCTTTTTTTTAACGTACTTATAATGTTCTTTTTATTCACCCACATTTATGGAACAGACGCGTTAAAGGACAACTTTAAATGTGCGACTTTTTCATTTATTTAAGTAGTTTTATGTGCACTTAATGATGTAAAATGTGAATAAATGTAGGACGTAGTAACAGTTGAACACAAGATCCTTCCTGTAAAAGTACAAAGAACGCGTCTCTGAGAGTTTCCTCTGGGGGATGTTTGTCCACTCAAACTGTCCAAACCAAAACTCTTTCGTTTTTCTCGTCCTCTGAATTGTTTCCTGTTGCAAAACGACACGAGTGAACCGCAACACGCTCAGCTACAAACGCGGGGTTTCCATTCTCTCTCTTTTTCTTTCTCTTACCCTCTTGTCCTCTCTCTGGTTCACTCTTTCTCTTCTGTTCTCTTTCTTCCTCTTAGTCTCACACCCCCTCTCTCGTTTTCTCACTGTTTATCTCTTCTTTCTTTCTCTTACTCTATCTGTCCTCGTCTCTCTCTTTCTCAACTCTTTGCCCCAAATATTTCCCATTGCGGTTCTCTCTCTCTCTCTTCTATCACCCTATCATGTCCTCACTCTTCTTGTCTCTGTGTACCCCTTTATCTTATTAACTCCCCTCCTTCTTTCTCTTTTCCCTCCTTCTCTTTCCCATCTTTTCTTTTCTCTTTCTTGTGCCCTCTCTTTCTTCCTCTGACCCCCCTCTCGCTCTCTATACCCTTTCCCTCTCTCCATCCCTCTCTCTTTCTCTGTTTTTCTTCGCAGTATCTCCATGTTCCTCTCTGTAGCTCCCTCCTTTCTCACCCTCTCTCTCCCTCAGTCTTTCTCTCTCTTTCCTTCCTCCACCCTCTCTCCCTCTTTACCTCCTTCCCTCCTCCCCATTCCTCTCTGTCTCCCTCCTCCCTCTCTCTCGCTGCCCCTCTCCTTCTCTAGTCTCCTTCTCTAGTCTCCTTCCCCTCTTGCTCTCTCTGCCCTCGTCTCTCTCCCCTTCTCTCCCTCCTCCCATCTCTCTCCCTTTTCTCCTCCTTTCCTCTCTTTGCCCCTCTCTCCTTCTCTAGTCTCCTCCCCTAGCTTCCTCCTTACCCTTCACTCTCTCTCTCCTCCTCCCTCTCTCCTCCTCCCTCTCTCCTCCTCCCTCTCTCCTCCTCTCTCCTCCCTCTCTCCTCCTCTCTCCTCCCTCTCTTCACAGGTCCAGGTCGGTGTATGCGGCCGTGCTGGAGGAGGAGTGGAGCATTCATCAGGCTCTAAGTGGCTGTAGGAAAAGCATTGCTCTGTGGGAGTGGGGCTGACAGCAGTTTTCCTCAGATCGATCGGCCGAGCTGCTCTCGTTTATGACAAAAGAGTTGGCGACTCGGCGGTCACAAAGTCAATAGTGTGATAAATACTCCCCTCCTCCTCCTCTCTGTCCAGCTCTCTCCATCCTCTCTCTCTCTGTCCAGCTCTTCTCCAGCTCTCTCCATCCTCTCTCTCTCTCTCTGTCCAGCTTTCCTCTCTCTCTCTCTCCTCTGTCCAGCTCTCCTCTCTCTCTCTCCTCTGTCCAGCTCTCCTCCTCCTCTCTCTCTTTCCTCTGTCCAGCTCTCCCCTTCCTCTCTCTCTGTCCAGCTCTCCTCTCTCTCTCTCTCCTCTGTCCAGCTCTCCTCTCTCTCTCTCCTCTGTCCAGCTCTCCTCCTCCTCTCTCTCTCTCCTCTGTCCATCCCTCTTTCTCTCTCTATCCTCTGTCCATCCCTCTTTCTCTCTCGCTTCTCTTTCCATCTCTCTCTCCTCTGTCATCCCTCTTTCTCTCTCATTCCTCTTTCATCCCTCTCTTTCTCTCTCTCCTCTTTCCATCCCTCTCTCTCCTGTCATCGCTCTTCGCTCCTCTTTCCATCTCTCCCCCTCCTCTCTCTCTGACTCAATCTATCTCTCTCTTCCTCTCTCTCTCCACTCTCTCTCTCTCCACTCTTCCATCACATTTCTCCGCCGTAAATCCACTGACCAGAGGCGCTGCTTTATGGACCCGGAGGAACAAGTTTACTTAATTTAAAGAAAGGAAATAAAGCAGAGAAGCGGCGGCTCTGGAGCTGTTTGCGCCGCGGGGTCTGACGTGTGAGCGAGTGAACGGAGGGATGAACTTGACTGATGTATGAAGGAGTGAGTGGAGGGATGAACGTGACTGATGTATGAAGGAGTGAACGGACGGATGAACGTGACTGATCTATGAAGGAGTGAACTGAGGGATGAACGGGACTGATGTATGAAGGAGTGAACTGAGGGATGAATGTGACTGATGTATGAACGAGTGAACTGAGGGATGAATGTGACTGATGTATGAACGAGTGAACGGAGGGATGAATGTGACTGATGTATGAAGGAGTGAGTGGAGGGATGAATGTGACATGTATGAAGGAGTGAGTGGAGGGATGAACGTGACTGATGTATGAAGGAGTGAACGGAGGGATGAACGTGACTGATGTATGAACGAGTGAACGGAGGGATGAACGTGACTGATGTATGAAGGAGTGAGGGGAGGGATGAATGTGACTGATGTATGAAGGAGTGAGTGGAGGGATGAACGTGACTGATGTATGAAGGAGTGAACAGAGGGATGAATGTGACTGATGTATGAAGGAGTGAACTGAGGGATGAATGTGACTGATGTATGAAGGAGTGAGTGGAGGGATGAATGTGACTGATGTATGAAGGAGTGAACAGAGGGATGAATGTGACTGATGTATGAAGGAGTGAGGGGAGGTCAGCACAAGTACTGCAAATGTGAAGTAAAAGTACTGCTGAACTCATACTGACAAAGTACTTTTACATATTCATTTAATATACTGTAGCTTTGATTAAGAACAATATTTTTGTTTCAGTAAAAGCCTGGATATTGTAGTATTGATAATATAATTTTAATAACTGAAATCACTGAATAATCTCCCTGAATTTCAGTATTTATTCCTTCATTTGTTTTAGAGTTTATCAACTTCTGAGTGTTTCTCAAATCGCGGTACATGTACCACTATGGTGCCTCCAGTGGGATGTGATCTGTAATTTAAATATGTTAATTTATAGACAAATCTGTGACTGTTTTGTTTTTCTTTGGCCTAATTATTATTTAGAATGACCAAATCCATGGCCTCAGAAAAAATGTATGCGTCTCATACATCTTTTTGTTCGGTAAGTCGCCTGGCAGAACAGAAAGTATAAACAAACAAGTGGCAACTGAACACTGATCGAATATGTTTCTCAAAAAAACTTTTGTCCAGTTGGTAAATTGAAATTCTCCTTTGTCATAGATTCCACCTGGACAACAGGATTTTAAGGACAAGGATTGTACGAATACAGTGGTCCCTTGTTTATCACGGGGTTACGTTCCAAAAATAACCCACAACTGGTGAAATCTGTGAAGTAATCAGCTTTAGTTTTTACAATTACATGTTTTTAAACTGTAAAACCGCTCTGCGATCTAAACTGAGGAGCGCGGGGTGAAAAACATAGTTATGGGGAGTTGTTGGCTCTGTTTTTTATTCTTATAAACAGACATGTCACCCTCGATTACCCAGAACACAATGTGCGTTCATACACTGTAAAAAAAAAATAAAACATGCAAAATCGCACAAAAAACAAAACAAAAATCCATGAAACAGCAAGAGTGAACTGTGTTATAGTGAGGAACGACTGAATCTGTTCATTTATAGACAAATCTATGACAGTTTTTTTTTTCCTTTGGGCTAATCAGTATTTGGAATGACCATATCCGTGGCCAAAGAAAATATATATTTTCTCTTGTATATCTGTTTGTTAGTTAAGTCGCGTGGCAGAAAGTGTAAACAAATAGGTGAAAAAAGAGAAATTCAATTTGTAAACTTTTTTTTTTCTCCGAATGTTTTGCAAAAAAAACTTTTGTCCAGTTGACAAATTGAATTTAATCTTTGTCATGGATTCGCCCTGAACGACTGAGGGATTTTACAAATAAACAAGTAGGTGTGTTAGTTTCAGTGAACTCCGCTCCTCCCTTCAGACACATATAAGACACATCCTCTGACAATCTGAACCACTTGAGCTTCGAAACGCCTTCAATAAAATTAAAAAAAAAAAACATAGAATTTTTCTTTTTCTACTTGGATGACTTGATGTTTAGGCCTAATGTAAACATCTAAGGTCCTCAGAAAACAAAGTATTACACGGTGTGACAAGTTTAAGACCTGTAGAAGTTTAAGAAACATAAACACTATTATAACGATGTATGATAACCAATAATATGTATTTTTTTTTTATTATTATAAATTGTATCTTAGACTGGATAACATAAATGCTCGACTTACACTTCCACGTTCATCCAGAGCCCAGTGTCTCCAGAATCTTCTCCACACGAGTCCATAGATGTTTGCGGTGTAACTCCGATTTTCTCTTTAGCCCTAATCCACCTCGTGAAATCCCTTTACACTTAAAAGTACCGTCGTGTTCAAATACAGCGGGATCATCAACACCAGCGATTACACCGCTCCAAATTACCCTGCTCCATCTCAATATTTTCAATTACTCTGCTATAAATAACGCGGGTCTGGGCCGGGATTAATGCATGTCTGTATGTTCGGGAGTATGTTTTGAGTGGCGCGTCATTGGCTGTGCCGCGTAATCCCGTTAGCGATTGGGAGGAAAACAAAAAGATCTCATTAAGATTTAAGATGTTTGGGGATTGTCAATAAAATGTTGGCATGGTCACCGGTGCCTCTTTAACGTGGCTCTGACCCATTTTGGTACAAAGACAAAACGAGCTCTTCAGACGGTGACTCTAAGCCAAATACGCCGGGTTTTATCAGTATTTCTAATAAACATGAGCGTGTAGGCCTCATGGTGAATATTAGTCCAATCATTTCTTTGCCAATTTGCATATTAATCTATCTATATATTAAATAACTAAGTGGATTATAGAAGTGCTAATTAAGAACAAGGTAAACAAATAAATAAATACTCAAATAATACTTAAAGATGTAACTTTCCTACCTGTTTGTCTTCATGGACACGTTTTTTTCTTTGTCTAAAATGTTCCACAGTCCGGCATTGGTAAATAATCGCATTTTCATATCACGCTTTACCACCTTTAAGGAACCACACACTTTTTCACACACATTAATACACTAGTGTACGCAGACATTAGGGTGGGTTAAGTGTCTTGCTCAAGAACAAGAGCTGGACCCAAACAGCTAAACTTTCACTATAAAAAAAAGGATTTTCTATCATAGTTAAACTGACTTGAATTAAGCAGATTCATCTTAAAAGATCAATTTTAAGATTTTTTTAACTTAATAAAATGAGATTTTTTTACTTGTTTCAAGATATTCCTTCCTGATTTATCTTATCTAGATATTACAACTTATTCTGAGCACTTTTTATATTAAATCAGTCCAGGTTAAGCCTCTTTAACTTCCTTCTCAAACCAATAAGGTGAAAAATCTTGCCATAAATACTTGAAACTAGTGTTTTCTGCCTAGAACAAGATTCGTATTTCGTCTTGTTTTAAGAAAACTTGGTAAGTGGAAATTTCTTACTGCACTGGCAGATAATTTAACTTAAAATAGGACATTTTTACCTCAAAATTTGTATTTTTTTTCTGATTTTTTGATAGGCCTTTTTTGCAGTGTTGGGTCAGTGGATCTGACCGTTCGACCGATGGATTTTACTCCAGTGTCAGTATTTTAAATTTCTATTTACATTTTCATTTATAGCTCATAGTTTAATTCACTTACACTTGTGTTTATTTTCTGTAGTATAATTATGTGTTCAGTTAGTTGGCTCCTGGGCTATTTAACTTCTCCTCTGTCTGGTGTTTTGTTTTGTTTTTTGGGTTGTGTTCAGTTGACTTTACGTTCCCTCAGTTTGGGCCCAGTTTTTTTGTGGATGGTTTGCTTGTGTTAAATCATTTTGGACTTAATTAAATTTAAACTTCTTTTTATACCTTGTCCTTTGTTTCCTCTGCTTGCTCCCTGACAGAGGACGAACACGCTGCTGTCGCCCCTTGAACTTATCAATAATAATAACTTTATTTGTCATCGCACATATGAAGGCAAGGCAAGTTTATTTGTACAGCACAATTTGTACACAAAATAATTCAAAGTGCTTTAAAGAATAAGAAATACATGAAAATCACAATACAAACAAATCAAAACCTAAATAATCATCATGAAATTTTAAAATTGTTTAAAATAGTACAACGAAATGAAGTGCAATCCATCAGTGCAGATAAAATAAATAAATATATAAGAAATAAATAAAAACCCATCCATCTCATAAGTTAAAACGTTATTATATATAGTATAAGTTATTTATATATAGTTAAGTTATTTCGCTGTGTTTAAAAATGTGATGTCTCTTGGATGAAAACTGTTTCTCAGTCGATTTGTCCTTGTTTTGAGAGCCCTGGATCTTTTGCCTGAGGGAAGCAGCACAAACGGAGCGCGTCCGGGGTGAGAGGAGTCCTGTGAAATATTTCTCGCTTTTTTGAGGCAAGGGGAACTGTAAAGTTTGTCCAGAGATGGGAGAGGGCAGCCGGTAATGTTCTGGGCTGTGGTGGTGACCCACTGGAGCTCTTTCCTGTGCCAAACCACCCACACAGAGGACGTTAAGATGCGACAGAAGGACACCAGCAGCTTCTCACACAGGTGGTGGTTCTTTAAAATCCATTCTCTGCTGGGCGTCTTCACCGGAGCAGTGGTGTTGGCGCTCCAGGTCAGGTCCTCCTCGATGGTGACGCCCTGAAACTTGAAGGTGGCCACTCCCTCCACAAGTCTCCGCCGATGTAGTCCACCACCAGGTCCTTGGTCTTGGAGGCGTTGAGGACCAGGTTCTCGTCGTCGCACCGCACAGAGCCGCTCCGTGTGTCGCTCCTGCCGGAGATGTAATTGTATTTTTATTGACGTGTTTTTATTGCTTCAACATACCGTGAAATAACATGGATTACCGTGAGCTGGCTCGCCTCTCCACAGATCTAATGAGGTGACTTACTTGGTAGCGTCACCTGCTTGTCCCCTTGGAGATAAGATGCTCTTTATGTCCAAAATGTTCCGCAGTAGAGCACTCAAATTTAGCTTCATTCCCCGATTTCACTGATTTCACTGACTGGCTTCATTGTGTGTTTTTATCGCTCAAAAATATCATATAAAACATAAATTCTTCCTCTGAGCAGAATCACCTCTCCGCAGATCGAACTTTTCACTTGTCCTGGTGGCATAGCCTGCTCATCTCGTTTAATGCTAAACTGTGGAACATTCCAGACAAAGCAACAACTCCAAAAATCTCCATGGAAACAAGCAGGTAGAAGGTGGAGAGGGTCTATTGGAAAAGCGACATAGCGCACCTTTGAAACTGCATTACATAACTTTTTAAAACTTTTTTTGTGGGGTGTGGGGTCCATTACCTGCTTGTTTCTATGGATACGTCATGCCGTCACGCCAAGAATGTTCCACTGTATGACATTAAACAGCTCGACCTTATTTTTATTCAATTACAGGTGGTTTTATAGCTCAAAAATACCTAAAAAAAACAAGCATTTTGACTGTGAACGGTGTCGCCTCTCCACAGATCTGATCTGTACAAAGATATAAACACTTAAATCTATCAGAAAATGACTTAAAAGTAGTGAAATTATCTTGCTGCATGGACAGATAATTTTACAGAACTAGTAAGTAGATAATAAATCTGAAAACACGATGAATAACCTGATATAAATTTCTAAATCTTGGCCAGATCTGAGAAATTTGCAGCGTAACTTGTTCTGATTTGATCCCTGTGGTGATAGAAAGGTTTAATAACATAAAAGTTACACAATGCACCCTTAAATAAAATCAGTATATACATTTCTAAAGCACACAAACACTTGACTTGCACTTTTTTATTCCACCAACTCAGCTCCGACACTAGAAATTCTTTAGCCAATACCGAGGTAAGGGATACAGCGGGTTATTGAAACACACCGGGGCACGAAAACAAGCCAAACCTGAGTCTCAACAGCACAACCCCGGCTTATGTGTGTGTGTGTGTGTGCGTCTGTGTGTAAGAGGCAGCTGGGTGTGCGTTTTGTGCGTTTTGGCTGGAGGGAGGCCATTGATGTGAAGGATAAGTGCCCCGGACCACGGAGAAGCCCGGGTTTCATTCACACCTGGAGTTAAAGTGCGATGTGTTTGTGGAGATCCCATTCAGATAATAAAGAACACATGGTGAGGGGGGAGAGGGCCAATAATGCTGAACCGCCGCCAATTTTCACCAAACTGCAGCGTTTTACCACATTCGGACAAGGTGGAGTATTGTCAGCACATCCCAAAGTGAATATGAGTGTGATGTACGCTGGGGAATCATACGGGCAAAGTGATGCAAGAGGTTTGGATTTCTTCTACTTCTGCTGATGTCGGTGCGGTTATTGTGCTGTGAGGAGTTTAACACCGAGCTGTAGTGTAAAAAAGACCCTAAATTAGGTCCTATGTTACGCAAAATAGGTTCTTGTGAGCTTTAAGGCATGTTATAATGCTGTTACCGTCTCAAAAACATACCTGCAGTTGTGTTTTGTTTCATTCACTCATGTAATCCTTTGAGTAATCCTGCAATGTTCGTTTATTTACATCTCTAAAACTCAAAATGCAATCAAATTTTCCACTTTATGATTTCATGTAAGGGTAGTTTTCAAGTTAACAGCGTTTACCTTTTACCTTTTGTTCAGTACAGCACAGCAAAAACTGGAGGGTCAAAATTTCAGGGTAAAGTATTTCAGAGTTGTTTCTAACACAAAAAGTCTTATGTCAACTATTTGAAAGTTAAATGAGAGTTCGAGTTGGGGTTATTTGCCTATTCAACTTCCCTTAGTGTTAATTCAACTTCCCCAAGTGTTAATTCAATTTCTTAGTGTTAATTCAACTTCCCTTAGTGTTAATTCAACTTCCTTTGGCGTTAATTCAACTTCCTTTAGTGTTAATTCTACTTCCTTTAGTGTTAATTCAACTTCCCTTAGTGTTAATTCAACTTCTCATAATGTTAATTCAGCTTCCTTTAGTGTTAATTCATCTTCCTTTAGTGTTAATTCAACTCCCCCGAGTGTTAATTCAACTTCCCTTAGTGTTAATTCCTCTTCCCCTTGTGTTAATTTAACTTCCTCTAGTGTTAATTCAACTTCTCCTAGTGATAATTCAACTTCCCCAACTGTTAATTCAACTTCCTTTAGTGTTAATTTAACTTCCCCGAGTGTTAATTTGGCACCTCTCATGAGAGAAGAACCAGGTACATCTTTTAAAATGTGTAAAACGAAAATAAAGGCTTTACATGCACTGTTTTTGCTACATTGTACCTCAGTGGGGTCCAAACTTTTTTCATCAAGGGCCACATATTCAAACACAGACCAGCGTGAGGGCCGATCGAGGGGCATAGACTGATGGTAAACAGTGAATAAGTCAAATCTGTGCAACAGGTTTAAATGACCCTCCAGACCTTTGTTCATGTTTAGACCCTCAAAAGGAGACACTACATTTGCTTGATCAAGGTAGATTTCAAAAACATGCAGTAAAAAGTACTACTTGTGGTACTATGGGCCAATTCACCTGGAAGCCCGAGGGCCAAAACAATTAGTCTGAGGGCCGCATTTAGCCCCTGGGCCCTAGTTTGGACATGCCTGGTGTACCTTAATTTTCACTCTACAGCGTGTAGTTACTACTCCCCAAAATGTTAAATTAACTAAAATAAAGTGTAAAGATAAAACATCTCTCTGTGTTGTTTAGTTAAATCAAGATTACCCTACAAAGTGTCCGTTTACTCTCAAAACGTTAATATAACTCTTGGTTTGGGGGTGAAACAGGTCCAGTTTTTTGTCCCAGTGTTTCTTTATTAACTTTTCCAAACATGTTAAATTAACTCTAAAACAGATAAGACTCATATAAACCCTGAGAAACTGTTATAATTGATTCTGTGAGAGTGATTTTAACACTCCACTTTTGGCTGTGAGGACCAGAACCAGCCACGTGATTCTAGTGAAGGTGTTTGGAGTTTAAAACCAGTTTGAGAGAATATCCTGCTACTCCTAGACTGTATGAAGAAGGGGACGTACTTTTGTGCTCTTAAGTTTACATACCCTGGCAGAATTTATGATTTCTTGGCCATTTTTCAGGTTTGGTTTCAACATAATCTCTCATTTTCCAGAGTTTGAACATTGCTGATTGGCATTCTCAGTTCCTTGGATATCTTCTTTTATTTTCTTATATAAGACAGACCTGGAGCCTTTTGCCAAGAAGAATGGGCAGCTTTACCGTCAGAGAAAATCACGCATCCACAACTGTCAGAAAAGACTCCAAGCTTCATTGATGTTGAAGGGGGCAATACACGGGATTAAAAACCGGGGTATGTAAACTTTTGATCAGGGTCATTTGTGTAGTTTCTGTTGTTATTATGATTTAAAAAGAGCACTAACCATGAGTGAAAGAAAAGTTTTTGTGTTATCATTCATATTCTCTGAAAAATGGCCAAGAAAACATGAATTCTGCCAGGGTATGTAAACTTATGAGCACAACTGTACCTCACCCGCTCGCTCCTTCCTATTTGGAACACGCCATTCCAAATAGGAAGTGTTTATGGGGGCACTTCTGGCTCCATCGCGATGCTCTCCGCTCTCTCTGTAACTTCTGCTGTGGCCTCGTCATTCCCATCTTAAAATGTTTGTATTAACCTGCTCTACATGATCCAGG
Source organism: Odontamblyopus lacepedii (assembly GCA_034769755.1). Lineage (NCBI taxonomy): Eukaryota > Metazoa > Chordata > Actinopteri > Gobiiformes > Gobiidae > Odontamblyopus > Odontamblyopus lacepedii. The sequence goes on along the minus strand of CM068364.1, from coordinate 10,715,611 downwards.
TGTTTTTATTTCACTATTTTTCCCATAAATCAGTTCTTAGTCCTAACATCGACCTCGCTGAGCTTCATTTGACTGGAGCCGGACGCTATGAGTGACGTCAAACTCTCTTAGGCCCCGTTTACATGTACATGGATATTTTTAAAAACAAATATTTACCTCGCTCCGTTTTCCGAAATAACATCGTGCACACAGCATTGTTTTCAAAAAAGTTTCTGTTTACATGAACCCGCATAAATACGCCGTCGAGCGCCGTCATAACTACGCCGAGCCTCTAGGGGCCAGTGTAGGAAGAAGGAAAATGCTCTGCAGCCAATCAGAATCCTCATTTCGACAACAACAAATGGAGTAGCTTCCTATTCCTTTCTAAACAAACATGGCTCCAGATTCATTTGTCTGGACAGACAGCGAAGTTGATTTGAGAGGAGACGGCATGACGGTCTCACCCTCGATGTGAGGACGCAGCAAGTCAGAGAGTAACAGCAGTGATGACCGCGACATCCTAAAGTTTTCACGCCACTCCTCCGGGACAAACACTTCATTTTCAAAATGATCCCACCGGACAGCGGCCTGCCCAGGTCGGACCCAAAAACGGCGACGTTGGCGGTGACGGCGACTGGGTCTTTGAGTCGTAGGGAGAAGAGAGAAAATTGCTGACCTCCGAGCCTCATTCATCTCTTCATCGATATGATCCATCGATATGATCCATCAGCTGTGCAAATGCAAACACATGACAAGTGTTTGCAGCAGAAGTAATGCGACTGCTGCTCTGATGCTTCTGATCATCACCATAGAAAAACGTTAACACTGGTCGCACACACTAAAACGCCGTTTATGTCACTTTACACGCAAACTTCAAACCGTAGTTTTCCAAAATCTCCACTTTAGTTTTTAGAAAGATTCATTTTCAGAGGCAATTTCTCTGTTTCTGTGTAAAAGATGGATACAAACGAAGAGAAATTTCTCAGTTTTTAAAAATATAAACTTTGTGTTCTAGTTACAACTGTCCTTTTGCGCCATCTTTATAGCAGCAGCAAAACCATTAACCACCTCAGCCTCCCCCATTTCCTCATTCTTTATTCATTTATAGAGTTTTAAATGTCCTCCTTCCTTCATCCCAGTATAAACATTACACTTTCTTCCCTGTAAACACCACAACTGTTGCCGCTCGCCTTCTGCTCGAATGCGTGTGGCCCTCTTTCGGCTGTCTGCATTTCTTTCTCCTCTTATTAGTAATTAAACAACTGTAGAACTCCACCGTGGGAGGGGGCTGGTCCAGAACAAAACACACAGGGAGAAAAAGACATAAACGGAGAGAGAGAAGGATCGAAAGAAGAAGAGAGGAGACGGAGAGATAGCGCAGAACCACGCAGACAGCAAGATGAAGGCAATATTTTTCTTTCCGAGTTTGTCTTGAGGTGATACAGCGTGCCATAATTAATTACCAGAGACAGGTACGTATTAAAAACAATATTGTAGCTCAGCCAAAGCCTCGGAGGTCTTTGCGCCAATAAAAAGGAGAATTCATCAGATGCGAGCCTGTCCAAACCGAGGCACCCTGAAAGAAGAGACAGCACCGCGCTTGCTTAATTTATATCAAAATCTCGGCATAAATTGGAAGAGCTGTAAAAACCCCCAATTAGCCATCTGCGGTTGTCTGGAGGAAAGTTGATCTATGAGTCTATCAATACACGGAAACTGCGAGGAGAACAGTGCGACGCCCCGCTCCAATCAGGGTGCACGGGGGCGGAGAAGCACCCATAGGATCCATCCCGTGTGGTTTTAAAGAGCGCGAGGGAGAGCGCGGAGGTAAAAAGGGCCAGATGATGTTCCCTCTTCCCACTGTTTATCCGCTGTAAAGTTTGACACGGTGCTTTGGGTTTTATCGTCCGCTTGTCAAGTGCGTGATGAGTAACGCGGAGAGGCTGGAGGAGGAATGTTTTGAAGAAGTTTGTGAAAATAAAAGGAGGGGAAAAGACGGACACGATAGTCAAAAGTGCAAAAATGAGGCCTGCTGTAAGCGCTGGTGGTCATAACCTTCTGGGGAGGTAGAAAATCGTCAAATGCCGGACGAGGTTTTTTGAAGAATATACGATATAAAACTCGCGCTTTTTCTGGGAGAGGGCCGGCCACCTGCTTGTCTCCATGGATATAGATCATTTTAATGCCCTGTTTTGGGATGTTTCGGGCCACGGAGATGAGCAGAGAATACTTAGATGAGAGAAAAGAAATCCCAGGTGCCGCAGTAGAGCTGTTGTTGTGTCCTTAGGCAAGACACTTCACCCATAATGTCTTGTTTAGATGTGATTGAGTCATTTTTGGTGCACAGTAGTAATACAGTGTGGACTGAATGAGTAATGCAATGTAAAGCAACTTTTGGTTGTAAGTAACTACATAAATTCACTGCTTTATTATTTTTATTTTATTTTAATGTATTTAGTTAGTTTTAGTGTTGATATTTGCACCAGAAATGTTACGTAATGCACGTTTAAAGTCATTTAAAGCTATTTAGAATGAACAGAATACTTTTACGTGACCACTCACACAATTAAAAACCCGTCTCCTTATCTTAGAAGTGATAATTAGAAGGAAAAATGGGAATCCCAGGTGACGCAGTAGAGCTGTTGCTGTGTCCTTAGGCAAAACACTTCACCCATCTTGTCTTGTGTACAGTAGATGTGGTGTGATTGAGTAATTGATGGTGGAAAGAGCTGCCAGTGGTGTACAGTAGTAACTTTTACCAAAACTGAACTGGGAACTGAATGAATAACACAATGTAAAGCACTATCAGTATCTTGAGAGTTGCTACATAAATTCAGTGCATTCATGTGATGTAATTTAAATTTTTTTGTATTTTATTTTTGTAGTACTTTATTATCCCTGTAGGGCAATCGTTCTTTGCATTTCACCCATCCTTTCAGGAGCAGAGAGCAAGGACCCATCTCCATGATCTTGTTGCTTGGCTTGGTCAGGACTCGAAGGTTTTCTACCTGTGGTGCATGTTTTCGGTTGATGGGGGGAAACCGGAGATAAACCCACCCAGACACTCACTACAGTCCCTGACAAAAGTCTTGTCGCTGATCCATTTTGTAGAATCAAAAGCTTATAACCTGACTTTAAATTAATCGATTGGTTTTAGAAATGTCTCATATGAAAGCTAAAACCCTCCCAAATTATGATCAATATACTGAAATAAATTTGCTTTACTGAAGAAAGATTGATCCTTTAATGAACACAGAAAGGTCAGATTTTGGCAAGACAAACGTTTTGTTGCCTTGTCATATGATGCACCCAGTCCTAGATTACAGCCTCACCTGTGATCAGTTACTGATCAATCAATTAGTGGGTGTGTATAAAAAGAACCCCAGCACACCAGACCCTCACATCAACTGCAACTTGACCTCTGACAACATGCCTAAGATCCACCCTGAGACCAAAGCGTTAATTATCAAGAGGCTGAAGACCAGATCCACTGCTGAGGTGGCTGACACCTTCAATGTGTCTCAGCGTCAAGTACAAAGAATAAGAAAAAGAAATAATAATACTTTTATGTGTTTTATTATTTATTTTATTTTATTATTTTTTATTGTATCTTATTTTATTTATTTTATTTTTTGTGTTTCTATTATTATTATTATTATTATTATTATTATTATTATTATTATTATTATTATTATTATTATTATTATTATTATTATTAAGGCACCAGAAATATTACATAATGCACATTTAAAATAAAACACTTAACTCAATTCCAAACTATAGTCTATGTGAAATATTATTCCGACATTATGAGCAGAATCAGTGAGCGGCCTCTTTCCCTGACCATTCCAATCAGGACCCTCTCCTCCCTAAAAACCCTCAAACCTGAATCTGGTGTGATTTTAAAGTGCACATTTGGCCGTCATCCTCACACAGTCCCAGGTTACAGAGAGGAAGATCCTCCTCCTCCTCCTCCTCCTCCCCCCCCACACAGATGGCACCGGCAGAACTTAAGTCGTTCTCTGTGTACTCAGTTTGCGTGGCAGTCCCGGCTGTGTCCCTGATCCATCACCAAACCACGGCAGGAGCAAAGTGGGGAGACAGGAGGAGGAGGCAGGAGCACAGTGAGGAGGCAGGAGCAAAGTGAGGAGACAGGAGCAGGAGGAGGAGGAGGTAGGAGCAAGAGGAGGAGGCAGGAGCAAGAGGAGGAGGCAGGAGCAAAGTGAGGAGACAGGAGCAAAGTGAGGAGGCAGGAGCAAAGTCAAGAGACACGAGCAAGAGGAGGAGGCAGGAGCAAAGTGAAGAGACAGGAGCACGAGAAGGAGGAGACAGGAGCAAGAGGAGGAGGCAGGGGCAAAGTGAGGAGGTAGGAGCAAGAGGAGGAGGCAGGAGCAAGAGGAGGAGGCAGGAGCAAGAGGAGGAGACAGGAGCAAGAGGAGGAGTCAGGAGCAAAGTGAAGAGACAGGAGCACGAGAAGGAGGAGACAGGAGCAAGAGGAGGAGGCAGGGGCAAAGTGAAGAGACAGGAGCACGAGAAGGAGGAGACAGGAGCAAGAGGAGGAGGCAGGGGCAAAGTGAGGAGGTAGGAGCAAGAGGAGGAGGCAGGAGCAAGAGGAGGAGGCAGGAGCAAGAGGAGGAGACGGGAGCAATAGGAGTACATTATAATATTCAGTGTACAATGTGGCACAGTGAGTTATGTTTTTACCCACAGACCAGAGGGTAAACGGTTTAATAAAGGAGCAAGAAGATGAGAGGCGAATCAACTGACATGTTGTTTAGGCTTGAATGTCCCAAAGTATGGCATTTAACATATCTGTCACCATGGAGACAATAGGTGATGTCAACAGGCCAGCACATTCAGGCCTCGTTTACACGTACACGGATATTTTTAAAAAACGATAAATTTCCCTCAGTTTGTGCCCATCTTTTACGCCCAAACGGAGAATTCGCCTCTGAAAACAAGTCTTTCTAAAAACTCTGGCTAAAGTGGAGATTTTGGAAAACTACGGTTTGGCGTTTGCGTGTAAAGTGACATAAACGGCGTTGATACGACATTGACACGCCAAAGTGCGACCAGTGTTAACGTTTTTCTATCCAGACAAACGAACCTGGAGCCATGTTTGTTGTTTTAAAGGAATAGGAAGTGACTATATTTGTTGTTGTTGAAATGAGGATTCTGATTGGCTGCAGAGCGTTTTCCTTCTTCCTACACTGGCCCCTAGAGGCTCGGTGTAGTTATGACGGCGCTCGACGGCGTATTTATGCGGGTTCATGTCAACGGAAACTTTGCTGTGCGCACGATGTTATTTCGGAAAACGGAGCGAGGGAAATATTCGCGTGTACATGTAAACGGGGCCTTAGAGACAGGATCTGTAGAGAGGTTTTCCAGGTTATTTTGAACAATAAAATAATATAACAGCGATAAAGATGTGTTTCCCGATGTAAAGTGACTAGTTGTGACTGGAAGGGCATCTGACGTAAAGCCCTTATCCCACCGTAGTAATGAAAAACTGAAATTAAATACATTAGAATATCATTTAAAGCCGGATAGTTCAGTTTGTCCATGTGAAAACAGTAAAAGAATGTGTAAAAAAAACATCCTCCTTGAAATCCACAGATAAAAGGCTGTTTATCAAACTCATTTGGAGTTCATTAGGCGGAGGTGACACAGTTCACCCCAACTACTGCGTTCATTCATTCACCGCAGTCTTTAGTCGCAGGTCAGAATATTAAAACACGGGAATTTCATTTTGCACTCGCTGCTGATATCGTGGCAACTCGGGGCCATGCCTGTCTCATGGTCCCTGAATTCTTTTCTAATAAAAGCAAATAAAAACACGATTTACAAATGTGCAAAACGCAAAACACACACACGTCTTATAATAAAGGTGCACTGTGCAACTTAGGTTTCCATGGAGATGCTCAGATGCACAGAATGACTTTAAACATATCTGTATTGCTGTTATCCATTACGACAGTTTTACTTGATTTAAAGAAATGCACTGAAAAACATGAATTCTTCGTATTTTTTGTGACTTGTAACTCAGTGAGTGTCTGGCATCTTCTGCTTTTCCCTATAGAGATGCATATGTTTAATGCCAAACTATGGGACATTCCAGGCAAAGCAAAAACATATCCATAGAAATGGTTCATGCAAAAGTTACAAACTGCACCTTTAAGTAGTGTATTTTTTTTTAAGTCTTAAGTCTTTTTTCAGGGTTTGGGTGGTTCCTGCGACTCAAACTCAGATGCGACTTATATATTACATTTTTCACACCGACAGTCCATAGACCATAAATATGAATTGTACATATGAATCAAAAATAAAAAACAAATCACTATCCTTTATTCATTTTGGTTTTAGAGACAAATAATGAAAAAAAAACTGTTATTTTTTCATTTTCTTATTTTTGGTTTTATATTGAAAAACGAAAATGAACGAATGATATACGGATTATTGTTCTCTATTCGATTGTTTTTATTACTATAACTTCTATAACTCGCCTTTCAAGATGAAATGTCAGTTCTTGGTCTCTGATTTTATAAAATAAATTTCCCCCAAAAAGTGTGATTTATAGTCCAGTGCGACTTATAGTCCAAAAAATACGGTAAATATAAGTAAATAATTGTCAGATTTTAGACTAGAATTTCTTTATTTGTCATCGTAACAGATACAACTAAATGAAATTTAGACCTTGTTCAACACAAAAGTAATAAATAATCAATAATAAAGGATAAAAAAGTCACTATGGGCATAAAAAGTGCATAAAAACCTCCACACAAACGCATATTCCCACCACATACATCCACATTTCTTTTTTTTTATTTTTTATTCATGTTGATAATATCTATTTTTAAACATAATTTTAGGTTTAAATCTTGATGTAAAATGGTGTGTAAAATTCTAAATCCTTGTAAATCCCCCTCGGGAGACTGTAGCCACCCTCCTGTGGTAGTCAAAGGGTTAAGCTCCCTCTGGGGACTATTTAACTCCAACAAGTCCAAACTCCTCAAACCAATTCCTCCAAAGTGATGGACGCTCAATAACACTTGGCTATTTCCACTTTTCCTCCCTTCCCCGCTCCTCCTCCACCTCCCCTCCATAACTTCTTTTCTTATTTTGGTTCAGGGGGATTCCTGTAAGTTGAAAGGCTATGGCCCTCGCCCTCTGTGCCTTATCACTGTCTTTAGAGCTTGCGAAAACTTGGCTGCACCTTTTCGTTTTTTGAGCAAAAGGAGGAGGAGGAGGAGTAGAGAAAGAGAGTGCGGTGAAATAGCATTTGGGATTATAGTTCTGACGACAAACCTGACTATTCACACTTGGCATTAGCACGACAGCCCGGGTACAAGACGGATATTTTTTATTCCCTTCAATTTAACTTTAATTACTCAAATCTCGCGGAGGGCACACAAGAAAAGCCCCAGCATTTGTGTCTGGGAGATTAGCACACTGCCCTGCCAAGTCCTTCCCCGCACTGCATCGTTAGATAGAATTCAAATTCAAATCCAGGCTAAAGACATTGCAGCTGTCTCCCCCCTGGCCTGAAAACCCCGCGGATCAGGAGCGAGCTGTCCTCCCTCCTCTTGCCTTCCCCACGAGCGGCGTAATCCTGTGTCTTCTCCCTCTCTCTCTCTCTCTGATGACTCTGACAGCCAAAATAAAGCCATTAAAGCCTCCCTGAAATAATTAGTAATTAAAAATATAAAATTGGCTTGTTTGCTGCGTTTCCTTGGCACCTCTCCTCGGGCAGAGAGGAAGTGGCTGCTCGTAGGTGTCAGGGGTAACGCGCGGCTCCCGTCTTTATTAAGTCGCGCCGCGGACAGATCAGGTTCAACAAACGCTCCTCCTCTCTTCTCTTCGGTCTGTCTTTCTCTGTTCGTCACTTCGGTAAACTTGCCGGGCGGGAAACTTTGATGGCTGCTCGGTGCGTCTTAGCGCGCTGTCATTTGGGTTCGTTTAATCTCGACGGTGTACGGGCTCCTCGCATTCTCGCGCCGAAGCCTCTTTGCGCCGCGGGAGAGTCGAAAATCCGCACTAGCAGCTCGCCTCTCACCCTCACTTGACTTGACTAACACCTGCGCGGTCTCGGATAAGTTGTGCGCTTATCTGCAGAGCGGGTGCAGACCTCCATTATCGCAGGTTCGGGGACAGATACCCCCGCCGAGCCGTAGGTCACAAATCATAATCCACGCTGCCAAACGCCAAAATCCCGCTAACGTGATCCTAAATTGACAAAACCCTGGATTCTATGGACGAGTTTAAGCCTTATATTAGTGTGACAGGAGCTGGATAAGGTTGATCAGCCCTGGTGCCGCCAGTGCCTCCTCAGAGCTGATGTCCTTTTAGTTTTTATCTCCCTCTGTTAATCCCGAAAAACTGCCATGCAAAAGAGGGCGCAGGGTTCACCAGCCGCCCCTTCAAATCTGTAGGTAATTTCCTCGTGGCTCGGTCTGTGAAAACAGCTGAAAGTCGACAGTTTAAGCTCAGAGCGGTAACAGTTCTGCGAGTGGCCCTGGGTCCAGAGTGCAGTGCTGTAATTGATTGGCGTGATGGCATAAAGGGCAGAGCTGGCACTGGTCCCGTGCATTAAAACGCTGGCACGGCTCAGACAGGCATCTGATTACGATTTCACAGACTCAGACCTGGACCTGATTAAGAACTGCACAGGCCGGAGGAAGGACTTTAAGGGCCCGTAGGAGAAAAAGCCAGTGAGGAGATACAGACTACAGTAGAGTGGCCAGATTTTCAAAATAAAAAACTGGGACATCCCCGGTTTGTGATGTTTGGTAATAATAAAACTGCGAAATGAGTCTGTAATTAAAGAAAATTCTTATGCACAGTCAGTATAGTCACTTTTTTTTATGTTTTTTGTCATTTTTAAGCAGCTTTTCTGTATTTTACCTAAATAAATGACAATTTATGCCTCTCTTTACTGTTGGCAGAGATCAAATTGGTTAAAAATTAGGTAAACTGGGACATTTCTTGTATACAACTTGGACAAATCACTGGTTTTGGACACAGGGCTCAAAACTGGGACTGTCCCGGGTAAATAGGGACGTCTGATCACCCTAGTAAAGTCACATTTTCTTTGTGTCTTGACCATTTCAAGCAGCTTTTCTGTAGTTTACCTAAACCTATGACAGTTTATGCCTCTTTTTACTGTTGGCAGGGATCAGATTGGTCAAAAAGAAGGACATCCAGGCCATTTCTTGTATAAAAGTGGGACAAATTACTTTGGATAAATCTGCTGGGACAAGGAACACACGGCTCAAAACTGGGACTGTCCCGGGTAAACATCGACGTCTGATCAGCTTAGTAAAGTCACATTTTCTTTGTTTTGACCATTTTAAGCAGTTTTTCTGTATTTTACCCAAACAGATAATAGTTTATGCCTCTTTTTACTATTGGCAGGTATAAAATTTGTTAAAAATAGAAACATCTGGGACATTTCTTGTAAAAAAAAAAAATGGGACAAATTAATGGTTTTGGATTATTCTGCTGGGGACACCGCGCTCAAAACTGGTACTGTCCCTGGTCCTGCTCACACTGACTACAGACTAACAGTGACAGACTAATTATACATCTATTTAAGAAGTCTGTTCTGTGCCCACTCGCTCCAGTTCCACAAGTACATTTTCCATTCATTTTGCCCATAGACATTTTTAAAAATTCAAATATCAAGAGTTCAAAAACATTGCGGAGGCTAACCGGCTAGCACGGACATTTTAAGTTCAAAAAGGCTCTTAAAAACACAAAATTTTGCTAAATGTTTTAATAATAATTGGGTGGTTTGAATCAAATGATCGGTCTTGTGGTCATTAGTTATATATCATATAGCTAATTAGTTCTGAGCAAGCTTTCAAACTTTACTAGGAAAATCTATGAGAAGAAATGAATGGGAAATTTAGTTCTATAATCTGGGGTGGGTGGTCACTGTTGAGCTCCATTATACACTGAGCATCTGTGTGTACAAAGTCCTAAAGCACTGATGGGAACCAAGTATCATAATAAAAGCATCATTATGTCTGAGAAATAGATGCGTATATCGCGAGTCACGTTGCGTCGGTATACGAGTGCATTTGATTAAAGCTGCTGTAACGCCAGAAGCGATTCTAAAGTATTTAAAAGTTAATATCTTTGTCATTCCTGCGTCTATCAATGTAAAATAAAAAGAGACTGAAAGATAAAACCCACGTCTTCTAATATTTCAGCTGTAAATCCCTATGGAGCTGTTTTCTGTTGCATCTGAAGAGGACGCTGCCATAACTGTTTTCCTTTCGGACCAAAATAAATGACAAAACAGTGCATGGAGGGACACATGCATATTGACACGTGTATCGAATCATGAGACCAGTATCGAACGATTTGATATTATATCGAATATCGTTGCATCCCTAGGTATTATGTATATCATAATATCGTCAGCCTCCCCACCATATCATGAGGTTTCCCACGATATCGCAATAAATATCGTACCGTGAGGTTCATACCGTGGTGATATCGTATCGTCAGACTTGGATATCGTTACACTCCTACAAGTCACAGGTCAGATCTGTGGAGAGGCGACCCCGCTCACAGTCAGAATCCCTGTTTTTCTAGGTATTTTCGAGCTGTATAACCACCTGTAAGTGAATAAATGTAAAGCATAGACCATATATGTGAGTGGAAATAGCTAAAGCGTTAGCCGCCGCATGCTAAACAGGAAGTGCTCCAGGAGACTCTTCCGGCTCCTTCTCTCCCTTTTTCCCTTTGACTTAAATTGAGATCTTGTCGTCCCTCTCTCCGTAACTGCTGCTGTGGCCTCATCATTTTGGTCTTAAATTGTTTGTATGAACCCGCTCTACACAACCCTGAATTTTTTATTTTGCTGTTTTGTTCCTAAATCAATATATGAACATAAATAACGGACCAATCAGACACCTTCATTCCCCGAGGTTGCTGCCGCCTGCGTTAGCAACAGGTTTGATTGACAGCTAGTTTCGTTGTTAAGTAAGTTTCCTTCCTGCTTTCCTGCCCCGATTGACTATTTTTGAAATAAAATGACAAAATAGATCAAACAATTACTAAATAATAGCTAACGTTACTAGAATCTTAACTAGCATCATTTAACTAGCATAAAGTAAAGTTAATTTCGTTAAATAGTTGTAAATCTATTGTTGTCCACACGTAACAGAACATACACTATTAAACTTACTATTTAAAGTTTGATGAAAAAAAGCTAAAAGTTTCCTTATTATTCTCAAGAAGAATCGTGCAGATTATTGCATTGCAGCTCTGCCATGAGTCGGGCGGCAGATTTAACAACCTCACTCATGATTGGCTCTTGCGGTTGCTATGATACTCGCGATCATTTGAGCGGCGCTGAACGCTGTGGGTGACATCACACTCACTTATACTCATATACACTCATATATATACCAGGCAGGGCAATGTCGTATCCATAGTAACAAGAGCGTGATGGACCCCCCCAGTGCACCTTTATGTATAGTATAGTTCTTTCAGCTACAGTTATATCTCTTAAACGTGCATTTTTTTCTTTCTCTCTGGTTTAAAAACATAATCTAAAAGTCCAAAAGTCTCCCAAAGTTTCCTTATGTCTCTGCTGTGAGATTTAAGACTCCACAGCGCTGAGTTAATAACCCTGATAGTGCAGCCTCCATCCCCCTCTGCCCCCTCACCCCCTCGCTCTCTCCTCCGCTCTGGCCTGAGGGAGGGGATAGCGATTAATATCTTCCTAACTTGTTACCTAATTCATTATGGAATAGCAGTTAATTTGATTTGATATTATTTTAATAAAATTCTGTAATATATTAGATTGTTTCAGGCTATCAGAATCATTTTCCAATTATTACAGTTACTCAAGCAAGTCCGGCTTTTTTCTCTCCTTTGTGGCGAACCGCAGTTGGTCTGTCTGCGAATACATTAGCTGCTACAACTCCATTTTAGTGAGTGAAGGGAGACTTGAATATACCTTACGCATGATTACACCGAAAATGTCATTAGCGCTATAGATCCACCGTGTAGTAGCAGAAGTAGTAGTAGATGGGAATGCGAACAATCAAATATGTCGGACTATGCTGGAAAATGAATGAATACGAGCTGATTTCTCCCTACGCTAACTTGTGTTTTAGCTTTTCCTTAATTAGCAGCACGCTTCAGTAGCTTTGCCCTTTACGAAGCAGCAAGGCACAGTGGACTCTGCTCAAATGGACATGATCTAACCCCGCTGATAACCGCAGACGCACCTCACTACCCCCCAAACCCTCTCCCGCCTCGCCCAGCCATCAGGAACTATCAGAGAAATACTGTAATATCTCAATTGGGGAACTGGGATGTTATATAAGCGGGAAAAAAACGGCTTCCAAAATGCCCCCGAGCTGGTCTGGTCTATGTAAAGAGATAGTTTTACAGCACGTATGACCTCATGGTTTCCCCACAGGAGCTCCTCGTGCCCTGGCTTCAACCGGCTGTTATGGGAATAAGATGGCAACAACCCAAAAGGCGGTGAAGTGAAGGAGATGATGTTAAGGATTCTCAAGCTGGTGCACAGATCGTTTAAACAGTGGTTAAAACGGTGCGTTTCCAAAAAGCGCAAAGGTCTGTAAAGCTCCAAACTCAAAAACAGCTTCAGCTCTTTTCTTTTCTACAGTTTTTGCCTTTGGACCCAACGTGCAGTTGCAACCTTTACTGGATGTGCAAGTCTTGTTCCAGTACAGATATATCGTAAAAGCAGCTCTGAGATCGAAATAATTCTCTGAAGGTTGTGAAATCTGAACCCTCCGAATTTATAAGGTAAGTGAGGAATAACTGTGGACACTGCAAACCATTAAAAAGTAGTTCTGTTTTTTACCTTTTTAAAAAGCGACAAACGAAAATCTGGAACAATTTTAATTTTTTCTTATATATTTAATTCATTTAAAAACAATTATGACAGCCTAACATTCAAATTAAATATTATGAATGAAAAGGAGCAGAAAGCAGTATAAACTTATTGTGTCTGCTCCCTATTCACAATTTAACATTTCTAATCAAATCATAAAAGCTGTAACACGGCCATTTTCCATTTCATGACATAACACAGAATATAACGTAACAGAAGCGACTACTCTGCTGTCTCATACATTTTCAGCATACAATATTTGACACTTTTTAAAAATACATTCATAGATTTAGAGTTCTTGATTTCACTGTCAAGACTGTTCCATATGCTGACACCTTTGATTGATGTCTTTAAGGTATTAAGGTATTCAGAATTAGCCTGATGCCGCATTAGGATTCATTCGCTCGACGGTAGGCAGGTACTTTTTTTATTTAACCAATCGCTGCTATTTGGTTGTGTGCGTATACCGTATAAAGTCTACTAACTCGGGTTGGTTTTGGTCAACACGCCGCTTTGCTGATTGTCCGGAGCGCCAACTACAACTTCTGGGGTTTTTGAGAACCGTATAGTGACTGTGATCCCTGACTAGTCGCTGGAGAGAAACGAAATTGACCGGAAGCACTAGGTGGCATTCAGAATTCAGAATAGCCTACCCTCCTTACTGATTGCCCATTTTTACATGTATTGCTTTGTGTAATTTCCTTGTCTTGTAGTGTATATATTGCCTGTTTTTAGTTACCGTATTTTTTTCAGGGTTTGGATGTTCCTGCGACTTATACTCAGGTGTGACTTGTATATTACATTTTTCACACTTACAGCCCGTAGACCAAATATATGAATCCTATACATGAATCAAAAATGAAAAAACAAATTATCTGTTTTTTCATTTTGGTTTTAGAGACAAATAATAAAGAAAAGAGCTGTTTTTTCGTTTTCTTATTTTTGGTTCTATATTGAAAAACAAATGAACGAATGATACACGGATTGTTCTCTATTCGGTCGTTTTTATTGGTAATTGAAATGTCGGTTCTTGGTCTCTGATTTTATAAATAAATTTCCCCCAAAAAGTGCAACTTATACATGTTTTTTTCTTCTTCATTGTGCATTTTTTGGCTGGTGCGACTTATACTGTGGAGTGATTTATAGTCTGAAAAATATGGTAATTGTCGTTGCACGGTGTCCTGGAGTGTCTAGAAAGGCGCCTCGAAATAAAATGTATTCTTCTTCTTCTTCTTCTTCTTCTTCTTCTTCTTCTTATTCTTATTCTTCTTCTTATTATTATTATTATTATTATGGTCATTATCATTATTATTATTATTATTATTATTATTATTAAGGGATCAGTAATTCCATCTTAAATGAGCTAAAAACGTCATAATAAAATGTAACTTCATGCAGTAAGGGCATCAACCAAATAAATATGTAACAGATAAGAATTCTGTGAGAAATTTGTCACATATTCTCATCAGCTGAAACATAACACAATGATCACACCTATTGAATCGAGTCAAAAATGATTTCTATGCATTATTTTAGGGTAGAAACATGTAGTTCTACAATAATTTTAATGATACATGTGTTTTTTTTTCTCAGTTATGAAAGCAGTTTTGAGTTAATTCCACTGCCAGCAAACAATAACCTTTTGTTCATCTTTTATACTCTCATAAATGCGATAATAGTACACACTACATAACAATATGTGCTTATGTTCAAATGACACTTCCAAACTCAATAGCAGAAAAGTTTCTCAGTTGTCCACCTCTTGTTAAGCTTATAATTACCAACACTCACACCCAGTCGCTGCGACAGTGTTGACCTTGACTTTGATTTGACCACAAACAGGATTTTTGCTTCATGACTTGTCCGGCAGCGTCTGATGTCTTTGCCAAAGGGGCGCCCCAGGGCTCCAGCTTAGGGCCGGCCCAGTTGTCATCAGATCCACTTTTCTAAAACTCATAATTCAGTTTGACAAGCCACTGGCAACTTTCCCGACACATACCAGCGTCGTGCCAATGTATGCAAACTGCTTCTTCTGTGACAAGTTCACTTTTCCTCTGCCTATGTTTTTATCTCCTTTATTGCCTCCTCCTTTTTTCTCCCTACAGTCAGCGCGTTATCATGATTTATAGAAGAGTCCATTTTGTTTTGGGTTCCTAGACGCTCAAATCAAAGTACTAGTGCTGTACTTTATCTTGGTTTATTGCACACTCCTCCTCCTGGTCAGTTAAATGTATTTAAGTGTATATTTAGATAAAAATAGTCCCCCGCCTGCAGATTTCATTGTTTTCCATGTCATTGATGAATCTCTCTTTTTTGATAGTTACTTACCGCCAGAAGAAAAATGCGGGCGAGTCTGTGCAGTTATTACAAGGGGGGGAACTACGCCTCTCTCTCTGGTATAAAAAGAATCAGATTCTTTCACCTTGCTATTAAAGTAAAGCATTTTCGCCGTATTCACCATTGTACTGACATTCAATTAACACGTCAAAACTATTACAATCATTATTTTAAGGTTTACCCAAGGGGATCTGCCCAGAAGGCTGGAATGTACCTATCAAATGGCTGGCACTCCCTCTTTCTCTCACACTCGAGGACAGTGCGAGGTCACGGAACAAGTTTTAAGTCCCGAAGCAGAATTAAAAAAGATTCTACAGTTGTTGTTTTTTTTTTTTTTTTCAAAGTGTAATGACTAGGCAGGCTTCTGTTGATTCTCCGAGCGATTTGTGGCACGCCAGACGCTGTAGCTGTCATAATTACAGGTATGAGGAAAAGGATCTACATTACTCACGGTTTCACAAAGTAATAAAAACCATACTATGTTCACTTGTACGCGGTGAACCTTAAAATATGTTTGGACTTGACCTTCCAGCTATTAATAATAACAACAATGTATTCAGCGTGTCATGTTTTATTCAATATTCTATACGATTTAGTCTTTTAGAAGAACACACGAAAGGTTATATCACATAGAGGCTTGGAGATTGATGTAAACAAGGCTGAAAATCAGAATTAAACACCAACTTTAGTCTAGTTTGGTGAAGTGTCTTGCCCAAGGAAACAACAACTGGTGTGAGTGGGAATTGATCCGTCAGCCTAGAGGTTGGTGGAGGACCGCTGTGACCACTGGAGCCCCGTAATGTCATTGTTATTGATTTTTTCTGGCAAAGAGGGCATACAATTTTATGGACGCTTTTGTTTCTCTGTGTACAAGAGGTCGCAAAGAGAAACAGTGCTTTAAATAATGATCAGAATCAGACTCAGGAAGGTTTTATTGTACTTGGAGCGAAAATAAAATAAAAAGTAGAAAACAATAAGCTATAATGTAACACAAAAATTTACACAATTACAAGAATGTAACAGTGCAGGTAATGGTTGATTGACATGACATTGGGTTATCTGTTGCATAAAGGTGAGTTGTACAGTTGTAGGGAGTATTATCTGTTGTCATACAGTTGTAGGGAGTATTATCTGTTACATAAAGGTGAGTTGTTAGGGGTGTTAGGGCCAGTTTCACTTCGTGCAAACCATCTGACCTGGCAGCATTAGGATTTGTTTGCTCGACGCTCGGCAGGTACTTTTTGATTTTGACCAATTGCTGCTGTTTGATCGTGTCGTACGTAATGCGCCGGGACGATCAGTGGTGTCAAGTAATTGCGGCACAACGGCAAACAAAGCAGAGAGTGAACACGTCTGTCAGCGAGCATTGTCGTTGCTGCGAGGTGAACTTGCGAATTAAAGGTACGATAAAAAATGCAAAGTTATTATTTGACAGTGGAAGTCCAAAGGAGGATAGCGCCTGCAGTCTGCTGTCGCAACTCGGGTTAGTTCTGGCCAACACATCTCTTCTCTGATTGGCTGGTGCAGCGACTACAACTTCCGGGGTTCTTGCAAACAGCCGAGTGTTTTCTGATTCCTGACTAGTTGCTGGAGAGAAAGGAAATTGAGCGGAGGCACTAAGTGGCTCCAGTCTGGCTAAATGTTCTCATGATTAAAACATTAAATTACTTGCATTTTATCCAATTCTGTTCACTCAAACATTATACATAATTATTGGTAAATCACATTACTGTTTATTGTCCTTTGTTTTAGTATCAGGATATATCACGATATATTGAATCATCATATCGGCAGATTCATGGCAATGCACACCCCTAGTTGTTATACAGTTATAGAAAGTATGATATGAATGCAGTCCTGTTTCTCTCACTGTTTGAGTCGAGCTGCAGGAGATTGTTGGAGAATGAGCTCCTCTGTCCCTCTCTAATGTTTGTTATTGCAATGAAATTATTCAAGCATTTAAAAAAAACTGTATGTAAACATTTTGGTATCATAATTATAACCATAAACAAGGTCAAAACATCTGCATTTTTACCTTTTTGTTTGACTTGCCCTCCAGCTCAGTATTAAACTACTGAACGTAACCCACCCCCTTCATAATAACAAACACTCAACTGTCTCATCAATGAACTACCGGTTTTCTAGCATTTCAGTGTGAAGAGAAAGCTCAAACAATACACGAAAAACATGAAAACGTACCTTTGTCTAAATCAGGCAACAATGGAGCAGTGTCTGTCAACCCATAGCACAAAACCTGTGAGATGCACCCTGCTGTTTTGAAAGATTTTACACACAAAAAAAGAGAAGAAGAAGAAGAAAAAAGAATCACTAGCGCAGGCAGATGACGTCTCATGATTTATGCTGTAAGGACACTGGTGAACAATGGTCAGAGTCCTTCCGTAGAACAAAGAGGGCTGCAGAGGAGAGGAGCCGTGAGATGCTGTCACTTAACTCCGGGTAATATAAATGGAAAGGAGCCAGGTTTGAGTTCCTGCTTATACAATGCTCCAGTGTTTGTGGATTATGCTGAGTACAGTCTGGCGTGCTCGCAGCAAAACACTCGGTGTGTCATCATTCATCAAAGCACCAGAGTCTGTGGGAATGCTCGGGCAAAATTAGTGGAGTGGACTTGTGCGGTGCTGTATGTATAAGTGGACGTAGCTAAATAAGTGAGTATGTGGGCGCTTTTGGCTCTTTCGACTCCAATTGACTTCACGATGAAAAATTGTTATCCTTTTTCTGTAATTACTATTGTGAGCCTCATCATTTTGGTCTTAAAATGTAGTAGTAGTCGTTTATTTGGTCATTTTACATCATTACAAAACAAAACAAAACATAGATTACACCCCCATGGATCATGACCGAAAGAAGTAAAAGTTCTTATTATGCCTAACCCTATTAAACAATGACAGAATTCCAATCAGAATCAGAATCAGAATGTTTTTTATTGCCATATGAGTGAACAGGTTCACAACATTAGGAAATTGCTGCGGTACTTGGAGCAGATGTAGACAAACACTTACATGCAACAAATAAAATAGAATAAAATAAAGTAGAAAAAAAAAAGAAGCTATAATATAACAAAATTTACAAATTTACAGGAATATAATAATATAGAGTATAAGAGTATAACAGTGCAGGTAATGATCAGTGCAAAACAGGCAGGTGTGAAAACACAGGGTCATGTGACAGAAGCAGATTGGGGGGTGGGACCGGTCCTAATGTTATTATTTATGAGTCCAACAGCAGAGGGGAAGAAACTGTTATTTAAATAAAAGAAACAGCGTATGAAGAGCAACTTTACATTTACAATTTCACTTGCAATTTACTATATGTATAAGCGACAAATATAAACTAAAACAAACAAAATTGAATCCATAATTCATTCATTTCAGAGAAAAACACAGCTCTTTTTAAAGGCTGCTACGATGTTAGACTTTTGTAAATCATCACTCAGATTGTTCCATATACTAACCCGTCTAACAGAAATACAGTCACTCTTTTTGTTAGTTCTTTTCTTCATTTTTTTTAAAGATACCTGTTCCTCTAAGGTTAAACTTTTCTCTCTCTGCTCAAATAACTCGTGTAAACAAGGAGGAAGCAAATGATTCTAGGTTTTGTGCATCACTACGGCTGTACTCGGGTCAACAAGATCAAAACATTAAAGTGCATTTAGCTTAAAAAAACAGGATTTGCTGGTGCATAGTAATTTGCATGATTAATTATCCTAATAACCTAATAAAAATTCTATTAATATTTGATTTATAAGTATTCCCCCATATTTCAACACAGTAAGACCGTATTTTTCGGACTATAAGTCGCTCCAGAGTATAAGTTGCACCAGCCAGAAAATGTGTAATGAAGAAGAAAAAAACATATATTAGTCACACCAGACTATAAGTCGCACTTTTTGAGGGAAATTTATTTTATAAACTTAGAGACCAAGAACCGACATGTCATCTTAAAAGGCAAGTTATAGTAATAAAATGTCCCCGATGGTCACGGTTACAGGAGCGAATCTTGAGCCAGACTCTGTTTTATGAAGAGGAATTTTTAGACGGACAAAATAGCAAAACAAAAAAAAGTCAGGACCATGTAGAGCGGGTTCATACAAATAATTTAAGACCAAAATGACGAGGCCACAGCAGCAGTTACAGAGCATCAGTGTATGAAAATGCTAATGCAAAATTAGTAGAGTGGACCTGTACTGTACTGGTATCAACCGTAAATGGATATAGCTAACCCGCTGTCCGCCACGTTCCAACTGGAAGTGAACACGGGGGCACTTTCGGCTCCACTGATTCCACGTTATTAGGTTCTTTTTTCAGACAAAGAGTTTGTTTTCATACCTGGCCGTTTCGACTGCTCACTGGTGATCTTCCTGTACTATAAACCGGGACGAGGGGGCTTTGTTACTGTCACACACCTGGGATACTGTCCTGAAGAAGCCGTACTGCAGATGGCGCTGTCTGGTAGGAAGACAGCTCCAGAACCTGTATAAATCAGACACGTCACAGCAACATGACGTGATAAACTCTTGTTTTGAGAAAAGAACCTAACAACATAAATTATCAGAAGACCAAATGAACCTCATTGGTCCATTGATTCCAAATGACTTAACATTGAAAAATTGTCGTCCCTCTCGCTGTAACTATTATTGTTATGAGCCTTATCATTTTGGTCTTAAAATGTTTGTATTAATCTGCTTCAAATCCGCTCCTATAACTGCAGGCCTCAGTGAGCTTCATTTTTCTGAAGCCAAATGCTGTGGGTGATGTCCCACTCCTTTAGTCCACTTCTTTACACAGTCTATGGCAACAACAAATTTAGTTTTGAACCAGTATTGGGCTTTGTTTACATGTCCTGGTTTAGTTGTACACCTGGTTTCGTCTCAGTTTAGACAATACAATGTGATGGGTGCATGTTTTGTTAAAGTTATTTATTTTGAATGATAAAGAATTTGTAGAAAAAAACATGCACATACTGGTTGGCTAGTTTCCAGCACTCTGACCTCAAAGCAAGAAGCCAGACTGTTCTGTCTGGAGTTTGTATGTTTCTTCCTGTGTCTGTGGGTTTCCTCTGGGCACATTGGTTTCCCTATCAAAGGAAAACATGCAAAATAGGTAAAAACTTCCAGCTAAGGTAGTCCTGACTTAGCCAGGCTGGCGCCACTTAGTGCCTCCGCTCAATTTCCTTTCTCTCCGGCGACTAGTCAGGAATCAGAAAACACTCGGCCATTTGCAAGAACCCCGGAAGTTGTAGTCGGCGCACCGGCCAATCAGCGAAGCGGTGTGTTGGCCAGAACTAACCCAAGTTGAGATAGCAGACTGTATACACCATCCTGCTTTGGACATCCTTTGTCAAATAATAACTTTGATTCGCAAGTTCACCTCACAGAAACGACAATGCTCATTGACAGACATGTTCACTCTCCGCTTTGTGCCACAATTACTTGGACACCACTGAGCATTCTGGCACATTACATACGACAAGACCAAACAGCAGCGATTGGTTAAATAAAAAATTTACCCGCCTATGGTCGAGTGAACGAATCCTAATGCTGCGAGGTCAGACAGTTTCCATAAAGTGAAACCAGCTGATGAATCAGGTTAGTTCTGACCCAGACTAGCTCAAGATCTGGATATGGGTACAGCACCTCCTGCTCCTGCCAAATGGGTCAAATGCAGATCAAAATCTCCCTATGGGGACAATAAAGTACCTTACCTTATTTATAGCACGTTTGTATCAACAGAAACTTGGAAGTTTACCACTGTGTCATCATCTCACCTGAGTAAACTTTCATAGAATTTTACCCTACTTTAAGCCTCCCTGTAATTCCCCCAGGTGAGCAGGAAGTGTCTTGGGAGAAGAACATTTATCTGACCACACAAATGCACAAAACTGGTCCCAGGAAACTGCACAGTATCACATAAATGTAAAGATGAAAAGATGTAAAGATAGTCATCATCATGTCCCCTTAGCCCAGTTTGTTGAGCTTATGCTAAAGCTGCACAATGCAACTTTTTGATTGGGGTTTGTCTCTATGAATATGTTATTGCTCTGCCTGAAATGTTCCACACTATGACATTAAACAGCTCTGCCTTAAGTTTATCAAATTATGGTTTTATAGCTCAAAAATACCCAGAAAAACAGACATTCTGACTGTCAGCGGGGTCACCACTCAACAACATTCCAGACAAAACCATAACATATCGATGAAGAAAACCATTTGACGGACCCTCCACCAGAAAAGTGACATGATGCACCTTTAAAGGACATGCAACAAAGTTGTCTCCGTGGACACGTGGACAGGAAAGCCACACGATGCTTGAATTTCACCACAATATTTGACTAAGAGTCCTCGTCTTTGTCCTCGAATTCTGCCCAATTTTTGTCCGGCAGCACCAACTTTTGAGTTTAACCTCTATCTGACTTCGCCTCACATTTTAAACTCCTCTCTTCTGAGGCGACCGGGGCCAGTGCGCTCGTGTGCGTGTATGTACGAGTGTGTGTTTGTGTGTGCGTGTACGAGTGTGTGTGTGTGCTCTTCCTTGGCACCAGGCGCATTAAAACCTTCCCTCTTATGTTGTTGGAGATTGAAAGTGTCCAGCGTATTATTCAAATGACACACTGCTTCACCGGGTGCCTCTTTTCTCTTCCCTCTATCTGCCCCCCTCCCCTCTTTCTTTCTTTCTTTCTCTCTCTCCCCCTCGCTCACCTCCTCCTCCAATGTATTTTTGAAGACAACTGCAGGCTAGAGGATAAGGATCCCGGCTGCAGTGCTTTCCTCCTCGGTCCTGATTTGAATAAAGAGCTTTGAAATTAAGTGGACAGGCCCCGTCAGAAAAGCAGCAGTACGCCTTTAAGAAAGCCACCGTGCCCAGCTAAATTATTTTGATTGACGGTAGCAGGGAATTTTTAGCGCGAGGACTGATTTAATTGCGACTGCTAGGGGGCATCTTTAGGGGCCAGGTAGCGATGCTAGTTGACGCCGGACTTTTGATCTGGTCTCGCTGGCTCCCCCGTGGTCCCATCCGCCGGGCAGTGAGGGCCAGAGGGCAGAGGAACAAAGGCAACCGCCAGGCTATGCAGCAATCTACCCTTCGCCTCCATTCAAACGCACATGCAAAAACAAAGGAGGGGGAACGGGCAGCCCAAAGTGTGTAAAAAAAAAAAAAAAAAAAAAAGCGCATTTCCGAGTTCATTTGAAGTGAAGTCTTTAGTGTCAAGAGTGGTATAGTCATTGATAAAGAGGTAGGAGAGTTGGGGATGGAGGGAGAGGGAGGAGGAGGGCAAAGATGAAGAGAAAAAGAGAAAGCATCTTCTGACAAACTGTTTTTTCAGTGGATGGAGGAAACGCCAGGCAGGATTAGGGACCAGGGGGCTTAATCAGAAAAGGATCCCTATAGTCAGTGGACGCACTGTCAGAAAGATGAAGCCAATACTCCCTCTCCGGTACCTGAGTCCACACGCAGCTCCAGACCAGTTTACTCCAAATCCCATCAGCCCCGGCTTCACTCCAGCCTCTTACACCAGTCCCTATCTGCGGCGCTGTCTGTCTGAAAGCTGGAGAGTAAACCAGCTATGGCCTGTCCTTATCACGGAGCAGAGATGTGACCTGAGCAGAGAGAGGTGGTGCTGAATGTCAAGTCGAAGGTTCAACAGCCACATTGTGAAGTGGGAAACTCGATACAAATAAAGTCACCAAAAAAACAAATAAAAAAACAGTTAATTCATGATATATGCTGTGGCGTATTGCTGGTTTTCAGATTCTTGAATGTGATGATGACATAGGGCGCATTCTGTTGTGCTCGGGACTCGGGGAAAACCGACCTCCACCTCGAGAAAGTGCAATGGAATCCAAGTCAATCAAATCAATCAACTTGAGGTACCAAAGCCAATCAAATCGAGGTACTAAAACTAATCAAATCAATCAAATTGAGGTACCAAAATCAATCAAATCAATGTACCAAAGCCACTCAAATCTATCAAATCGACATACCAAAACCAATCAAATTGACGTACCAAAACCAATCAAATCCATCCATCCATCTTCTCCCGCTTAATCCAGCTGGGTCGCGGGGGCAGTTTGCTGCCCAATCCTCATAGCACCTGACCCCCCTATGAACCCCTCTGCAGGTGGTGAGCCCACAGGAGGGTGGACGTCATGGTCCTTGATGTTAGTTCATAGGGGTGCGGGCATGTTTTGAGTTGATGCGGGAAACCGGAGGAAAGCCATCCAGACACGGGGAGAACATGCAAACTCCACACAGAAAGGCCCGGGCCCGGGCACAACCTTCTTGCTGTGAGGCCTGAGTGTTGCCACTCAGCCACCGTGCCGCCACGGTGGTTTGGTACCTCGCCATCTATCAAATCGAGGTACCAAAACTAATCAAATCAATCAAATTGAGGTACCAAAACACAAACTGGTGCTAGTTTGGTGCAGACTGAGTCAGTGCAAAATTAAACTTTCTCGGGCATCTGTATTTTCCCCCAACTGTTTCAATGAAACACATTTACAACAGATGTTGGGAGAACTGACTCATATTTATCAACTACTGACATTTAATATAATGCGGCAATACTCCTAGATGAGTGGGAAGAGACAGTTTTTCCTATACATTGTAATTTGCCATGAAATATCCAAAACATTCAGACACAAATGTTGAACCTGATCATTTCTGTTACTGACCAGACCCGAAAACTCACTGTGTCACAACAAAAATCTGCATTCCAGCTTTATTAGACGGTGCAACAGCTTCTCCCCACAGACCATCAGGCTAATCAGCGCACTCAGGATAATCCCATGAACATGCTCTTAACGGCGGAGTTTTTTGGTGAAATCGCAGTTTCGATCCCCCTGTGTAATTCTGTTACATGGCGAAATTGACAATAAAATTCACTTTGACTTTGACTATATTAACTGTAGCTGAACCCCATCTGTATTAAATAATAAATAGTATATATGCGTATAGAGACATATGTTATGATGTCGTCTGAAACCAAGCAATACATAAAGTGCTTAACACATTTATTAGACCACCGCCCTGTTTAAGGTGTTTGCTGCTGCCGTAATTTAAGTATTTCTGTTTACCAAAGTATATTTTTATGTTTCTATAACGGTTCATCCGCCAGAATATGCAAGATCTTTTTATCAAAACCATATCTTTAATGCTAAAATATAACTATTGTTGCTATCCATACATTTTCAAGTTTAATGTTTTCCAAAAATGACACTAGTCTCATACAAAGCAAGTCTCTGGTAACAGCTAGAAACTATTTGGAACAAAAGCGACTTTACAAAATGACATAAAAACAATGAGAGCAAGAACGCAGCTGTTATCAAAGCTGATCACACAAAATATTCACATTTTTGGTTATTATTTGTCAAAAAGGACTATTTAGTTATTCCAATTGGTCATTTTCTTTATTGATAACAATGGATTTGTTCAGCTGAAACATTTTTGATAAACTATGAAGTGATTTATGTTTTCTTGCTTTCATGACAGATGCTCTAATACATTTGTTAAGCTCTGTACAGTCAGTTTATCCAGATCCATTGTCTGAGGCTTTGGGTTTTGCAGGAGTTATGAAAGGTCACGGCGTTGGATATTTCATACTAGTTTTAGAAAATTACACCCACCAACATCACTGCCTGATGCGCCGGTCCCTCCTGCTCTGTCTGAATGCAGAATGGTCTGGCTATAAACCATATAGTAGATATAAGACGATATAAGACAAGAGTATGATTTTAGGACGATTCAGTCACAGACACTAATTTGTATCTCTGAAATGTGGAAGACGGCTCATCTTAAATGTTCTTGTGACATTAAGAACACAATATATAACTCATTTTACTTCAGACACATGAGAATTTAGTGCTTTTTCTTGTTGATTTCACAGAAACCCATACTGTTTCTCAGTCCTCTGCATTACTTTTCTCATCAATCTGCCTGTCATTCAATTGGAAATCAAGGAAATACTGTAGGATATGGTATTTTGTACTTTGTAAAGATATAAAAATGTGAGATCTTGGCTGTCTGGTTTAACAATCATCATCAATTATTGGTCCTTTTTAGTATACTGCAGTTTCTGCTACTAAAACATCAACTTTAAAGGGGTCATATTATGCCAAATCAAGCTTTGACCCATGTTATAACAGTTTTCTCTCATGATGTCCTGTTTTGACCAACACCCAACTATGTATGTTATAGTTTATCATTTAATACAAAAGAACAAAAAACTGTCCTTCTTGGAGACAAAATATACCCTATATATACACGTTATATGTCATTTTTCTCATCTGGCTGTCGGTCACGCCCATTGGAAATCGAGGAGGTAGGATATCGTTCCGGGTTTTTGTAAACATAAACATTTTATAAAAGGACTGTCAGACCGAGGAATCTGCTTCAGTTATTAGTTCCTTAATGTACTACAGTTTTTGCTACTAAAACGTCACATTTTAAAAGGGACATATTATGAAAAATCTACTTTTAAAAGCTTTTACCCGTGTTATAACAGCTTTCTCTCACCATAAAATGACTCATGTTGTCAGAATCAGCGCTTTGAAAATTTCTGTTTGCACCTACCCCCTATATCCACCCATCTATGAATGTTACAGTTTATCACTTAATACGAAAACAACAAAAAAATCCTTCTTGAAGACAAAATGTACCCCATAAAATCGCTATTCCTGGACCAGCTTTGAAAAGTGGCTAAAACAAGCCGATTTGTCCATAAGTGATTCTTTTATGCACTTAAACGCTCGAGTTTCTCACATGTTCACGGAGAAACAGCGCATTAGTACTTTAAAGCGTACAATAAAGTAACAATAAAACTTGCATCTTACAAATCGTACATGTCCATTCATGTAAAAAACATATAATCAACATTAAGTCTGACATTTACCGACACGACTGAAAATTTGGCTGCATTAAGGACGGTAGTACTTTGACGCTAATGTTCTTTTACTTCTCCTTTAGCGCTACAGAGGCTATAGGCGGGCGTGGGTTCAGCCTCTCGCTCTTTTATAATCTACGTGTTGATAAAACGCATTGAGATTTCCCATTGACACAGGCTCACATGGACCAGCTCCAAATTTCCAAGCCAGAGCTATATACCTATGATTACAATGCTCCCGACAGACCAAACAAAAGGAGGGGGCTGCGCGAGGCTGATAGCGTGAAGACTGGTGTGTTTATGAAAATCTCGCATTCCAATAGAAGGCAATAATTTCATTTGCAAAGAAAAGGACTTAAATCGACCCAAATGAAACCCACAATAGCCCTTTAATCCAATGACGCCAGGATACACACATACTAACCAGCGCTTGTTCTTTAGCCTCCTACGTGCTCTTTACATATTGCGTTCCCATGAGGTATTTCTCCCATTTTGAAGTGATCTTCCTTTTGAAATCGCCGTGTTTTTTCCGCGAGGGGATGATTTTATTGCGGCGCCGCGCAGCGTTCCAGGATCTGACGTCTCGAACCGCTCGGCTTTTGTAAATAAAGATTGACGCTAAAGATGCAGGTCTATATAATTGTGTGTGTTTCCTTTGTTTGCGTTTTAATAATACAGTGTTTTTGATTATAAGCAGCCAAATCCTTGCTGGTATGTAAAACTGTGCGGCGTATCATAGCAGTACACTTACCTGAAAACAGTCTATAGAGTAGAATGAGGGTTTATACTTGTATACAACACATCTAAAGTCTAAAATGGGAAGTAAACTCGGAATAAACCAGGACCATGACAGGACGAGATCATTGCTCACTGGTGGAAGGTAAAAAAGGTAAGTAAAAGTCGTAAAATACTGTACATAAGTAAATGTTTAAGGTGTCTGTACTTTACTCAAGTATATTTTGCAGTGGATACTTTTTACTTTTGCACTTGAGAGCAGGTATCTGTACTTTTTACTCCACTACATGTTGAAGAGAACTGAAAAGTAAAAGTATTAAGTCTCTGAGACCTGCTGAAACAAAAATATACAAATAAAAACAGTAAGAAAAGACCATTGATTCTATTGTTTCTATTCAGCACAAATATAAGGAAGCTGGGGGGGCTCACAACAAATACAAACACCACAACACAACAAAAAGCCACAACACAACAAAAAAAGCCACAACTGAAGTATCACAGGACTATTTTCAGACGGACCAAGCGAGGAGGATCAAGTGGGAAATTATTTACGACGGTCAGACACTGACATCGATCCTGGCCACAAAACAATATCAATCAAACAGACTTTATTTATAGAACGCTTTTCATACAAACGTTTTACAGTGATTAAAAAAAGAACAATTCGACATCCCCCCTCCCCCCACAAGTTGAGGCTAAACAGGTGAATCTTGAGATTAAAATCTGTCACAAAACTATCTTTTTTTTCTACTAACTGAATCTGGAAACTATACTAACTTTTAATTACGTTTCCAACTTCATTCACTTCTCTGTTCCTTCACTTTTCACATTCTTCTTTGACTTTTCAACACTTCCCGCTTGGTCCTCTTCGCTTGGTCCGTCAGAAAATAGAGTCCCGCGGTCTCTTCCGTTGTGGCTTTTTGTGTTGTTGCGGTGTTTGCATTTGTTGTGAGCCCCCCTGGCTTCTGTACAAATCTGAAATCTCAAAAACAACACTTTGGAAGCCTTATACAACCTCAAAATCTGAAATGTTTTACTTGTTATTCTTTAAGTATATCTTTAAACAGGTATTTAATCTTTTTACTTGAGTACATTCTTTCATGTGATACTTTTACTTCAGTATTTTCTGTTCCGGTATCTGTACTTTTTTCTTCCATCACTGTATATTCTAAAATCAGGACTAAATAAATGAAGTAAAGGCACTGAACTTGTCTTAAAACAGTGAAAAACAGTCAATTTAGAACTCAGAGTATTCGTCGCTTTCACATCAATTTCCCAACATCCTGATTATTCAAAGTGATGAGTTTATGAGCTCTTTCAACAACTTTTGCCGTCACAGTAATGCTAAAAAACAAATATTTATCATGAGATGCAGACGACACATACGCACTGAGTTTCTTTTAGTATTTGTCTGTACTGGGGCAAAACAAAATTGGTTACCACAAGGTCAAAAATCGGGAATAGCCCTTTTATTGGACAGTTTGGTGCTCAGACTCCAGAAACATTCAAACAAGTAATGAAAGACAAATATAATTCATTTCTATGTATCTCTCGGAGCTTTAAGACTATATTGAAGTGATGAAGAGGAGGAAATAGAGAGGTTGAGGAGGCAGGTAAGTAGTTTTAGACAAATAATAGTGTCAGAGACGGTAGAAGGTTTTGACTGTCCGACAATGCAAATGAAAAAAATAAAAATACACCCAAAAACATGTTCCGAATCTTTAGTAAGGGCG
Organism: Odontamblyopus lacepedii; assembly: GCA_034769755.1. NCBI lineage: Eukaryota > Metazoa > Chordata > Actinopteri > Gobiiformes > Gobiidae > Odontamblyopus > Odontamblyopus lacepedii. The sequence continues at coordinate 10,687,048 of CM068364.1, read as the reverse complement.
TCCTTTTCCTCATGTCTTCTCTCTGAGATGTTTGTCATGTTTAAAGCGAGAATCTCCTCTTTAAAATCACACTATTTATCATGTAAAATACACCATTTTCTCCGAGATTGGTGCCACAGACCGACTGCTGGAAGTCTGACATTTTTGAGGGAGCGATTCCAGATTTAGATGTAGATTTATGCATTGTCTTTAAAATGAATTCTTTGCGATGGTGCACTTGTTAAAGGGCTTGTTTGTATTGGAAATCTCTGCGCTCTCCTCTCACTGTGGATCCAAGAGGCGTTCCACCCCCTCTTAATTGACTTAGCATAAAGAGGCCCCTCTAAACTGGGATAATAATGTCAAGTTAAAGCCCTAAACTTTGCATAGGGAAATCAGGAGCGCTGGAGATTGGAGCAGATACACGATGCTACACAGTGTGAAAGACGGTCTCCTCGGGCCAAACGCACACGCCTTTGTGAACAGTGCAAATGTGGAGGACCGCAGGTTAAGGCAACGTTCAGACAGGGAAAGGAAACACGGAGATAGGAGGAGATTGGAGCGTTCAAGCCTCAAATGGAGCACAATAAATGATTACGCAAACATGCATGAGGGTTACTGATGTAAGGATTTTCAACAGGCAAATTTTAAAATATACAAAATATTAGTTTCTCTTGAACTCTTGAAGATTTACAGAGTCAGGTGTATAAATCTATGTTTAACATTTATATTAAGCATTTTTAGTGTAAAATGTCATGTGGTGCGACCGAGAATAACCTGAAAATAGTTTAATTTTCTAAAACATGGTTGGGATATTAATCTAAGTTCTGAGTAATATGAAGTGTATAGAAACAAACTGTTGGTGTTTCTTTTGATTTTTAATGCATATTGATATTTTATTTTGACGTCCAATATGACAGTCGCCTGCTTGTGTTTAATGAACAAACTACTGCCCTGGAAAATGCATGAAATGAAGAAAAATGCCTAAAGAACCATTCATCCAAGTCGAGTTTGTCTGTTATTAAAATTCAAGCCATAGAATTCCTGCTGTTATTAGTCGCACCACATGACATTTTAACACTTTAAGTACAAAAAACATGCAGAATAACTCTAAAAATTATTTGGTTCCATGGAGGTCAGAGGTACGACAGAAATGTGGTGAATTATTATGAAAGTTGAACCCTTTTAACTGAGAAAATTGCAACTGGACAGCATCATGTCATTGACCCATGAATCAACAGAAATGCAACCTGGGGTAAAGGAAGGATGAAGGAACAGCACTAACAGATAAAAGCTCCTAAATGTCAAGTTTACTCAGTATTTCCCCTTTAAATCATGGTGGCGGAGAGACCAACGCTCACTTTTCACAACAAGAAGGTTTTCTTTCTGTTTCTGTTGTTGTATTTGCATCTTCTCCCTTCAGACCGTCCTGACCAATCCTACAGCTAAAGACCTGGACATGCAATCGCCAAGAGCTCTACTCCTGTCAAGTTCCCCCAGACACATTTAAGGATGGGTCAAATGCAAAGAAAACTATTTTTGCAGCTTTTAGATCTGTGGTTCTCAGCCTTTTTTTTGTCTCGACTGCCCCCTAAGAGCCACCTCACACTGAGTACCCCCTGCTAATGGTACTGTGTTTTTTTTTAGTAATTATACAATGCAAAAATCAAAATCTAGTCAAGTTAAAATGACTTGAATTAAGAAAGTTTTGCCATAATTTAAGTAAATTTCACTTGACAAGTAAAATGATCTGACAGTGGAATAAGCCTTTTTGTACTTAAAATATGAAAATACATCTTGCTACACAAAAACAACAACTTTTGAGTTTAAAATATGCAACATAATCAAATGTTGCCTGTTCCACTGGCAGATCATTTTACTTGTCAAGTTGAATCGACTCAAATACAGTAAAATATTCTTAATTTAAGTCATTTTAACTTACCTAGATGTTGTTTTTTTCCAGTGTATATCTGTTTACTAGTACATTCCCAATTATAACTACTATATTTTCTTGTTTTAATAAAATGTATGACAAAATTATCCTATAGAAACGTGTTTGTACTACAAAGACGATCCAAATACTATTTTGTGCCACTTTTCTTTTAAATCTGAAATCATATCCCCTGGCAAGAACTCCGGTACCTCCAGTGGTCCCTGTACCCCTGGTTGGGAAACACTTAGACAGCATTTATTTATTTATTCATTTATTTAGTTGTAAAGGGACAGCACATATTAATGAACATTTAAAATCGAAATATGCAAAGATTATGGCCAACGTGGTTAATTTCCATCTTCAGTCCCTTGGAAACACATGACATGACGTAATATTCTAATTTTTATATATCCAAAACATCTTTATATAATTTTGTGGATGATCTATTGCCTGTACCTCCACTTTCAATGAGGAGAACATGAAACAAACATTACCTGATACAAAAAGGCCCCATCCAGCCCAGGAATTTAGTTAATTTCAAGCGGCAACCGTGACTTACAATAATGATATCAGTCTCTGAGCACAAACTGTCCAAATTGATGAGGCAAAACTATTTCTTCTGTTCCCCCTCAGTCCCCTCTGCCCCTCCTCGGAGCTGTGTGGGGGTCCTGGCTCCTCTGTTTAATTTGCCCCTCTGATGTGAACACAGAATATTTACAGAAATACTAGAGTGTGTTTCTGAAACCCCAGTTTGCTTTGGAGGGCTGGTGTTGATTCACAAATCTCCTGTCAGCAATGGCAATTAAACTCCAGCTCACAGCGCACACAGCAGCCTCAGCTCCGGGGTTCAAGATTACAGGGCAAATACAGTTGTACTCTGACACTGGCTCATATTGCCTGTAATTGTGGATTTGGGGGAAAAAACACACACGCACGAATGCTTTTAAATTGTTACTTGGCTTATTTCTAGACTGTCCATAGTTCACGATCAGATAGAAATGTATTTGTTTGAATCCAGCAACGAGGTCTGAGTCCTGAAGTGCACAGGAGGAGTCAGCGAGTTTAGATTCTGTTTGTATTTAGGGACTTGGCCGTAGCACTTCAAAATCTGTGAGTGTGCAAAAGCTACTGCCTCTCAGAGAGACTTCCTGTTTAAATAAAGATTCAGGAGTTTATTTGAGTTCATTTGCAAAAACAGAAAAGTGCCATTTGAGCAAATCATCGGTCGCTTATAGTTTACTCTTTGTATAGTAATACTTTGAAAAGCCAAGTTTACCGCTATAAAATGTTATTCCATCCCTTCTTCATCAAGTCCCTACTGTAATTGCTAATATCTCTAAAAGATGGTACCAAAAAAGGCAATTTTTCAAAACAGAGATACCTGTTTTTGCTATTTAACTCTTCATTTATCATTTCACAAGCAATAGATTAAAACAAAACTCTGGGTCCAGCAGCAGCACTATGTTCACTAATAGTGAGGTTTAAATCAAAAGTAAAGTTGTTGTGTTGATTAAAATATGAACAATAAGTCGTGTTAGTGACAGTGTCCTACTTCCCGTAATCCGCTGGTGTGTTTTGTGAATATTCGCATGATGGTAAATGAGGAGACTCGGTGTTGTGTCCAGCACAAATGCATTAGAGAAATCACACAGCAGCACAGACTAAAGAGGCCCATCATTTCCCTCGCGTGATGAAATCTTGTGTTTCTGTTGTTATCTCTAAACTACATTTTCATTATAATTGACTTTATCGGGTATTATCAGTTAGCTGTCAGACAAAGCACAGATAGTAATGTGCATGTGATCAGTGCAAATGGCCAGAGGCGCCGCCAGTGCAGATGCCAAATGAAATAAGATGCAAATGATATTAAGGTCGTCCTAAATGAGAATTAGGCCTTAAGACAATTTGTCCAAGATGGAAAAGCAAGTGGCCATCCGAAGGTAGCATGTGTTCCACACAAACGGGCTGTGCCCTCCAATCCAGAGCGTAGGGCAGCGGGGCACAAAATAAACAGATTTGAAAAAGCAATCAACAGCCCCGCTCTCCCCCGCCCGCCCCCCTCGGCT